>JARYZH020000283.1:0-420935 GCA_030021035.2 Notholithocarpus densiflorus | reverse complement strand
TGGTTTTATTTTTTTGGATTTTTCTATTCACTGATTTTTTTGGAATGTTTTTCTAAAAAGTTAACCTCTTTTTATATGACCTGTCTGCAATGTTGAACTTTTAACTTGCTATTCCACTGAGAAATTACCAACAGTTTTGACAATCAAATGAAATCGATAAAATTATATGCATGTTTGGCATTACTTTAGGAAGAGAGTTTTAATTATAGAGTTTTAGTAGTTTGAAAATGCTGCTGCTATTAGTTGTATGCATAATTTATGGTTGTAATTAAAGTGATGGGTAGATGAAATATTTGGTCATTTTTTTAACTTTTTGGATTCATTTTAGCAATGCGTAGGTCTTAGTTTTTTTCTGAAATACATTGAAAACTGCTATTAGTTGTATGCATAATTTATGGTTCTAATTAAAATGGCACTGAATTCCAACTGAATCCACCACGAAGGGCTTTAAGACTTATTAAAAGGCCATAAAAAAAATTAAAAATTAAAAAAAAAAAAGTTGGTAAAACTGAAGTCCAAAGGCAAAGAGTATGGGTTATCCCCATTCCCATTCCCAACTTGTAACTTGTTCTTGTACAACTGAAGTCCCTACTTGTTGAGTTACTGTCCACTCAACCTCACACAAACACAACAAATTGAATCACATTATTTGTTTAAGTGATCAATTATGTGTAATAAACACTTTCGAAGTGATCGATTATGAATAATAAACACTTCACTACTCACAATTAATTATCTCCATCAAAATTATATCAAAATTTGGAACTTTCTCATAAAGCAAATTCTTTTTCTCTGCCTCCCAGCCTCCTTTCCGTTTGTTTATTATTATCATCAATTTCTCATGTATGACTAATTGACAATCACCAAGGCTGTGTGATCCCACTTCCTATATTTTTATTTATAGCACATCTTTTGGTTGGATTTATTCCCATTTTTTAATGGGAAACGACTTATTAGCTGAAATAGAAAGTGATTTCAGCACTGTTAAGAGGCAGGGACGAATAGAAATTCAAGATCATGCTATTCAATAAATAAATCTTCAAATCATTCCTTTTATATATTATATCCAATTGGAAAGCTATACATGAGTTAGTTAAAGAAATATTTATTTATTTGCTTTTGTTATTTTTCAATACAATGAGATCCATTAACTTATTTCTTAATTCTAGGATTGTAAATGCACCAAATTGCTCATAAATATCTTGGACTTGGCTTGATAAAAAATTCATTCATATTTGTTTGTCTATAAAGAAGCTAACTTTGGACCTTGATTTTACAATGAGATCCATTGTTTTTTTAGTCAAAACTCAAAAGATCTAGAGAAAGAAGCTTCACTTTGTTTGTGTGATCCATAGGGTGATGGGGCAAAAGGGTTTTGCTTTTTGCCACGGTCATGGGTTCTTTCACATGTAATTTCCTCTTAATTCAGGATTTGGACTTTGATTTTCATGAATGAAAAGTTTCTATGATGTTTTGAGCAACTGTTAGATTAATAATTGACAACATAGATTTTTTATTTTGAAAAATTGAAACTATTGCATGTTAATAGATTATTATCCCCAAGCTATATTCAAATGTTAAAATGAGATTGTATCAAATTAATTTTCTGTAAAAAAAATTCTCAAGAATAAACCAAACTCAGTAAATAATATTGCTAAGGATCTTGTGAAATTCCTAATATGCATTTTTTTTTTTTTATATTATCTTCACAGGATATTAGTGGGCTTATAAACTGGTTACTAATTAAAAATTTCCTTGTATCACAAGGTTTATCGCACATGGTCTACACAAGAGTAGTGCAGTGTTGGTTTGAACATTCACTAGGGAACTATTGGTTGGTATCGTTAAAACTTATCAAGTGGGAACATGTCCTTATGCTGTAATTTCATTTTGGATGCTATTAATGAGATTATTAGTAATTTCATTCAATGAGATTATGCTGTAATTTCATACCAAATTCTTTTTTTTTTTTTTTTTATCATTTTGGTGCAAATATACTAGCTGCTGCGGGTGCTGGGGCTGCCACTTCCATCACAACAAATCCATTGTGGGCTGTTAAGACCAGACTCCAGGTAAGTTGGGTGTGCTTCTATTTGTAATGCCTTGTCTCCTTTCAATAAAATTATATATATATATATAAATATATATATATATTATTCTGTTTGCACTCAAGAGTTTGTAGTTGAAGCTGTTTTATATTTCATCTTGCACAACACAAACTTGTGTGTTGCTTCTAGATATGCTTCCTTTGTGACTCATTCTCAACTGAATTGCTTTGAAGTGAGTCTTGTTTGAAAATTAACTTAGGTTTATATATATTCTTTTCTTGTTGGCAGATTGCAAAAAGAAGAGGCACTATATGTTCGTGTGATCAAAGCAAGTGAAGTTGGTGAAAGACTTAAGGTACTCTATCTCTCTCTCTCTCTGTTTGTGGTGGGTTGTTGAATTGGGGCAAGCAGGTGGCTTGCATGGAGTAATAAGGCGGTTTTAGCTAATATTAGGAGTGTTGACTGTTTTGTGTAATATTGGATGATCGTTGTTGAGTTGTTTTTATTTGATTAATTCATTTTAAGGGCTTCTCTCTATCTTTTTCACACATATGGAACGCTAAAATGGAATTGCATATTTAAAGAGATGTCCATTCCTAAAGAATATTGCTAGTAATGATTTTATAGTTACCAAATGTATTGATAACTTCTCTATGCATTTAAATTTATTGTTTGATTAGGAACATAGCTAAAAGTGAATGATTAAAGATGATTTGTTTCTTAAATTAAAGTGAAATTGTGTAAATGAAATGTGTGTTAACTCTTGGTTTGTGTTTTCATGAAATCACATTATAGGTATTTCTTGTAAACCACTTTATAGCAATGGATAAGAGTTGGATGAAAATTACCAATAGAAGGTCGTGAGAATATTTAGATGGAGTCCAGTTTTTGAATTTTGCATCTAACCATGCACACCCGGATGGAACGATTTCATGTCCGTGTAAAAAATGTGTGCATACAAATTCGTGGCCTATAGATGTTGTACAGGCTCACTTAGTGTCAAAAGGGATTTGTAGGGGTTATAACCCTTGGATTTTTAATGGGGAATCATCGTCTGCAAAGACTCCTACTGAAATTCCTAATAGTCATGTCCAAGAAAACCCAATGGATGTATATGACTTCCTTTTTTTTTTTTTTTTTTTGGAGAGGTTCATGTGGTGAGTTGCTTGTAGATTGTCAATTTTCTCTTGAGGGTTACTGGTACATATTGGTGCTTGCTTGTCCCATCTTATATATATGTATATATATGTTGTGGGGTCATTTTAACTATATGATTTCTAACTTTTTTTGTTTTGTTCAAACCCAAATATCAGGACAAAATGAAGGAATTGTTGGTTGAGCCTTCGAATCAATTGTAGTCATCTGACACAAGTGGTAGTATTGCATGGTCAACAGATGATGTGTTTGCCAAAGTGATGGGTAAGGAGCGCAAAGGTCGTATTCATGAGGTAGGATTTGGTCCAAGCCCAAGTGGTCGAAGTAGCAAGAGTGCTCTCACGGACATTGAAATACACTCAAGTCAAGCAAGGGACAACGAAGTTGCACAACTGAAGGCTTCCTTGGCTACTATGGAGGATAAACTAGCAAGTTTTGACAAAATGAAGGAAAGACTTAGTCAATTCGAAGAAATGGAGCAAAGAATGGCTTGCAAGTTTCTTCCCAATGCAATCAGGTATATGAACAAAGACTTAGTCAATGTTTTTCTCTTTGTAAGCACTTTGTTGTTGTTGTGAGTGCTTGATTTCTTTTGTGATTGGGATTGCTATTATGTTTATCTATTTTTACTTATGTCAATTATTGGTCAAGTATATTAACAGTTGGGCTTATAGCTTAAAATTGAATAAGCCATAAAATTTGGGGTTTAAAGTAAATAATCAAAGTAATAGTTTTGTGTAGTGACTCTTTTTCTTAACTAGGGCCCTACTTTATTAAAGGGAGAGAGTTTAGGATTGAGAAGACTCTACATAATTATGTAGACTAATAGTATTACCATTTGATTTTTTTTTTTAATTTAAAATTAATGGAGCTAATTTAAAAATATAAATTAACAAATTGACATCAAATAAGAATTTTAGCTTAGCATATTCTTTTGCCATATTTTGTTTGGCTACTTGTTATTTATTTATTTATTTATTTATTTTGGGGGAGAGCCAATCCTAGGCCTATAGGCCACTTAGGCCATAATCCAGGTACTTATGGAGAAAGGCTCCCAAATGTGGGAGAAATAAGTGATTTTTTTTTATTATTTAGAAAAACATATATGAACTGTACTAATTTTTCCCTCCACTTATAAGAAGGCCTATGAATTAATATAAATTCAATCCAATTATCATTAAGTGAATTAGTTATATTAATCAAAAAAGAGTAAGTCATATTAAAAAGGGACATGTCAATTTTAAAATGACTTTAAGAGGTTTAAAACATAAGAGACATGTCTTCATTTAACTTGTTCTCATTTTTTGCCTTGGTAATATTTTCTTGTCATTCTATTCCATTTATACGCACTTGTTGAGTAATCATACTTTGTATGTAGGATGTTCCTTCAGTCCAACAATCTCGAGCTCTCCAAAAATCGTCAGCCGCATCCCATCAACCAAGCAGCGTATAAGTTTTATCTTAGTGTTCGAGGACTTTTTTGTGTACAAAGAACTACGGAAGAACAACCGCATTTTTTACAAGTGTTGAAGGATATTTTTAAACACTTTGGAACTTTGATAATAGTATTAGCTTAATTTGAGCGGTTGCTTTATTCAAAGGATCACATCTTTTTTTGTTAATCCTACGATGGTGGTCATAGACAACGTTATGTATTTGATAATATATTTCTATATTAATATTACGTTAGTTTGGAGACATTTGTAGTGTTGTTAATTAATTACATTTGTGGTATTGTGTTAGTAGAGTTAAAACTATTACAAGTTCTTTGTAACAGGTCTGAATAATATATTTGATGCAAACATTGGTTTTAAAGCCTACTAAAAAAAAAAAAAAAAAAAAAAAAAAAAAAAAAAAACCTATAGCGGCGGTCAAAAAGCGCCGCAATAGGTGCACATTTTATATTTCAAATGAAACCCTATAGCGGCGCTTATCACCCGCCGCTAAAGGTATGCACATATAGCGGCGTTTCCACCCGCCACTAAAAGTGCAATTAGTCCGTTTTTATTGATTGTCTATAGCGGCGGGCACACACGGATTCGAACGTCGTATGGCGGCGGTTTTATGCCCGCTGCAATAAACCAAAACCGCCGCTAAAAGGTGTATCTATAGTGGTATTGCAACAGTGGCAGGAAGAATCGCCGCAATAGAACCTGCCACTAAAAGGTCAAATGTACCTTTAGTGGCGGTTTTGACCCGCCACAATAGGTCTTCTTTTTTTTTTTGTAGTGAATATGAGGGCATGGATAGAACAGTAAGATTAAAAACTCAGTGTTAATGTATTCACCACACCATCAGTTCCTAGAATTTGGATTTCAGTAGAGAATTGAATTTCAATTAGAGTTTTAAAAATGCACAAAGATAGAAAAGACGTTAGAATTTTGTTTCAACAATAACATCCATGTGAGTCAATCCACAAATATCACATAATACCTAAAACTAGGAGGAGAAGTAATGGGTTCAGGACACCAAACATCACTGTGAATCAATTCAGAGCAAAATATTGATGACATTTTATGTTTGTTCAGTGGGGTTCTAGGCATCTTTGCACTTACACAACATTTACTAGTGGAACAAACAAACCAACTTGAGACAAAGACACAAATTCATGTACATTGATCAAAGCAAAATGCAAAGTCTTAGAACTAGGATGACCAAATCAATTGTGCCACAATTAGAATTGATTTTGAGTAGTAGAATTACAAACTCGTATGCTTAGGTGAGGTGCTGTAAGTGGAATATGCAGTAAAAGAGTTCAAAGAAGCAACTGAAGGAATTGACTAGACTCCATCCTTACTCGGGCCTTTGTAAACGATTCTCCCTAAAGGTAAATCCGGAATTGATAACTGATAACCATTTATTTTGATTGCACAACTTATTAATAGACAAAAGATTAGAAGCAAAATAAGGTAAGCTAAGTATGTTTTTCAAGAGAAACTTATGATGAGAATGAAACTCACCATTGCGGCAATACCTACATGAGTAATAGGAAGCTCCTAACCATTTTCCACAGTGACTATCTTAGTATCATTAGTTGGTTGCTGCTGTAGAGAGAAAGTAGACAGATTGGGTGTGAAGTGGTGATCAAACGCACTTGTGTCAGTAAGCCAGCCAGTACTCACTGGAGATTGAGAGGATTTGCAGGCATAGATAGATGCAAGCCACAGATAAGGCATACTTAGCTCAATGTCCATCTAAGACACCTTGCGTGCATTTTCAGTGTTAGCATGTACTGCCACTGAATGCACGTAGTATATAAACCCCAAATTCTATCATTCAATCATCAAGAATCAAAATCCCTCATCAAGGAACACTAATCCTAAGTGTGTTCCTAACATCAAACACAAACTAAGGGTCATTGGAATAGCAACCCATTCTAGTCTAATAAATTTCTGAGCCATACCCAATTTGACCCGTACCCAATCGGGTCAAACCCAAACCCATTTGACCCGAACAGTTTGACGGTTCTAGGTTAGGGGAACTTTTCACCAATATACTTTTTTATATGTTGTTTTACACTAACGATGATCACCATAGCTTTTTTGAGTAGCTAACTATTCTCTCGAGTGTGTCTTTTAGTAGTAACTTGTCCTTTTTTTTAGTGCTACACCCTTGTCCTACACCCAACAACATAACAAAAAGAAATCCCTAATGTTGGTTTTAAGATAAGATTTCTAATAAAAAAGTCTTGAATCCTATGAGACCATATGAATCACCAAAACAACTCCTTATTTTTTTTGAGAATTTCTCTCCAACACATTTGTCTAGGGATATTCTCTCGAGTTACATCTAGTTGTAGGCTTCTTAGTGTGTCCCTCCTATTTATGTGCATCATTGCAAACGTTACATTACATTTGTATTGCCACCACAATCTTTTCAAATTTCATTTATATCATTTGTTTATAAAAATAAAAATAAAAAATTTAATTCTCTTCAAATACAAGTCTACAACCCATAAATTTTTTATTTATTATTATTTATAATTAAAAACCAATTCCATTTCCATCTATTGTTGTGACATTTGGATCTACATTTACACTCAGAACGTAAAGGACCGTCAAGATGAGTTTGAAAATCCTTTTCAGTCAAGCTACTCCTGCACACACGAACTTTTTACCAAACAACCCAGAGGAAAAAATTAAGGTAGTGGCAAAGCAAACCAGGATATCATTGATCCCATTCCCATATGATATCATCACAATTAATCATGACTAAATTTTCTAAAAAATTATATATAAAAAAATTCGTAAAAAATACATATTCAAAAAATGATAAAAATGAAATATTTTTATCAATACTAATTAAGAAATGATAAAATAAGATACTGTCAAAAAGTTGTGTTTTTATACTTTCTAATTAAAAAAATTAAATTGAAGTTGCTCCATCTTTTGCTCAACGAGGCCGCCTTCAGAGTTCAGAAATGTTGATCTTTTATATCCCACTCCTTCTTTGAAATGCAACAAATAACGTAATTATCCTGTAACAACAACAAAAATAATGAGATTTAGCCGAATACGTTTAAAATGAAAACCATACAATGATTAATTTAAAAGGGAAAAAAATGTGTGATATAACAATTGTCTCAAGAAACAAAGCACGGATGTTAAGCAAAGAAGGTAATTTATAAAAAGAGGTGCTACGTCCACAACATTTTTACAACAAATTATAGTTGGTTAGTTATTGTTGGTTCAAATTTGAATCTAACACTAAGATTACTTTTTTGCCCCAACAATAACAACCAGTAACAACCTGCCACTTAAGATTTGTTGTAAAAATGTTGTGAAAATGTTGTGGACATATCATTTCTCATTTATAAAATACAAAATTTGAATTAAAAGAACATTCAGTAAATTTGGACAATATGAAACATTAAAACCAAAAGTGGGTAACCATAATTGTAACCAAATAAAATGGGAGAGGATAAGCATTTAATTAAAGTCAGATTCATTCAACACCCAATTCCCAGAATATGTTAAATTTCACATTAATATTTGCGTGCAGCAAAAGAAGCCATGGTGTTTTTCTCTCACGCATTAATCTCATCCAATAACTTTGAACAATATGCAACATTAGGCAAGCGTCATTAAAAACCAAAATTGGGTCACCATTATTGCAAACCAAATAAAATGGGTGCTAATTACTATTACAGTAACAAGTAATATTGATTATCAAAAAGTAACAATTTATATCACACAGTGTCCAAAAGTCCCAGACCACAAATTCGATCACATTAACTAAAAAACATAACCCCCCAGAGTCCACTAACAAGTAAAACCATGGAGTTCCGAAAAAACATTAGTTAAAGTTAAAACCCCAAAAATAAAAATTGGCCACTTGAAAAAACTTGTCAAAACCTCACTGGTAGAGGCACATAAATTCAGTGACTGAAATCTAAGTTACAAATCAAGAAATTAAGGAAAACCCATTTTAGTATATGAGCCATAAATCAAAATCCTATCCTAAATTTATTAACTTTTTTTTTTTTTTTTTTTTTTTGAGAATCCAAAACTGAACTTTTCATTAAGGAAGGCTGTGTAAGTCAGCCAAGAATACAGGTATAAGGTCTGGTGGTACTTCTTCCATCCAGATGGACATTTGTTGAATAAGGGATGCACGTCTAGCTAATGAGTGTGCTAACCTATTACACTGTCTCCTTACAAAAGAAAACTGAACCTTGGAGAAGTGGGAAGTAAGGAATAGGATATCTGCCGTCAAGTTGCCGTAATGTGCAAGTGTGTTTCCACCATCTTTTAGGGTCTTCACAAGTACTTCGGAGTCTCCTTCAAGTGTCACATTGTCAAAACCAAGCTCTAAAGCAAACTCCATAGCTCTTCTTGCTGCAAGGGCCTCTACCTCAATGACTGACGCGGGCAGAGGAATCCGTTGAGAGAGTGAGGCCATGACCAGTCCAGCTTCATTGCGAATCACCACCCCTATTCCAGCAGTACCATCCTCGGCAAAGGTTGCTCCATCAAAATTCAACTTGAAGCTGTGTGCCCCTGGTGCATTCCACGTAACTGGTGTACGTTGTGCATGGGGCGAAGGCAGTGCGGTAGTCATGGCAGTGTCTTCAGTAACGTTGTAGAGTACGAAAACAGAGAGGTACTCATGGCAGCTTCAGTCAATCGTTCACGGGCAAACTCAATTACCTTATTGAGAGGTAATGCAGGTTTAGCCAGGCGTAAGTTATTTCGCCGAGTCCACAACGTCCAGATCACAGCCGCAAACAAGTACGGATCCTTATTACCTGAAAAAATATAGTCAAAGATGTCAATAAAAGAGGTGCATGCCCTGAGCGTGCCATGATTCCACTTTGGCATTGAACTCCACAGGGGCTGTAGGTCAGGGCAGAGGAATAAGGCATGGACTGCATCTTCCTGCTGTGTTTTGCACGCATCACAGCAACCATCCGTGATGATTTTACGGCGGACCAGATTCAGTTTAGTGGGCAGAGCATTCTTACATGCCTTCCATGCGAGATGTTTAATTTTATTGGGAACATGGAGACCCCAAATCCTATTCCACAGCGGCTTCAAAACTTCCACTTCAGACGGGCCTGGTTGTTTCCTGCATTGTTCGTCATACAAGATTAGAGACAGATACAATCCCCATATATATAGACAGAGAGAGAGGTTTCAATCTAAGGGGAGCAAGAGAGGATTGAAGCTGATTCTGGCTTCCAAATGCTATCATGCCGTTGCTCTGTTGAGTGGCAAGCCACTTATAGCAATTTGGTCGAGTATGACTGGCAACTCCACAATGATGACAGAGATGCTGCTTCTTTTGTTTAGGCTTTTGAGAGTTAGACTTCTTAGCCCTAGGATTCTTAGCTTCCTTCTTATCTTGCTTAGGGGGTACTCCTACGATAGATTTACCTTTATCTAAGTTCTCACTAGCTAAATCAGTTTTAACATTATTGTTCTCAATTTCAACATTATTGCTAGGAGGAACAAAAACAGTAGTACTAGTAGAAGCAGTATTAGAGGAAGAGAAACCACTGTTTGACACCAACCAATAATTTGAGCCCAATTCCTATATATATCTCATGACTAATAATTTTCACTTCTAACATTTACTATTGAATTTTTCCTCAGCTTTGATTCTTTTGAGACCCTCTTAATGGCAACTTCTGTGTTGAATTCACTTAATAATCCCCTGTAAACGCCTCTAAATCCTCCCTCTTCCCTCTTCAGCAAAGTTGCTGGAAGTGGAGAAACCAACACTAGCCCATTTCGGCAAAATTTTATGAATATGTTGAGAAATGAATTACCCAGTTTTTACAAGTTTGTTCCTTGAATTTGTGTCAATAACAGACTTTGTTTCGATAATCATGAGTATTATTTATGCTTACTTTTCTTGATTACTCTTGATTCTGTTTAGTTTTAGAGCTCCAACTTTACACACACATGTACATACATTCCTAATATATACATGTACAAGTTTTCTTGATGTTTATGATATGAGGATAATGTCAGATTGATGGATCACAGGATCACATGATCCTCTGTTCTTGTGCTGTGCTTACCCAAAACGAATCATGTGTTTGGCCGCTTGTGCTCCATGACCCTCAATTTCAAAAACAATATACATGGCTTCAAGGCTAGGATTAACCCTGCCTTCCCATATTTTCACTCTGTTCTAAAGGTTGTTGGCGGTGCATCATGCTCTATTTTGGACAAAAGGCAGAATTTGAGCCAATCATGGTTCTTCTAATGTTCACTGTTCTTATTTACTTAATGTCTCAAATGGGGCGTGGACAAAAAGAAATAAATGATTAACTGTACATTGATAATGCAACTGTACAATTCTATACAAAAAAATAAAATGCAATTGCTTTTGTGGTCACCAAATAACAATATAGGCTTTTGTAGACAAGTGTGCCTCTCTCCCTATGACAAAGTAGAGATCATAGGTACCTCTGGGAAGGAATAACTATGAGAAGAATGCTATTCCAATTGCATGGCCTACTTTGATAATTAAATTAAAAGAATTTGGGTTGGCCGTCCCATCTATGTCCCTGTTTAATTGGCCAATTAATATAAATGTTATCTATAGTACTTGTGGAAGTTTCAGGCACACACAAATATGAAGATAATGCTCAGGATTCGTTAAATTCTTCACTACCCAAGAGAAGGGTATTTCCATTTTGGGTTCAATCCCTTGGATACGGACAAGCTTGATTTCAACATTATCAGATGGATAGCAAGAATCCACATTTTCACTCAAATATTTCTCCCCCTCTTCTGACGGAACCGTCTGTTCATTCTCGTCTTTATCTCTTGATGATTCCTCATTTGTTGAGGATTTGTATGGAAAATATTCAGGAAGAATACTTTTTATTGCATCTTGTAAGGTGAAGTAATTACCTGCAGTACAAGAAATTAAGCAATGAATAGTCCTCAAGATGCTGAAACAGGTTGGCAGGTCACCACTAGATAAGATGTGCATGCACCAGGATGAATATTACAGTTAGAAGACTAGATGAAAACCAAGATAAAATGAAGGAAATGAATCGTACACACATCTCTCAAATATCATTCTCCTAAACCAGTTGTCATCTGCAATTTCACTAAGCTTAATAAATATTCTAAAAACTGAACCAGAACGTGAGCCAGAAAGATGATCCAATCATAATTCAACATTACAAGGGGACATCAATTCTTGAAAATTTAGGACACAACACAGTGGGGATACAACGATTGATTAATACATGTTTTTAGGTATATTTTATTTATTTATAGGCATATTTCATGTTTATTTTAAGTTTTTGAAATAAATAATAACTATCCAACTCTTTTATAATCATATCTAAAAACAAAAAGAATTTTTTTAAATTTTTTTCCCCCCAACACAATAAGGATAAATAAGTACAAGTATCCCTGGCATGTCTGACATGGACACAAAATGGGAGGTTTTGAAGTGTCTATTGCTTCTTAGCCGATAATGTCATAAACACAACTACTAAATCAATTTAAAAACAATATAATTGTATTAAATTCCTTATTCGTTTTTTGCTCAAGTAAATCCCTCATTTGTTAGAGAGCTTCATGATTGAGATTTTTTTTTTTTTTTTTTTTTTGGGGCCCCTTTTTGGTGCTGAATAAAAAAGATCAAGGGCAATGATCAGCTGCAGCAACTGTCTACCTGGGCAGTGCCATGTGGCTCCTTATCCACTAAGAACTAGTGCTTGAGGGGTCTACATGAACCAACAAGGGGCTTGAATCTAGGGCTTGCTTCTTCGATGATTTATTATTATTTGAGCAAGCCATGTGAATGAGGACAAGATGTTGTGGCTTCCTTCAAAAAGGGGTTTTAGGTGAAAAGTTACTGCAAAGCTATGTGACTGGGGGGCAATTGTTCTTTTTCTTGGAAGTGTTTGAGTAAAACCAAGGGTGGCCTTCTTCATGTGGTCTGCAGCAATGGAGAAAATTCTTATGACATATATTTTGAGGGGGGTGGCACTCATGAGTTAATGTTAGTGCCTAGTAGATGAAGTGAAAATACAAGGAAAGATAAGATATTTGTTTAAAGATAGGGTTAGCTAATATTGAAGACAAGGACTTGTTAATTAAAGAGGTGACAAGAATATGGATAGGATAAAATCGCAGAAAAGAATACTCGCAGTCAACTCCAATTAGTATGTTGAGGATCCATAATCAACCCCAAAAGTTCACATAAAGAATGACCCGGGAAAAATAGTATGGGTAAAGCCCAAAACACAGGCATGGAACTACAGTTAACAGGGGTATAATTCATATGTATTCACCAAAAACACTCGCATAAGGTGGTTAGTTAGCAGTAAGATATATCAATTTTCTAGACAGCAATTGTGTACTACTTTTTTCTCTGTCGACTAGCCATAAAAGTAGGTAGTCTATTCTATCCTGATGAATTATCCTTTTTTCCTGTTACAATCTATTGCATAAGAAAACTAGAAACACAGAATGAAAAGGCAACAAATTAAATTCACCACATTTACAGACTCCAAACAAATTGTTCTAACAATAGGAAGTTGCTTACCTTCTTCTCCATGGATCTCAACAGGCCGATTTATGTAAGAAATTTTGTCCCAACTATCAATTTGAGGTGCATCTTCTAGATCATCAAAATCCTCACTGACACTCCAAACATACAATCGAACTGGAACTCTACCTAATAATAGCTCCAACAATCATAAGCTTATTCACAGCAAAGATTAGAAAAAATAGGAAAGAAGTAACACCTACAACTCCCACTAAAAAAATTAACATGGTTACATATTTTGAAAATCTAACAATTGGATTGCATATTCTCTAAGTTCTTAACATGTATGTCAAATTTCATGTCAATCGGACGTTATTCACTATTCGATCTATAAGCTTATCTTTTATGCATAATTTTAGATTACAAAAACTCAAAATTTAAACATTTGATTGCTGACATAGTATTGATCTTTGATCTTTTGAAAATTTTGCAAGCATGAGATATAAGAAGAAAATGCAATCCAATGGTGAATTTGTCAAAATTCACATCCAATCAAAAAATATTGAGTGGAGTTTTAGCTATTAAATACAAACTAGTTTATAGCCAAACTTTGTCCCTAAAAACATAACAAAATAAATGTTGTGAAAAAGTAGTTGTAAAAGGCAGACTTTATCAAGTAAATTACAACTTTGAAAAAGTGGTTATAGCACAATTTTCAAAGTTACTAAACATAAGCATTCACACCATATCAACCATACTGCCAGAAGCTCGTAAAAAAATAAAAAATTAAAAAAAAAAAAACCTTGACAGGTTCCTTAATGGATTTGAAAGCAAAATGTAATCCAATAACATTGGAGCACATCTCCATGGACATTGAGAGGGAGAGAGCTCAAGCAGAAAGGATTTCTTTAAATTTAATATACGCACAGATAAAATCCTGGAAACCATTTCCTAGGAAAAAGGGTTCCCAAGAAGAACTATGTGCAAGAAATTTAAACCCCAGAAAGAGAAAAAGACTCAAAATAAGGATACCTAAATGAAAATAAAGAACAGAGAAAGCAAACCATGGATTATTGGTGTAGTGGCTCGTACAAAGCAGAGGGCACAGAGGCTCAGAGGAAGAACAAAGTCTCGTAAAAATTAGACTATCAAGAAAAGCAAAAAGAAGATAGTTTTACTTCATTTCCCCTACTTGAGACATAAACTGGCCTAGTCTAATTGATATTGAGAATAGTATTTAGGTTTTCACATAAGTATGTCAGTGGTTTGGCTTCTTTTGATTTTTGTAACTTAAGGAAACTAAGCTAATTTATAGATATCCTCCCTCACTAGCTGTAGTAATGGTCCACTGGTTTGTTTTAGATTTATTCTGATATGAAAGTATATTGCTTGAATAAAATAATATGTTTACATAGTTTAAAAATTGGTCACCGCCAAAAACTAGCTATATGATCAGTTCTCTAACAATTTCAATCTTGCACATTAGATAGACCTAAGTAAATCTTTCAAAACCATTAACTTATGAACATGATATAAGGTGAGCTCTGTATAAACTAATTAGCATCATTACCTGATGGACCTAGAGCATAAGGGTATAAAATATGCTATATACAACAACAACAACAACAACAAAGCTTTAATCACAAAATTTTGGGGTTGGATATGGATCCTCAACAAATTAGTTAAGGTCGGCCACATGTATTCTTTTCCTCCGTTCTTATTCTATCTAAAGTTATACTTTTTATTACTTCCTTGATTGAAATGTACTTTAATGTTATTTTTGGTCTTCCTGTACCTAAGTCTATCTATTGCTCATGGAAACATAGAAAACGATTCGTTGACATTTATTTTTTCATTATTTAACATGTTTGTATATCAATTACAGTGAAGCACCGAGACTGGAATGTGCTTTCGGTAGACTTTGCTCACCTGTCTTAACTTGTCCTTGTCCACCACCATCTGCGTATTCATCTCCAACTGTTCCGAGCCTAAGTTTAGATGATATCCGTACGTAGGCTTCCAAATTACCTGCTATACAATGTCTGTTAACACACTGAAAAGCTCAACAAGCTAATGAAAATGCTGCATTCAGTGCTCACAACCCAAAGTAAATGCTTTTTGAGGAAATATAAAAACTTTTTTTTTTTTTTTTTGTGTTTCAAAAAACTAATACAAAATACAATAATCCCAAGAAGTATAATCAAATTTATAATATGAAAAATATTTTTATGCTTATCAGTCAAATAATTTTTGTGTTACAATGAATTTTTTTTTATTGGAGAAACAATGAACAAGTATGGCTTATCTGTTTTACAATGAATAAATAAAATTAACAGAAGCAAATTTAGATTGGGCTTAACTGTTTTTTTTTTTTTAATAGGATAATTTGATAATTAGGGGTATCTAAATCCTAGACGTCTCCATTGCAAACGCCAGGAAGTGCCAATCAAGCTACAAGACTCTTAGCGGCTTTTATCTGTTTCTACTTTCTACCTCATTTGGTAATATAATTTTCTAAAAATCATTTGTAAGAAAAGTAATTTCCTTCGAATTTTTAGAAATGATCAGACAGCAAACTTATATATGAAATATCTAAACAACTACGGCGTACCTATACTAACAGGTGCATTTCTTAATAGGACAAAGTTTGAAAGGTAATGGATAACCTTATTAATTTCTGGGTGAGTAGCTGAGGCTCCTGGAACAAGCTTGTCTATGGCAGCCAACATCTTATGGACACCAAGTAACATCATTTGTACTTGGCAGCTTAAAATATATGATCTGTGAATCACTAGCAATGATATGAATTGTACACGATAAAGTAATGGGTGAATTATTGGAATCTAAGCAACTCAAGGTACTAGCTTGAATCATTAGGCAGGGCCAGCTCTATGCATAGGCTCCCAAATTGTGCGTCAACAATCAGTTTCAACAGGATTTTTTTATTAAAAAAAATGTGGGTTGTGAGCTCTCTCCAGTCTTAATGCCCCACACCAAAAACACTTTTTGTAAGCCAATCTCCCACACAATGGATTGTCAACATTAGCCATCAAATCTTCCACATGGCCAGACACCAAAAAATCTCTCTCTTCACCAAAATCAAAATTGGAAATTAGGTTTCAGCTTTCCTCACCACGCATCATGTTACCCAAGGTACACTAAAATTCCTTATTTTAAAAAGTAGTACATTTTCATCTATTTTAAAAAAAATTTATGCTTGAACCATGATTTTGATTATCTACATAAAATTAGTTATGGTTTGGTTAGAATTAATTGATCAAATAATGTATTAAATTCATATTTACTTGAGCAGGTTGGGGCTTTTGCATGATTCCATTGTTAAGTGAAACTGCAATAGTATCTTTAATAAAATAAATTCTATTGCTCTGTGCATTGAAATTTATTTTAAAATTTTCATATTATAATTTTATATTGTAGTAGTACTTTTTTATTATAAATTTCTACTAGAAAATAGCAATTTGGACATGAAAAACTTAAAGAAAAATATGAGAGAGAGAGAGAAGAATAAAAAAAATAATTTGATCTCAAATAACATCTCTAAATAAATTTTTGCTAATAATATAGATGAAAATCTCACAAATGAGCAAGAAATTTATCAAAAGAGTTAGAAGATAATGAAATTATAAAATATAAAACATAGCACTGGAAACAATTAGAACAATGTTCAAACATGTAATATAATAATTCTTGATGATATAAAGATTAGATATTTTTTATAATGCATGTGTAGAATTTCACCACCAATATTTAATCTAACAATTAGATTATCAAAAAAGAAGAAGTTTTTCAAAATTACAATAGATAAAATCCTACTTAAAACCAAATACATCACAAGAAGATTAAGCGGATTACACACATTAACAATTGAAAAAATGATGTCAGCAAAATTTAAATACTAACACTTAAATAATAATTTTGTATGTAAAAAAGCATGAACAATGGATTTTAAATAAAAATATAGATATATAAATAAAAAATTGAATAAATATTATTTAATCGATATTTGATTATAAAAATGATCCTACTTAAAGTTGTTGCTTTCAGATTATATCAACTTGGTCCTGTCATTAGGATCATGCAAAGGGCACTTCATTGTTCATAGTGTTACATTTCACCTATTGTGTTGATAACGATATACAAATTTGCCTTCATTTTAGCATTTATGCATCAATTCAAAGCATCAAGATGTGGGAAAAAATATGTATCATCTCCTAGTTATTTAGAAATTAGCAGACATACCATTTAAAACAGAGCGCCAAAGCTCCACCTGATCAGGTTGAGACATGTTCATGACATTCTTGCAGTTTCCATTGATTATATATGCTGCCTGTTTGTCAGAAATAAACATTATTGTTGACAATCATTTTCTTGGTGTACATAACAATCAATTTCAAAAACATGTACATTTCCATTGATAGATTTTTATTTTTAATAAGTTTGGCCTCAAGGAGAGGAGGAAAGGGAGATTTGATTGAACTAGTGACATCCACTTCATGAGGCGTGATCCCTAGCGAATAGTGCTACCCTTTGGCATTTACATTGATATGTTATTACAGTTTCCAATCATAATAAAAATATATATTAAAAAAATAAAGACAATTAACAAGAAATGAACAGCTGCATTCCATCAACAAAAATTTTAGCAACTTGGTTTCAGGGTTACAGAGTTATTGTTCAATACTCTCACCATATTTTTCTCTGCAATAGCTAGGTTGTCAAGTAAACCTATTTCACTCTTTAGTCTTTCCAATCATTTTTAACAGGGCCTAGGTCTTTGTATGAAAAGGTAGGGGGATTAGGGTGAGAATAATCATAAGATGCATTAGAACTGTAAGGACTGAGTTCTCAAATCTTGTAAAAGAAGATGCACTTGGTCAAAATCATTTCAGTTTCAATTCCAGACATTAATGAAAGGTCAACTTCTGGACCATACAACAAAAGCCTATGTAAAAAATTCAAGCCAGACCATAGACCAAAGCAACACATTGGATTTGGCTTGGTATCTTGTAATTTGTTATCCCAATAATTAAGAGCAATGAAGAGATTTTTACTGACCATAAATCATCTTAGTTAATGCAGGATAAGCCTAATCCATGACTGCATGTGGTATTTCAAACAGCAGAACAAACTTAAGGGAAGTTAGAATAGGACAATGGCGAAGAAAAGAAGCACCCAAACTAACCCAGGAAAAGATGCTACTCAATGAATATTGATATTGATAGGTGTTCTGCAAGACACCACCCTCACCCACCCCTATCCCCAGCGGGTGCCAAAGAAAAAGCCCAGTTAGAATTATCCAACCTATCCTCACAACCAAGGTAGAAGATGACAATGTCCCAAGGCTACCCAAAGTAGAGCCTTAACTGAACCCCACTCACAGAGACTATATCAACATGAGGATAACTCTTCTTTTTTTTGTTTTTGGATTAGTAAAGAGGATAACTCTTATTTTAATTGGAAACAACATATTGTAAAGAAATAAGTATGACACACACACACAGAGAGGCATGCAATACACACAGGTTTATGAAATGAAACTTAAAACAAGTTCTCTCAAGACACAATAGCAACAAACTGTAAAGGTATACCTCGACAATGCTAAAAATGAGCAAAACGCTCTAAAATCCTCTAGAATGAGTAAACCAACTTGAAACCTACCAAAACACCCAAAAAGTCTAGAAAATGGAGTGTATTTTGACTTAGTTTAGGGTCATTTTCAGAAGTTCCAAGGGTATTTTGCTTATTTTTGAGGTTTCAATGGTATTTTGTTCATCTTATAAGTTTTCGGGGTAGTTGTCGGCGTTTTGCGGGCTTTTTATTCATTTTCTAGGGTTTTGAAATATTTTGGACATTCGTGGTGCTTTTTAGTCAATTTGGCAGTTCTAAGGGGATCAATTCAAAGGTTTTGGTATATTTATAGGTTTTTTGATATTTTGGTAATTCTCTCGGGTAAAATTATTCTTTTTTAACAAAAGAATACCCTTGAAATCACTAGAAAGGCCAATATACTCCCAAAATCACAAAAATTTCCAAAATACCTCCAAAACTACCATATGTCAAGAAAAAACTCCCGCGAAACCTCTTAATTGACCAAAATAGCCTCAAAATCTCTAAACTGACTAAAATAATCCGAAAACCTCTAAAATGACCATAATTCCCCTGAAACGGCTAGACTGAGCTATCAAATCTCGATACCTCGTAAATGACCAAAATGCCCCAAACATCTAAAATGATTAGAAGATAGACCTCGACAATAATAAAATGAGCAAAATTCCCCAAAATCCTCTAGAATGAGCAAAGCCACTTGAAACCGACCAAAATACCCCAAAAGCCTAGAAAATAGAGTGTATTTTGGCTTAGTTTCGGGGCATTTTGGTCATTTTCAGAGGTTTCAAGGGTATTTTGCTTATTTTTGAGGTTTTAATGGTATTTTGGTCATTTTATAAGTTTTCGGGGTTGTTTTCATCGTTTTAGGTGCTTCTTGGTCATTCTCAAGGGTTTTGGGATATTTTAGACATTCGTGATGCATTTTAGTCATTTTGGAAGTTCTAAGGGGGGTCCTTTTAGAGGTTTTGGAGTATTTATAGGTTTTTTGATATCTTGGTAATTATCTAGGGTAAAATAATTTATTTTTAACAAAAAAATACCCTTGAAATCACTAGAATGGCCAATTTACTCCCAAAATCACTAAAATACCCCCAAAATCGCCAAATGTCCGTAAAAAAACTCCCCTGAAACCTCTTAATTGACCAAAATAGCCCCAAAATCTCTAAAATGACTAAAATAACATGAAAACCTCTCAAATGACTAAAATACCCCAGAAACGGCTAGAATGAACTCTCAAATTTCGATGCCTAGTAAATGGCCAAAATGCGCCAAACATCTAAAATGATTAAAAAAATACCCTTCGATATTGATAAAATGAGGAAAATGCCCCAAAATCTATAAAACCGAGTGCGTTTTGGCTTAGTTTGTGGGTATTTTGGTCAATTTCAGAGGTTTCAAGGGGATTTTGCTTGTTTTTGAGATTCCAATGGTATTTTGGTCATTTTAAAAATTTTCAAGCTTATTTTCGTCATTTTGGGGCGTTTTGGTCATTTTTTAAAATGACCAAAATACCCCTGAAATGGCTAATGAGCAGTCAAATCTCGATACCTCGTAAACGACCAAAACACCCCAAACATCTAAATTGATTAAAATATACAACTTGACATTGCCAAAATAAGCAAAATGCCCTAAAACATCGAGTGTATTAAATTTAAACAATAACCAGTAAATCAAAGCAGCTACATAGCATCACATAGCAATAAGCAATTGCTCAGACTTCAAAGACAAATTCAGACTCTTTTTCGTCCTTAATGAGCCTTATCTCATATTTCAATGGCAATTCAAATTATGAAAATACCAAAGCCATCAACATACCGTTAGATTCCAAGGTCTTTCTGGTTCAGCACATAGAAGGTCAAAAAGAACTCCTGTTGGTATATACCTACAAAATGGAGACAAATACAATCAACAAAATTTTTAAACCTGCTAGACAATGAAAGAAAATACAACTTATATATAGGATCAAATAAGTATGCTACTAACACAAGATGCTAGTATCAGCTGTCTCACATACATATAAGTATATAAAAATCGTGTCAATATATATATAGAGTAAAAAGAAATATCTTCTGTATATAAGGCAGAGAATACATCTCTATTTTTCTTTTGTTCATAATTACACTTTTTTTTCTTTGTTCTTGTTTTTTTATCAATAGGTACACATGCACCCCGTGGATCTTGAACTCTCGACTTCACCCTCCATCTTTCTACCAGAGGTTATAAGGTGAGGAGGTGGCTACTTTACACTAGTATATCGTATCAAAAAGTTTTCAGATTCATTAGAAAGACATAAATACAGACACCCCATTTGTTTTATAGCACATGAAAGCAATAAATGGTAGCAAGAACAAGGACTAGTAGTTGTTATAGTTAACCCATTTAACGGTTTTTAACCATAATAATAACTTTCTGTACAATATTCAATGGTGAATATTAAAAATATCAACCAAAAAAATATTACAGTATTAGCTACCCAGTACTATATAATGTAAAAACATTCCCAATCTTGATGAACAAATAGTTTTCAGGTTCTATTGTACTCTATGTAATTTGATAGTCCTAAAAATCATATCAAGTTAGTCCTTTCGTGGTCTTGCCATTACATGGCAAAATTTGACAAAGCCATGCGGAACTCCATTTTAAAGACAAGGCTATAGAATAACTAAGTTAGTAAATTTATAAGTTTTTGAAGACTACAAAAGAACTTTTCTGTTAAAGAGGTCAAGGCCTAAGATTGTTGTCCGTGTTTATTGTATCTAATTCTACTTAGAGTGCAAGCAAAGTAATCCAAGTCTTACTTCAAGTACAAGCAAGGTCATTCAATTGTTAGTTTAGCATTTAGCCACCTATAAATACCTATAAACAGGTTCATTGTAATACATATTTTTAAACTCCACAAACTAAATAAAACTCAACTCAATTTTTCTTTTTTCATAATGTAGGAAATTTTTCTAAAAAAGAGTTCTGTTTACTCAGTAAAACCTACCGATAACTAATCTCACCCGCCAAAACTAGTTGTCAGCATTCACCTCGATGGGCAAAACAATTTATACTCATGCCCAGAAGCAAAAGCTTGACTCAACTTTTGTCACAAATAGGTTTTTTTTTTTTTTTAATTAATGACAAGGATCCCCTCGAGGTATGGGCTAATGGGACCACCCCTGACAGAGTTATGCCGATGCCACATAAAGTGGCATGCCACAACTCGCCACGTAAATTACGTGGCGATGGTGAGTTCATATGGGACACCTCTCTACCGCTCAGAACTCGCCACATGAGAGAGTCGTGGCTGACGGGTAAAACCTCCAGTCAAATCACTTTATTCAGTTAGTCCAGACACTCTCCCTTACCGATATACTTTTACCCAAATTAAATAAATAAATATATATATATAAAAAGTAAAAAGTAAAAAGGCAGACCATTTGAGGGGCAAGCCATTGTAGTCGAACCAAACGGTGTCAGGGGAGCCAGGAGGGAGCGCGTTACTGAAATGGGGCTTTATTTGAGGAACCAACAAAGGTAAGTATCCAATTCGAGGAGCCAAGATCTGAAAACCCATTCACATACATAATAATTTTTACTTTTTTGAGTTTTTGCAATCAAAAAAAATAGTAATTAAGAAAATTTGTTGTCGAAGAATAGGAATTTACCAGTGCGGGTGGAGGAGTAGGGAGAGTGGTGACTTCGGATTCATGGAGATGAATCTGAAGCGGAATCGCTCCTTCCCATACGTACTTCTGCGCTTCTTCCATATTTTCCCAATCTCTCTCTCTGTTTCCAGGCTCAATTTTTTTTTGTATTTCTACGCTTCTTCTTTTTTCTCTTTCACGTTATTAAAGAATGAGTGAAATTACACTTTTGGACCTTTATAATTGGGTTAAAAAAAAAATAAAAAAAAAATAAAAAGGAGAGAATTTCAATCTATTATTCAACCATCAAAAACTTTACAATTGAGTTAACTGGATTGTTTTTATTTTGCTTCTTTATAAAGATTGAAAGTTTTTAATTTGATCCTATTTAAAAAAAAAAAAATAGCCATTCTTTTTTCATTTTTATGACTGATTTGATCATTAAGTGCCAATAAAAAAAATTCTTCTATAATAAAAAATAAAAAAGTGCCAAGTTAGTGGGTTTTTTTTTTCTCAAATATTTTAGTATTAAAAAAAATACACAACTTTTGTTATAACTCTCCTTATGATTGACTTTGTTTGGTAGATGATGGTGAGTTGATATGAAAGTGACAATAACCAATCACAGTAATAAAAAAGTTGTAGTTGTGAGTTTGTTTGTGGTATTAGGAGTAATGCTAAAGACACATAAAATGGAACAACTTGTGCCACAACTCGCCTACATGGAAAATTGTGAGTGGTAGAGGTGTGTCCTTACATGGACCCACCATCACATCTCTACTACTCACAACTCGCCACGTGGACGAGTTGTAACAAAAAATTGTGTCATTTTATGTGTCCCTAGCATTGCTCATGGCATTAGTCTACTACATGAACATTTTTCTCTTAAAGGCCAAATTAGATAACAATTAGAATCCGATTTAGAATCTAATTGGATTTTCTCTCAGTATTGACTTTAATTATTTATATAGTCATAGTTGAGTTTACTCTCTCTCTCTCTCTCTCTCTCTCTCTCTCTCTCATTTTTTATTTTATTTTTATTTTTGGATATGCACATGAGTTTATTCTTTTTATTATTATTATTGGGTTTTTGATTATTTATTTATATTAGACTCTTCTTCTTTTGCACGACATTAACTCACCTATAACAAAAATTTTAAAAACTTAGATTGGACACTAAAGCAAAATTAGACAGTAATTGGAATCTAATTTAGAATTAAATTAGATTTGATTTCAGTTTTGACTTTAATTATATATATATATATATATATATATATATATATATTACATTTACACATATATGGGTTCAAATTATACCTAGTGTAAGAGTTAAACATTTTTTAAAGTCATAAATGAGTTTTACTCTCTCTCTTTTTTAATTTTTAATTTTAGTTTTTTTTTTATATATACAAATGAGTTTACTCTTCCTTTCTTTCTTTTCTTTATTGGGTTTTTGACCTTTTTTTATTTTTATTATACTCTTCAATTTTTTCTTTGCACAACAAGAACAAAAATTTCAAAAAAAATTAGATAGGACATGTGCAGTAAAACAAAATATGTCTAACCTAACCTTACAATTTTTTATTTTTTTTTTGGGGGTGAAAAGGGTCTGCCTCTAAACGAGTTTCCCGATTTTTTTTTTTTCCATTTAGCATTAAATATCTAACATTTTTGTTAGTTGTCAGGTTTAAAAAGAATGTTGGAAACTAACATCTCGAGTTTTTAAAACTCGAGATTAGATTAGAACTCGAGCTTCTAAAGCTCGATTTCAGTGTTTTTGTGATACCCTTATGTGGACAAATTTTCCATATGGAGCAAATTTAGCCACATAGAAATCGAGTTTATAAGACTCGAAATCTGCAGACCATATACCAAAAACACACTTTCAAATGCCTCACTCAAACACTCTCAAAAACACACTAAAACACTCTCAGTCAAACACTCACTCACTCAAACTTCACTCCACCCTCTCAAACTCACTCGCTCACTCTCAAGCAATCGTAGCCCATTGTCAACAAAATCGTAGCCCACCGTGCCGAAAGTACTCTCTCTCTACTCAATACGTTGTCATTTTTGCTTCTTAGATTCCTCTGTCTCTCTCTCTCTCTTTCTCCAATTTTAGATTTTGGAATTTCATGATGTTACCTAGGGTTTTTCGTTTTTCAATTTCGGATCTTTTTGGGTTTTGGTGATTCATGTTTGGTTTCCGAGAAAAAAAATTGAGGTTTTAGGTAGGAAATGATCATTTGTCATTTCAGTGAAGAATGTATATTATTCTGTTTGGTTGTTTGGAAAATGAGTAAATAAAAAAAATGATTTTTTTTTAACAAATTGAGCATTCGAACTGTTGTTATGAAATTAGTGTGAATTTCGATAGTGTAAATTTAGCCACGTAGAAATAAGTGTGAATTGTTGTTATGAAATTAGTGTGAATTTTTTACGTTGATATTTAATCTAGTTTGATTTTTTTTTTTTTTTTTTTTATCATTGCTTTTATTTTATAATTTTCTGATTCTGCGTTTATTGAATGTAAATTTGAATTTTTGTAATTGAATTGACATTTAATCAAGTTTGAAATTTGGACTCTTTTTAGCTCATACATTGCATTGTTTCAAAAATTCAAAAGTAGGATTTTGGAATCATATTTTAGCCTAGATGTCAATGTTCGCGATTTAGAAGTTTGTATGTATGGTGTGCTTCGTGCTTATTCAAATGGCTATCCCCATTTAATTACCAAACTCATTCATATCCTAGGAATAGAATATTTCCAAAACCTCCTTCAACAGAACCGGCCAAAGTTTGGCCTTTCATGAATGCATGGATATTAGAGTCTTTGGAAAGAAAATTTCACGATATGTTGCTTGAATTAAAGATCATGCGTTCAGTAAGATGTTTTTCCAAGTAACTTGTCTTATGCATGATTTGCATAAGGTGTCCTTGCTAGTTTAGTAATACAATACCCACCTTTTTGTAATTACTTCTTTCCACCACTTAATTCCAAAGATTAAACTTCTCCACTGCCTACCTCCATAATCTGTTTTTTTTTTTTTTTTGGATAGGTAATAAGGAAATATTATTAAAAGGGAATAAAACAAAAGATACATAGAGTTCATGACAGTGGCTTCTCATTATGTGGTTAATATGGATGGAGTGGACAGATCTATATTGGAATTTAAGTTATATTGAAGCAAGCATCTTATTAGAGGTTGCTTCAACAATGGAATTTCTTGTTTACATGTAATCCTAACAAAATTATTATAGCAAGTAGAGTTAAATTGTCAGTAGATAATTTGAGCTTGTAATTAAAGGAAGGGGTAGGCTTCGAAAGTGGTGCACACCACAAGCTTGTCTAGTTAGGCCACTAGTTGCGTACTCAATTTGTTCTTCCTGTTTTGGTTTTCTTTAACTTATAGATTGATTTTATCTATTTTTTTTATGCAAATATTACAGCATCATTTAGAGCATCAAAGGTGGTTCAGCAATAATATTTCAAATCTTTTATGCAGTGAACTATTTTTTATATCTTCATTCATGTGAAATCATTGTGTGTTGTGGTAATGCTTGATTTGTGATGACTCTCACACCAAATAATGTATGTCTACCACTATGTATGATCTCATAGTAGCACTCTTTGTAGTATGGAGCCTCGGATCGATGAGGAGCCAGAGATTGTGCGCCCTGGTCCAGAAATTACTCTATTGCTGATGCAACAACCAAATCATCGATCAAAGGACATTTGGAATGGCGAGGTGAAATATCTAGTTCTAACAACCGCTTTAATTTTTATGTTCTCTTTGACTTTTAGCAAGTTCTTTCAAAGTTGTATATCTAGTTCTAACAACCGCTATAATTTTTATCGATTTTACAAGACCAGGGCCCACTTCAGTGCCGTGGTCGCGCTTAGGAGATGGAAAACATAACGATGCAAGATAATCGGGGTGATTGACATTATCAAGCTGGTGGGGCTAGAAGGATTGTTTAGGGCCTCTTCCAGAGAGATAGATCATTGCCTAATATCAGCCCTAGTTGAGTGATGGCGGCCGGAGACTCATACGTTCCATCTTCCACATGGTGAGATGTCAATCACCCTAGAAGATGTAAAGGTCATTTTGGGACTTCCTATAGATGGTGAGGTCTTGGTTGGGCCAACTGCTATGGAGAATTGGAGGCAACTGTGCGTGGAGTTGCTTGGTTTTGGAGTTCCGGATAATGACAACAAAACTTTGATGGGGCAAAGAATTCACATCAGCAGGAAAAAAACTGATGTGTACAAGCAATTAAAAAAATAAAAAATAAAAGCGAGATTTAAAAAAAAAAAATATGAGAGGAACTCGAGCCTTTGAAACTCGAGATTTAAAAGCAAGTTTTAAAAACTCGAGATTTATAGCCTTTGCAAAAAATACTCTGTTTTCAGGCAGAGAGGATGCTCTGTTTTTTGAGTGTTCACACTAGTGGAACTCGAGTCTATGAAACTCGAGTTTCACTGGGAAATTTTTTTTTTTTTTTTTTTTCAGTTGTATGCAGGCAAACCAGGCAGAGATGATGCTTTGTTTTTTGAGTGTTCCCACTAGTGGAACTCGAGTCTATGAAACTCAAGTTTCACTGGGAAATTTTTTTCTTTTTTTTTCCTGGACATGCAGGCAAACCAGAAACTGAATGTGTGCATGCACCTGCTGAGAAGCTGAGAAACAGAGATAGAGAAGCTGAGAATGTAATCCACAAACACTCATTGAGAGGCAGAGAAGCTGAGAATGTAAATGCACTTAAATTACATCAAAAGGCGTTCTCAATAGGCACCAAACTATAGAAACTGTTACGCTCTCTGCATAAACATAGTTTTACAGTGTAAATGCACTTAAATCACAGCAAAAGGCATTCTCAATATATCAACATTCTAAACATGCCCAACCACGCTTAATTTGCAGTTCTAACCATACTACTCAAATCACAATCTTCATAGAGGTACAATGGATAGAGAATTACAAGTACATTCAACAAAAACCAAAAAGTTAATTGTGCTGATACAACGTAGTCACTTTTCCTAAGATCGGCGGTTCGCACAATAAAAACGTTGTCCATGGAAACATGCCTGAAAAACGTAGACTAATCACGTTAGGAGACAAGATAGTAAACATTAGGTAAACATAGAATGAACAACCCAATCCAGAACTTTTTGCCATCTGTCACCTACCCAGTTTGAAACATGACCGCTTGTAGAAGCGCCACGGGACTGCGGACATTTTCTGTGGTTATGCCTGGAAGCATGACACAGTCCACATGTCTGCTTGGGTTGACTCTCTATCAAATCTGCGTCCTCCCTCCGCCATCCCAGTTCTCGATCCTTATTCCTCACTCCATCCATCTCATTCCTTATTCTTGACTTCACTGGTCGACCTTTGGCCCGCAACAATGCTGGATTAGGCAACTACTTTGGCCTCATAAGATCCCTCCACAATGACTGTGACTTAGGAACCGCAAATGCATGTGAGTAAATGTTAAGGGCATAGTCCAAACTATAACATGGGTGAATATATGTGGTTGAATCAATATTTACCGCATCACATACTCTAATTGCATGTGAACACGGGATCCCTATGTTTTGCCATTTCCCACAACTGCATGTTCTTTCTAGTAAC
This sequence comes from Notholithocarpus densiflorus, assembly GCA_030021035.2. Classification (NCBI taxonomy): domain Eukaryota; kingdom Viridiplantae; phylum Streptophyta; class Magnoliopsida; order Fagales; family Fagaceae; genus Notholithocarpus; species Notholithocarpus densiflorus. The sequence continues at coordinate 392,876 of JARYZH020000283.1, read as the reverse complement.
CGAACTTCATAACTGTAGTTTCCCCTCCTGTGCTACACATGTTGAGTGAAGTAACTACCTGATATATCATATGTTGATTGCTAAATGCCTTGAGATAGTGTTTCTCAAATTTACGCCTATTTCCCTCCCACGTGGAGAAGGCATATGTACTCCATTTCTTACCCTCCAACAACTCATGAGTAATTTCTTTATACCGGTCGTGGAAATATTCAACAAGTTTGGACTAAGTGAACTCAACCATTGCGGCAATAGGAAGGCCCCGTGCACCTTCAAGTACACCATTGAAGCACTCTGATATCTTGGTTGCCATTGCCCTAAAACGTCTCCTACCATCATGTAACTAGGTCCACATATCCACATACTCGCTCATTAGGTATGTGTATGGAAGATAATCTTAATTCTTTTCCTTTCCATCCTTCCTCGTCACCTTCTTCTTATTCCTAATGGCCTCAATTTCCACCTGCTTAATAGACTCCATTATGGTATCAAATTTAACTACCTGAGTAGCATATCCCGCTTTCAACACCGCTGACTTTAGAGTCGAGTTCTGAAAATGTGTGTTAAAGTTGCTAGCAACATGTCGAAGGCAATATCTATGAAATACCTGTGTTCTTCCATCATCTCCTCTAGGCCAGTTTGCAATGGCATTTTTGATACCGAGATGTCGATCAAAAATTATACAAATGCCTTCGTCAGGTATCACGTGGCCAATCGTATCTCTAAGGCATTGTAAAAACCACCTCCAACTGGACCCTGACTCACAATCCACAATAGCAAAGGCGAAAGGGAATACCTTGTTGTTAGCGTCGATTGCCATTGCGACCAACAACTTTCCCTGATATTTTCCATACAGATGGATCCCATCAATATTGATAACTGGCTTACAATATTTGAATCCATCAATGCATGGACCGAAAGACCAAAACACATAATGCAAAAATACAATGTCATCTTCACCGGTGGGTGTGGTACGATAGAACACCAGGATAGTCGGATCCTGATTAATATATGCCATTAGCAACTTTTGCAACCTTTGGTAAGACTCTTCCCAATTCGCAAACATCTTCCCAATCGCCTTTTGTTTCGCATCCCATACCTTGTAGTAAGAAGGCTTATAACCCTCATATTTCGACTCTATCATAGATCTGAGATGCTTAATTGGGTTAGTGTGATCCTTACATAACTTCTTAAGGATGTCTGATGCAATAAAATTACAATTCATCATTGTATCATCGTTTTGCACCCCAATCGATATACACATGTGAGGACCTACATACACGGTGACCATCCATAGTCCATGGAGATTGGAGAAAGTATATGATGTTTTAAGAACTCCACCTCAGCATCTAGTTGGTGTTTCTAAGCCCAATAAGAAATTGACATTTGTTCTAAAAGAGACATATCAGTATACTGAATCATTAAAATTAAAAAGACAAAAATGACCCTGAAAAATTCAAAGACCCGCCCTCTCTTGCTTTTCCCCTTTTTGCAAAATCAAAATGTTCATCTCTCTCTCTCTCTCTCTCTCTCTCTCTCTCTCTGTTTCTCTCTGCACCACCACAGCACACCAGCACCTCCATGACTCCATCTTCTCTCTCAACCAAACCTTGACAGCCGCTGCCTAAAATCTCTGCCGGGGATAGAGATACACTGCCGATTATCAATAGTTCCAACGAGATTGACCTTTTTCTCGTCAGAAAACGCCCAAAACCGTCTCTCTCTCGTTGTTTCCAACCACCGGCGTCCAAAGTTCTCTCCACTTCCAACACCTGACGTTGCAAGAAGGTTTTCTTCTCTTGTTTTGAATTTATTTTCTGAATTTTTCTATTTACATATGTGTTTTATTTTGTTTTGTTTTGATTTTATAAATTGACATATACATTCATATGTAGAAAGGAAATTCATATGGTTTGATAAAATGCTTTAGTGAGGATTGATGCACTAATAATAAAGTAAAAGGGGTTTTTTTTTTTTTTTCAAAAAAAAAATGTTATTTTGGATTAGATTAAAAGTGTTTAGCCTGATGTAGTTTTATAAATAGAGAAATAAAGCCCTTTCTTTGTTTATTAGTTGATTTAATGTATTTGGTGGTTGTGCTTGATTTTCAAATATTATTTATTAGTTAGATTTTTTCAAGTATCACATTAGGCTCAGCCAAAATCATTTCAAAGTTCACTTTTTTAATGTACAAAACAATCCCCTTCTTTAAATAAACTGAAAAATAATATGCTATTTAAATTCAAATTTTCACATTTATTTTCTTTCTACAAATTCTCAACAATCAATAGGATAAAAATTTACTTGCTGGTTTTCCTTGACATAGTTATAAGTGGTGTATATTGATAAACATGACAGATTTTGTTTGTTGTTTGGGAACTTAAATCAATTCTTTGTTATCTTTTTCTTATGGATTAAATCAAAGTACTGTGTATGTAGCTTAAAAGTATTGTGATATATTCTAATTGCAATCTTTAGCATGAAATTTTGTGGTCACTGATATATTGGACACTTAGGATAGCTACAATGTGATCAGTTGTGTTGCTATCGCGACAAATCTTTTAATAATTACTACAACATAGATTTTGAGAAATTGGTGTTTGGTGATGTTAAGACCTTATCAGTTAGACATGTAAAGGGAACAATGGTGGTGATAGTGTGAAGAGTAATATTGGTAGTATGAAAATGTTTATTTGTTGAATTTGCTTAATGATACCTTTCAAATGAAATTTGAACTTGGCATTTGGATGCATAAAAATTCCAAGTTCAAAGTTTCTCACAAATTTTGAAATGTAGTGTTTACCCAAAAAAGGGATATTGGTAGGTTAAAATTTTAACTATCAACTCCAAAGTAAAATCTCACTTCAAAATATGGAATTAAAAGTTTCAGATGTAGACCAATTATTCTAAGTCTTGTTGACAAACCGAGGAGGTTACATAAACTATAGTAAATCATGAGTTCAACATGAACTTCAAGTTGAAGCTAGCTAAATCAAATATGTTTATGGTGAAGCACTTAATGGCTATGGCTAAGTAACCTTTCATGGAAACAAACTTCTGATCTGCATATATGATCCCCTATTAGGCTGTCCTCGCATATGCATGATAGCCTTTGCAAGAGAAATATGGTTGTGTTAGTTGATTTTTGTGGTATGTTTTTTAAAATACTAGAAGCATATATACTTATTTTGGTTTGTATTTGAGAAGTACACTCAAAATTGGATGTGGCCTTGTTGATAACCATTATCATTTGCTTTAGTTCTTTTACGTTTCTAGTCCTCCCCCCCCCCCCCCCCTGCCCTCCTTCTCTAATTATCTCAAAATTGATTTCAAATACAGAGCATTTTCTAATTACCTATCTCCCATAGTTTCTTTTCTGTGCAATGCTTTTGAGTGCAAAAGCATTGGATAGAGCCCGAGATGATCTCATTTATTCAAAGGCAAAGGCATTGGCACAACCTTGTGTCATAACTGTCTATTGTTCACCATCTTTCATTTCAGCAAAAAACTTCATCATCAAACAATGCTGTTATTACTCTAATATGTGCTTTTGTTTATTGTTTTTTTCCCCTAATATTGTTCTCTTTTTTTCTAGGGCTCTGCTAAAAAATTTTGAAGTATGATGAAAAACTCTTTTGGATAGTATTTTGGACAATATATTGCACAGCTAATGGACAACATTTTTGGATAGTTTTTTGGAAAGCATTTCGAACATTATTGCACAGTGGAGGAACATCTTAGATAGTATTTTTGGCTTGATAAATTTTTAGATAGTATAACTGAAAATTTGGACAAGTGATTGCATAGCCAACACTAATTATAGCTATCATTTTGGAAAACTTTTGTAACTAATGAAGTTGCTCAAACATGATAGATTTCGTGTATGTTTGAGTAGCTTCTAGTTAAAGACTAATTATATGAAAATTATGAAAGTTTTAAATGCAATAGTAAATTTTATTCTTATATATCAATTTCTATATGTGCATGGTGGTGGAATTGCAATGCTAGATTATTGCAGGTGCTATATTGTTGTGGTGCTATATAGGGATGAATTGTAGCACTCATGAAAAGTTCCAATTAAGGGGATGATATAGTGAATGGCAATTTTTTGGTGCTAGACTATTTCTTTTTTGTTATTTTGATGATATAGTGAATGCTACAAGTTGCTCCCTTTTTACTCAAATCTTACAATAGTTTTAAGTTCACAGGTTCACAAGGGAGAATGATTGTCCCTGTTTCGCCAAGCCAAGAAATGAATTACAACTATTCATTTCTACTTTCTTTTTCTTTTTTAATCTTATCAATGTTTGTCTGTTCTCTTTTTTTCTTTCTAAAAGTTGCATAAAGATATCTTGGACATGTGACCAAATCACCCGTTATATATATATAATTTTTTTTTACAATAAACCAAGCTTTATTAAAAAGAACTAAATTCAAATTGTACAATCCAAAGCATCGTTCATGATCACATATATCAGATGATCCGGCTAGTAAGGCCACAATTTACAAAACCATTCCAATTGTTAACAAAGCCCCACTTAGCAAGCTCACAAGCTGCTTGATTTACATCTCTCACATCCCAAATGAAACTTGGTCAATCTCATTTGTTAAGTTCAGCACGTCTTCAAGTATACTCCTCAAGCTATTGCTTATGTGTGGCTGCTCCAATATTGCTATTGCTACTGAAATTTATTTTTGACAGCCATTATAAACAAGCAATTTTAGACAATTTGCAAAACCAATTCAAGGTTGGTTAGTTGGTCACTTTACTCCAATACTAAAGCAAATTTAATTAAAATTTAATGGAAAACACACACTAACAATAGACAATATTGAATCTAGATACTAGTTGACAAATTTTTGCTTTGAAAATTCAGATTTTTACTTTCAAACAAAGTAACCAAATTAAAGTTCAAGACTTCATATAAAAAGTGAAAAAGAAAAGTTTAAGAATAGCCGCAAAAGAAGCGAAAATAAGAAATTTGGGACTACTATAAATCTATCATTCAAATTCACTCAATATAATATACCATTACCATCAAAACTAAGTTGGGAGCAGCTTATTAAAAGAAAAATTGAATGCCAAAGGCACATGGTCGTGGTAGCAAATAGACAAATTTCAAACCTTTTTCTTGTCCCTTTTGTTTTTCATTATATAACTTTCAATCCAATACTTATCACTTGATCAAGCCTATGACATGAGAACAACATAAACAATTATATTTGTATAAATGTAAACTAAAGAAAAGCAGCAGACCTGATAAAAACTCAACCCAGCATCCATATGGTGCCAAATCCAACATCAAAAAAACTCAACTCAGCATTCGGTTGGTGTATACCAAATTTTCTTTACTTATTAATATGAGCCCAAATATACTGCAGTGTGTATGTTATCATCAGTAAACTCAACAGCGGAAAAAAACAAAGTTTAGAATTGGGGAACCAAATATATTGCAGTCAACAACCTTCACAGACAAAAATGAAGTTGTTCAAGACCAAGATTTCAATAAACGTATCAGCAAAGCATTTTATCAACAAAATAAAGGCAGCAAGCTATTTGTCAAACAAAGAAAAAAGCTTTATGTTTCTATATATGAAACTATAACAAAAAAGTGGAAAAAAAAAAAAGAACAACTTTAATCTGATCCAAAAGAACATTAAAAAAAAAAATTTAAAAAAAAAAAAAAAAGATTAACCATTAACTATATATTGTATATTTTGTTGATTGATAATAGTTTAAGAACAAAGGAGTGCATCCATCTTCATTGAGACATTTTATCAAATAGGTACAAATTTCCTTTCTACACAAAAATTCATTTGGATTTTCTTTTGTTTCTTTTAAACATCTGTAATTTTGGGAAGAAAAAAGCATACAAAAAAATGTGAAAAATGCAGAAAAGAAACAAAGAAAAAAAAAAAAACCTTCTTGTGAATGTTGGTTGTTGGAAATAGCGTGAAGTTGCCGATGTAGGGTGGTTCTGCTAGAAAGAGAAGATTTTGGGGATTTTCTAACGAGAGAAAGGCCGGTTTCTTCAGAACTTGTGATGTCGGCGGTGTTGTGCCGGCGGAGACACTACCGCTGGGCATTGGCTATTGGGATTTGGGATTGAGAGAGAGAGTAAAGGCTATGGTGGTGTGTGGACTGAGGAGAGAGACATTGAGATTTGATTTTGAAAAGAGGAAAAGTAAAGTGGTTTTTGGTTTGGAGTTGAGAGAGAAAAGATGGAGTCATGGAGGTGCTGGTGTGCTGTGGTGGTGGAGAGAAAAACGAAGAGAGAGAGAGAGAGAAATGAACATTTTGATTTTGCAAAAAGAGGAAAAACAAGAGAGGGCGGGTCTTTGAATTTTTTAGGGTCAATTTCGTCTTTTTAATTTAAATGGTTCAGTATGCTGATGTTTCTTTTTTTAGGACAGATGTCAATTTCTTATTGGTTTTAGAAACACCAACTAGATGCTGAGGTGGAGTTCTTGAAACATCATATATTTTCTGATGGAAATATGCATGTACGCAGCGGAAAATTAACGGATCTACTTCATTCGCAATTGATAACATGTACTATGTAAATTTCAGAATATATGAACAAGAAAGTGTACCTTGATGCGGTGAAATTCAAAACCAAAGATAAAGAGTACTTGGGAATACTTTTAATCTTCACTCCAATTCCACTTGATGCCCAAGATATGTGGTCTCTCAATCAGTTATATGTGTATGTTCTAGAGAGAATGAAAAAGTGTCTAACACTCACATACAAACTATTTCATTATTATAAAATTCTGTATGTTTCTCTTCACATAACTGATTATCTAATTGGACTAGCCTTTTGGACCTTCTCAATTGGGCTTTAGTGTGTGGCTTGGAGTGTGACCAAAAGGAAACAAATAAGACTCTAGCTCCAATGGGCCTTGGGCTTTTCTGTCAACTCTTGACAAGTCCAAAGTTACCATTAATTATATTTAATACTACTATATAAATATAATTGCACTCTAAACCTTATTAATAAATTATATCCCAAGACTTTATTGTACATGCAACCCCTTCATAAAATATTCGTAGTAATACAAAGTCATGAATGTAGACTGCCACTTTGTGAATTATTACATCTTAATCATTGAGTACCCGATTTAATCCTTTTAAGTTATTCACCATATATTTATGAAATCTAATTTCATAAATATATACTTTAGTCTTACTAAAGTGGTTAGGCCTAATTCTCTGAATAACAAACTCATTAAACTTATCTTAAGGGAATATTTTGTATCTCCGTTAAGAGATTATGAATTTCATCTTAAGAATAGATATTCCATCAACACCTAAATGTGGCTGCCCAACATACTGAAGTTTTGACCGTTACTTTAGATCTTACTCCTGATATATCAAAGTAACTTACATTTCATGATCAGGTCCATTATTCTCTTAGGATTAAGAGTTCATGTAAATATAAGTCGTGAGATTTATTATTCATTTGATAGTCTTTAGGAGAATAATAAATCTCACAGCGGTCCAGTTCAATATGTCTTAACTCTTAAAACATATCAACTAGAAGTCTCCACTTCCATGATCAAGACAAATCATCTTAGTTAATATGTTATAGTCTTCGCAGATGAAATGCCCAATTTCATCACCGACTACGAATTACAATTCTGAATTTTCAAAGAACTTATGACTTATATCTTCTGTGACTAAATCACATAAATCACATACAATGCTGTAGAGAGGGAAAATTCCCGACCTATCACAAGCTGACACGTCACACTACCAAGTCCACAAAATACAGCCAATTACAAAGTGCCACATATTGCTGCTAGGTTTTACTATCACTACTCAGAAGCCAATGAAAATTTGCCAAGTGTCATGCAAAAACCAATCACGCATCAGCGCATGTAAGCGATGACACAAGCAGTCTCGCACGTGTAAGCGATGACACAAGCAGTCCAGCGCGTGTAAGTGATGACATAGGCAAACCAATCAGGCTGTGACATGTGTCACCAATCAGACTCCGCCACGTGTCGCTCACCCACCCCCAAACTCCTATAAATAGAAGCCTTCCTAAGACATTTAAGGAAGACACACACAAAAGCCATCTGAAGCACAAGCAGCATCAGAGAAGATTCAGAAGCATCAGAAGTATAGAAGCTCTGCAGGAATCAAGCCTCAAAGCCTTCAAGAACTTCAAGAACTTCTACCTCAAAACCAAAGAACACTCGAAGCAGAATTATCAAAATTATCTGTCTAGATCCAAAAGTTTGCGGGAATCAAGCCAAAAGCGTCCGAAAACATCAACAAATCACAAATCAGTAAAGCTCTACGAATTCAAGCTTCTAAAGCTCCGAAGAACTTCCACCATAAACCTTCGAAGACGAAGAACATACAAAGAACACGAAGAACGTGAAGAACAAAGGATTTCTAACAAGCTCACAGCCAGAGATTCATTGTAATTCCATTTTAGCAATCTTCGATCCATCTCTCAACCAAATTGAAGGATATTTTGTGTTCGAGTCAAAATCACATTATTACAATTCCAACCAACAAGTCTTTCAAGGAGATCGAATCAGAGGATCACTCTTTTGTAATTTCAGAAAATTGTACCACACAATCATCAATACAAATTTGCATTTGTGAAACTATTTTACTTGTTTGATTTATTTCGAACCGAGAAATTTAGTCGTCTACAAATGCATCTCATGGACTATATGATAATGTCCGAATATTCATGTTACCATTATTTCAGATAATAATAAAACAACTTTATTAATCACAACATTAAGTCATACATCATTTAAAATATAATGTTTGTAAAATTTACTCCCCCCTAGATCGAGGGTTTTACATGGAGTCGCCACTTATTTAATTAAAAAGAAAAATAAGAAAACTTTCAATAAAAAATACTTTTGTTGTATTAATGTATATGACAATTTACATCAAATTTTGTAACAAAAATTTACAATGCTTTTTTGTCCTAGATACAATCTAAGAAAAGTAAATTACATTGCTTTATTTCCTAGTTACATTCTAAAAAAAAGTAAAATTGTATATATAAGAGCATAGTCTAGAACCCTTGATCTTGGTTCGGAGGCTAATTTACGAGATAGAAATGGATTAAGCACCCATCTCGCCCAGTAAAACCAGTCTCCTAGGTTAAGGTGGTCAATGTCATGTCATGTCAAACAAATACAAAGAATATATCATATAAACATGTAATTTGCAAGAATTGTAAACAAATATGTGTTGGGGGAATTTGACATAAAGAGAAACAAAAAATGAAACTTGTTAGATAACAATTTTAATGTAAAAAAAGAATGAAGGTAATGGCATGTTCATTCAAGAGATCAATATAAACAAAGAATTCCTAGCCTAGACATGTTCATCTAAGCATGTGAAGGAAAAATAAAGAAAGTTGTCATGTTATTTGTCATCAACATAATTGCAAAGAGAAACAAATAAAAATAAAACATTTGAGCATATTTGATCATCCAAGCAATTATGAAAAGAAGTAAAGGAAAATCCCTAGACATGTTTATCTAGAGAAAATCAAAATCATGTTTGTTCAAGCATTTAAAAAAAAGTAAAACAACTGCCTAGACATGTTCATCTAAGTATTGAAGAGAAAATTGTGTATTAGCCTAGAAGTGTTCATCTAAGCATTCAAGAGAAAATTATGTATTACCTAGAAATGTTCATCTAAGCATGTAAGATGAAATCAATAAGACATATAGGCATGTTCATCCAAGCATAGCATAAAAAAGTGAATAATAATTTGTAAGAATTTATTCTAGCATGTATAAAAAATTAAAGAACACAATTAACTACTTACCAGCATAAATAAAAAAGGGGAAGTGATCACTTAAAGGGCTAGGGAGAAAGCAAGGAAGTACTAAACTACAACCAAAGTAGGAACAATGGTTGCACAACAGCTTTTCTTTTCTGCTTTCTCACTAGCTCTCCAGAGGGAATTCGCGGTCCAGAAAATGGAAGAGGTCTTCTCTATTTATAGGAAAAGGGATGGCTTAGCTTTAAAACTAAGTTATTAGCTTTAAAGCTAAGTTATTAGCTTTCTTCTGAAGCTAAGGGAGGAGATAACCTGTTTAAATGAGCTGGAACAGATTTGGTGTTGATCCCCATTCAAATTTCGAAATGATGCTGCACCTGCTTCATATTTTGGCTCTAATTTTCCGCTCAAAATTCCAATTGATTCAAGATAGGTGTTTTTTGAAAGGAAATTCAATTATCTACAACTTTTTCAGAAATAGAGAAAGCCAAATTTTAATGTTATCCATGCCAAAAATGTGTTCCAAATTGCTACTGAAAATAGTAACGTCCTTTAAGCATTTTTGAATTTTTTCACAGGATGTATCTGTTTCTTTATCCAATTTATTTTTCAAAAATCTTTCTTCTGAAGCAAAGGGAAAGGATAAGTCTATTAGATAGGCTTGAACAGATTTGATGTTGATTCCCATTTGAAATTTTGAGAGAAAATTGAAGATAATGCTGAATTTGTGTTATCTTCTGCACCTGTTTTGTATTTTAGCCATAACTTGCTGCTCAAAATTCCAATTGATTCGGGATTGATATTTTTTTGAAAGGAAATTCAATTCTCTACAACTTTTATAGAAATAGAGAAATCCAAATTTCAACGTTTTTCAGGCCAAAAATGCAATTCAAGTTGCTGCTGAAGATAATGACGTTCTTGTGCATTTTTTGAATTTTTCCTATCTCCAAAATTTTTCAAAAGAGCAGATAAGATGCCCTAAAGGAAAACATTTTTATTTTTATTTTTATCTTCTTAAAAAAAATGAAATAAAAATGAAATCCAATCAAAAATCACACTTAATTAATTTTAAATTAATTCTTGTGGGAACCAATCAAAATTAAGTGTTTAAGATAGGACGTGATCGGGCCCATCGTGTAGGTGAGTCATGATCGTTGAAAATTGTTTGTATGATAACTTTTGATCAGGTGGTCCGATCAAAACCCATGACATACCATTATGATCGTTAGAGCATCAAGATTTGTTTTGTATCACAAATTTGAAGATCTACCGGTTGGTTAAATACAAGTTGTAAAATTGGGTGTCTACAATGTCATACATAATATCATACATGACATCTTACAATAGGATTTAAAGGCACTAATCCTAACACTTTCTCTTGAGATTGGGTTTCATGACTACGTAGACATACCACTTGCATGACTCATCCACGCATTTCGCACAAAGTTTTTTCTTCGTCGACCTACTGATCATAAAATGTTTGTTTTCCTTGAGGGCACAAATTGTTAATACGCGCTTCACCTCCACTTTATTGGCAAAAGTCAACTCTTTGCACAAATTCATCCCCTCTCTCCAAGTAGACACAAATGGTATCTCAATATATGAAGGATCAACCATATTTTCCCAAGTATTTGCAGAAAATGACAAGGCAGGAGATGCGTAGGTAGGGATTGTGTTCATAATGTTTTGGACACTAATAACATTGTCTGCATCTGGTTCACTACCGTCCAATGTCTCATCGTCATCAATGTCCCTCTCAAAGTCCCCTCATTCAATCCTCTCTTCAAACTCATCTCTATCGACAAAATCTTCACCATTAATGGCAGTAGTCTCATCAACATAGTCGTCGTCATCATTGTCATCATCATCGTCGTCGTCGTCATCATCATCATCATCATCATCATCATCAGCATGAACATCATCATCCTCTACATGTGTAGAATACTCATATTGAGCATCCGGAACTGTAACCTGTAAACTTGTGGTTGTTTGTTGGATTTCCCCGATACCAACTTCTGCACGCGACTCCAACTGTATGTACAACTCAATACCATTTACTTCAGGTATTCTCTCGAACTTGTCAAACATGATTTTTACATGTTTGTCTATTTCTATCGCCATATACTTGTAATTAATCTGGTGCTTCAGGACTTCATGTGGCATACGATAAGTAATTTGTATGTTGTGTACAACAGGATTCGCACACAATTCTTCCATAACTATCATCTTCAATTCATCAAAGGTCTTCAACCTACAATCAATTTGGGTATAATAGCTCTTTATACCCGGCCCTTCAAATGGAAATCTCTTGTTCGCATTGGCATTCTTAAGCAGACCACCGTGGTATAGGATTATATCAATTACAGGCATTGTGAACCTGTTAGAGTCAAGTTCCTATGTTAGTTAAAAAAACATTTTATCTAGTCAAACTACACAAAGTACTAATTCCAATTCATTCAAAGGGTATGAATTTCATTACACATTCGTTACACATTTCATACCCAAATCCTTTTTCCATCATGCTAAGACTACCCATTTCATACCCAATACAAAAAAAAAAAAAAAAAAAGCCAAAATCCTTGTAAAAGTATATAACATTTTATCTAATTACATACCCATAACATTTAGATACCCATTTCATACCCAATACAAAAAAAAAGCCATTTCATTACACATTCAAAGGGCATGAATTACATACCCATTTCATTACAATTCATTCGAAGGGAATAAGCCACTCATTTCATTACATACCCATTTCATACCCATTCAAAGGGCATGAATTACATGTAAAGATCATTACAATTCATTCACTACCCATTTCGTACCCAAAATAATGAATAAAGTTAAAAACCTTGTAAGATCATGATAAAAATAAGAGCCTAGAAATGATGAATAAAATTTTGATGACAAAAACCATGCAAATAAATACTCAAAAAATTAACACTAATAAAACAAAGTTCTATAATTCACAATATTGGTATCTTAACTAAGTTAGGTTAACTATCTACAAAATAAATAGTCAAACTCTTTAACCCACACCCAACAACAACTAATACCCAACTACAATGACATTCATATCAAAAAACCCTTACCTGAGATATGAATTTGTTGAGAGGGAAGAGCAGTGAGAGAGGCAATGTGGTGAGTGAGAGTAAAAGGCAATGTGGTGTGAGAGTTATGGGTGAGTGAGGCAGTGAGTTAGTAAGGCTGAGTGTTATGGGTGAGAGAGTGAGGGCTGATAAAATTTTTATCTGTGTTTATTGTAGACTGATGCGTGTATCTGTGTTTATAAAAAAATTTCCAGCGAAACTCGAGTCTATAAGACTCGAGTTCTATGCAAATTTTAATTAAATATCGAGTTTCTAATACTCGATATCTATTAGTATAAAAACGTTTTTCCCTAAGAAAATCGAGTCTTTAAGACTCTATTTTTATTTTGTAGAAAACGAGTCTTTAAGACTCGAGATCTATGTGGCATTTTAGTCCAAGTCAGTAATTGCACAGCAAGTGCAAAGCGAGTTTCTAACAGTCAATTTTTAAATAGATCTCGAGTTTCTAAAACTCGAGATGCTATTTTCCTTAATCCTTTGAAACGTTAGTTAACTTACTATATAGAACCTCCTTACATGCTAATTCCCAAAAATCCCCCGAGTTTCCCATTAGTTCAGAAATACAAATCATTCTCATCCTTTACTCTTACCTTCGAACTCGTCTAGTCTCACTCACTGCTTCGCTCTTCGATCTGCCAGCCAAAATTGGAAATTAACACTGTTTGCCAAACAATATAATTAGTAGGCATTGTTTTCAAACTATATTTTTTACTATCATCTCGAGTTTAAAAGACTCAATTTTGAGCTTATAAATCGAGTCTTTGAGACTTGATTTCAGTATTTTGATTTGGCATTTTTTCCATGTGGCGTCCACCTGGAAATCAAGTCTCTAAGACTCGATTTATAAGCCCCTTAAAATGTTTTAAGCCTTCAGCCTTCATCTATTTTAAGCCTACATCTCTCTCTCTCTCTCTCTCTCTCTCTCTCTCACATTTTCTCTCTTTCGGTGAAGCCTCCATGGCTAATCGGCCTCCATGACAGTGGGTTTTTGGACCACGTGGCTAACAGCAACGCCCGATGAGTTCGACCCCGTCCCACGTATCTGTCGCATAATCCTCGCCGTCTACGAATCAGACCCCTGAAACCCGCAGTGGGAGCCCTCGGGCTGGTACAAGCTCAACCTGGATTGGGTCATCAAGCGCGTCACCTACGAGCAAACCCAGGGCCACGCGCCGCCATACCTGATCTACTGCAACCTAGAGCACCGCCAAATCGTACACCACGGGCTTTTGAAGTCGGCGGTGTGGCTGTTGAATGATGGGTTTTGGGGTTTTTATTTTTTTAATCTGGATTTTAGGTGGTTATTGGGGGTGGATTTGGTTGGATTTATGCTGAATTGTTGGATTAATGCTTGGATTTGTGGGTTGATAGTGGCTAGTCTGTGCTTGTATTTGATGGTGGCTGATCTGTGTTTGTGTTTTTGTACTCCAAACACTTGTGAAAATCTTTTCAATGTGAACATTTTACAGATACAAATCGAGTCTCTAAGACTCGATTTCCAGGTGGACGCCACGTGGAATCGGGCCAGCTCAGATCTGATCCAAACATGAAAACCGAGTCTTTGAGACTCGGTTTATAGGCCCAAAATCGAGTCTTTAAGACTCGAGATATTAGTAAAATATATACTTTTGAGACCATGCCTACTAACTATATAGTTGGGAAAATGGGTTTAATTCCCAATTTTGGCCTCAATCTGCCACTCCACCACCATGATTTCTCCTTTTGAAGCTAAGCCGAAACCAAACCCGACCCGAGTTGGTAGCTGAGACTGACTGTCGTCATTGTGAAATGGGTAAATCAACATCCTCTCTTCTTTTTTTTATATGCAATCGTTTGATTATTAGAGTAGTAAGCCTTCCATTTCCATTTTGTGCTTTTACTTCTTATCATTATAGTTCTACTATTAGACAAAATGCGACAACCTTTAAGAATCAGTTGTTGAAATCTGTGAGAGATCACTGCAAATCTGGAACCTTTAAGAATCTTGATCATGCCTTAGGCCTGTTTGATACAATGCTTCACACGCACCCTTTGCCTTCCACTGGGGATTTTAATCACATGTTTGGTTCCATTGCAAGAATGAAGCATTACTCCGTAGTCATTACTCTAATTCAACGAATGGAATCATTCATAATCTCTCCCGATGTTTATACTCTCACTGTTTTGATTAATTGTTTCTGCCACTTAAACCGGGTCGATTTTGGGTTCTTTATCTTAGCAACAATTTTGAAACTTGGTTATCAGCCTGACCGTATAATTCTAAACACTCTTCTTAACGGTCTCTGTCTTCAAGGTAATATTTCTGGAGCTATGAGTTTGGTAGGGGAAATGAAGAACAAAGGGTACCAACCTAATGCAATTACTTGTGGGATGATAGTAAACGGTCTGTGTAAGAATGGCCAAACTGGTGTGGCTATTAGGTTGCTTAGGAAGCTTGAAAAAAAGGAATTTTGAACAAAATGTGGTGCTATATAACACGGTCATTGAGAGTTTATGTAAGGAAAGATTGGTAACTGAGGCTTTGAACCTTTTATCTGAAATGATGAGTAAAGGCATTCAACCAAACGTTGTCACTTACAGTTCCTTAGTTCAAGGACTATGCAAGTTTGGCCGAGGGAGGGAGGCAGCTACTTTGTTGAATGAGATGGAGCAAAGGAAGGTCATGCCAGATGTACAAACATTTAGCATATTGGTGGACACACTTTGCAAGGAAGGGATGCTGACTAAGGCAAAAGAAGTTTTTGATGTGATGATTCAAAGAGGCATTGATCCTAATGTAGTCTCGTACAATTCTTTGATTGATGGTTATTGTTTGCAAAACAGGATAAAAGAGGCAGTTAAGATGTTTAATACGATGGTTGAGAAGGGTTGTTCACCTGATGTGTTTAGCTATAACACATTGATAAATGGATATTGCAAAGGTAAAAAAATTGATAAGGTAATGCGTCTCTTTCATGAAATGTCCAACAAGGGAGTGATTCCTAATGTTGTGACTTACACCACTCTTATTGGTGGGTTTTGTCGAGTGGAGAGAGTCCAGGCTGCACTAGAGCTATTCAATACAATGCAAGCTTGTGGACAACATCCAAATCCCCAAACCTATGCCATCTTGTTAGATGGCTTTCTTAAGAATAGACGAATTGCTGAGGCAATGGCATTGTTTCAGGAGATGGATGACAAAAGGCAAGAATGTGTTACTGTGATTCATTACAACATCTTGATTGACGGTTTGTGTAATGCCGAGAATCTTACAACTGCAAGAGAACTCTTTTATAGTCTCCCTACCAAAGGATTGCAGCCTAATGTTGTAACTTACACTATAATGATCAAAGGATTTTGCAAGAATGGACTAGTTGATGAAGCGAGTGAGCTGCTTGAGAAAATGGATGGCAATGGTTGTTCACCTAACGAGTGCATGTATAACACAATAATTCAAGGGTTATTGCAACATGGTGAGACATCAAAGGCAACGAAATATCTCAAAATAATGGTTGACAAGGGTTTTTCAGTAAATGCGACCACTGCAACCATGTTTATTGACTTGCTGTCATCGAATCAAGTTGATGAAAATATTCAAGAATTGCTTCGAAAGTTTGAGTGAAGGTTATTTATTTTCTCAAGATCAAGGACAACTTTTATATTTTAACCAATCACAGGTCATTATGTGAGTGATGTAAATTTGCTTCCAGTAAAATTTAAAACTTTTTATGAGATGGTATTTCTTTCCAATTCTGTGCACAAGATTGTTTGTTCCTTTTACTGTCCGATCTTTTGTTGTGATTTTGTTTTGCACTCATTTTGTTGCATTAAACCCTTTCTCATGTATAGGTGTTTCAAATTTTTTATAATGTAAAGTTAATGCTAAATATCATACCTTATATAGGTATGCACTTCTCCCTAAACCAGCCCCAAAATTCTTAAAACCCTTGGTGATTAGGTTCTGGATCAAATTAGTTCTTGAATCAGTTTCAGTTTTACAAACGTAGTCTGGTTGTAATTTGCTTAGCAAATTTAGTTTTAAAGCTGGTTATGGGTGCTTGCAAGTTAAACTATTGGTTTAAAACCACAATAGATTGAGCTGTGGGACTTCTTAAATATCAATTAGTTTAAGACTTTAAGTTACTGTCTCTTTCACTTTCATACCTTTCAGTTGTCTTTTGCCAAAAGGCAGGATCTATTTTGAGTCCAACCTTCATAATTCTGATGTCCTGTTTGCACTTACTACGATTTGCGTGTTACTAGAGATTCTTGAACCTTTATTCATTTGAGGATGTGTGGGATAGCTGTTTTAAAGTAAGAGCGCTGTCATTAGTAAATTTTATTTATTTATTTTCATGACATGGTACCTCACCAAGGCAGGGCCCTTTGGACCCACCCTAAGGAGTAAATTTAGTTATTTTTATATAACACAGGGACAACAGTGAAACAAATAGTATAATTAGTTTGGCTCTTTTGGTTGCTTCATGACTCCCTCCCTTCCCATTAGATAAAGCTATCTCTATATTGGAGTAAACTTATTGTTTTACTTTGTACTGTATGTAATATATCAAGGCTGTACTGAATGCGTGCAAGGTATTTTGTTAGTGCCTGGTAGAAGATCAAAGAATGAAAGATGGGGAGGGTCAGGTTTTGTTTTCATAGATTGAGACGGCAAAAGGATCGTAGCTGGCTGCCATAGTTGGAAACTCAGGACTAGCAGACAATCATCTGTCTGGCTGTCGAAGAAGCTCTGGAGGCAGCAAGAAACAAAGGATTTTAAAGCTTATTATTCTTCTACTAAATCTAAAGCTGTGTCCATGTTTAAGAATACATGGCTTTTTAGATGGCAAATTGAAAGAGATTGCTGTAGCAGAAACGGAGTCTTTGTTTTTCGGTTTAGGTTCTTATGTGTTGCTACCACTATTGCTTTTTGCTAAGCCACTATGACTATTTAAACCAACCACCCCAAAAAAAAACAAGTAAAAAAACAAAAAGAAAGAAAATTGAAAGAGATTGTTGTTCCATACTTACAAAGAAGAATATGGTTTATGGATTAGAAGGAACAGTTTAGAAGACTAAAACAAAATGGAGTCGAAAATAAATATGTGCACAAATATCTCTCTATGTTTGTATATGCATATACAAAACATGTATGGAGTAGTATATAAACACATACACAAATTTTGATGGTGTCAATAATTAGTTTCCTTTACTTCCAATGTTTCATGTACGGTTCCATGTATTGAGTTGCACACAGATTTGGATGATTAGGTCGTTTGAAATGCCATTATTAATTTATTTTGTTCATTGGATTTTTTTATAATGTTAGGATACTAGAATGTTGCCATTCAATAAGCAGGTGTTCATAAAAATAAAAAGAATTATGTATGTTCAACAAGTACTGTTGCAGTCACTAAGGTTTTTTATTCTGCCATCATCTTTAAAAAATAAAATAAAAATCAATAATTTGGAGAAACACTTTTAAGTTATTGGCCATTTGAACTAAGATAATCATTACATCGTACATTTGAAGTCCATTTACTAAGGACACGAGCTATCCTATTGACAAATGTATTGGAATTAGTTAGACCAAATCTTAATCATCAGTAATATTTGGGATTAAAGTAGAAAAATTATAGGTAAATTTTGAATTCATGTATTGGCCTTTGCTTTTTTTTTTTTTTTTTTCTTCTTTTTTTTTTATTTACAAGTTTAGGAGGGAATTGTTGTATGAGTCGAAGTTGTTGGTTCAAGTCCAGCTAAATTGGGTAGATTTCAGTTTTGTATCATAGGAAAAATCTTGTTCTAATGACTACATAACCTAATTATACTTTTACTTTATATTGTTTATAGTTGGGAATTTTATGTTGAATGGTTGCTTAAGCTCGGCATTAGAACGATATACCCATGTCGATGTGTGTACGAGGTTTTATAAAAATTTTCCTCTAAAAATACTATTTCTTAAAGTGTAGACTAGTGATGTGGGTAACACTAATCCTATTTTATAGACTACGTGCAGAGTATTCACAGCTAAAGTATTCACAGCTAAAGTCACCATATTCATGGCTAAAAAATCACCAAGGAAGCTGCACAAGAATGGGTACAAATATGAGACAAGGGTACCATATAATACAAAATAGTTATATTTTGGTCAAAATGCACCGTTAATCCCTATAGTTGAATGATTTTAATCCCTAGATTTTATAGTAATCGTTTTTAGTTTTTTAGATGACTTGACCAAATTAAAAACTAAATCCATTAAAATATTCTCAGGTTGGACAAATTGACGTTTAGACAAAAATATAGTTAAACCCACTTTAAAGCCCAATGCAACAAATTAAACATCTTAATGTGTAAAACTAACGAATGAATAATACCTCAATACTTCTTTGAGTTATTGTTCATCAACAAATCAAAATAAATTGTTTAAGACAGATGTAGTTGTTGTAAATAGTATGTGTTGGGTTATGAATCGACCCCGGTTAATTAATTCAATTATCCAAGTTGTTTAATTAGGTTAAATTACATGCAAATCGTGGAGGCACCAACAAATCATCAAATAAACTAAGTGCGGCAGAAATTAAATAGACACGATGATTTGTTGACGAATGGAGAAAACCTTTCGCAAGACAAAAATCCCACCGAGCGATTTTCAAGTTACCACTCTCAAGAATCCACTAATCAAGAACAAGCAGTTATAAGTATAAGGAATCTTACCAATACTTTGGCCTATCCCAAAATATCAACCTACAGTTGAACCTTTACTCCAATCCCTAATTGAACTTACTTTTGTAAAAACTTCTTCTTGTATGCACAGATCCCAATATGTGTCTGACTTCCCAGAAACTGATTGATTGTTGTTAGATGTAAAGTTCTTCACTTCAAAGCACGTTGAAGATTTGGAAGCACTTGGTTTCAAAACCCTAAGTAGGGATGGCAATTTTTGCTCGACCTGCGGGTACTCGGCCCGGCCCGACCCTAATGGGCCAGGTTTTACGCAATCCGATTAGGAATAGGGTCGGGTATGGGTTTTTAAAAAAAAAACCCGAAGCGGGTCCGGGTTTTATCAAAAAAATCCGAGACCCAACCCGAAACTCGGCCCGGATAAAAACCCGGTACCCTAAAATTACAAAAATACCCTCTATATATATATACACCTATAATCTAACCCTAACCCTCATTTCTTCAGCAGCAACTCAAAACTCTTCAACTCAGCCGTCTCACACTCACAATCTCTTCAGTTCAACCACTCTCACTCACTCACTCACCTCGCCGTCGCCGTAGCTCACCGCCGGTCCCTCTCTCCGCCGTCCCAAGCTCACTCACTCTCATCTCAATCTCACCGTCGGCCCAACTGTCCAACCTCTCACAGTCGTCATAGCTCTCACCGTCGGTCCCTCTCATCGTCGTCCCAAGCTCTCGTCGTCGGTCTCTGTCTGTTCTGTTCTCTACTTTTCTTCTTTTTTTTCTTTTTTTTTTTTGATATTGATGTACTCGGTCTGTTCTGTTCTGTAGCTAAATCAAACATTTTTGTGTATATATATAAATGATAAAAGAAGAGTTGAATATGGTTGTAGTGGATTTGTGTTTTTGTGGTTGTTTTGAATGGTGGGTGTGATTTGTGTTTTTGTTCAAGTTTGTTCCTTTTTGGATTAGCTAGTTTAGCTTAGGAGTTGGAGAGCTCAGCGAAAGAAGCTCAAGGTTTTCCAATTTTGTTTACTTCAAAGTTTCAGTAAATGGATCTGTTTTGTATGTGAGGTTCACAATTTTGAAATTTGGATTTCGTTGTTGTTGTTACAGTCTCAAGCCAAGTATCTGAGAGGGGTTTTGTGAGTCTCTTTGCATTTCATTTTTTTTTTTTTTTTTTTTTTTTTTTTTCGGTTGGGCCATGATTTAGGCCGCGGATTGGGCCCAAATCTGGTTGGGCTAAACGGGGCCCGACGGGGCAGGTCTGGGCCCCGTGAAAAAACCCGTTTAATAAACAGATCGGGTTTGGGCCTCAGGTCGGGTCCGGGTATGAAAAAACCCGACCCGAATTTGACCCGTTGTCATTCCTAACCCTAAGGCACACAAGAACGTAGTAGCTTCTCATAGAGTATATGAATTCTCTAATTGAGTCTCTGTATCTTTGATGGCTTTAAAATAAAGTTTTTATATGGTCTAAAGGTTTAGTGAACGAAACCCTAGCAGTCCAAGTCATCATGGGCCAAAATTCAAATCTAAGAATTCTGAAATCGCAGAACTCAATAGATCGAGAGGTGTCGAGCTTGTGTCAAGAATCCTTCATTAAATTTCAATAGATACTAGTGTCGAGCTTCACTGAATTAGCTTTTCTTCACTTGTTTCTTGGTTCAATTTTCATGTCTTTAATGATACCACTTGTTATGTAAGAATTACATACTTCTTGATATATTAAACTCAACTTAAATGTACCCAATTACAAGTAAAAGACATTTTGTCAAAAGATTAACCAATACATAAACAATATGACCCTAACAATATGTATTAAAAATATGGTGTATTTTGGTGATTTAAAAAAATATATATGTATATATATATATATATATATATATACATATATATATATTTATAGCAAATATAAATGAGGAGGAACAATGCATTTTGGTGATTTTAAAAAAATAGCAAATAATAATACTACAAAGACACACAAATTAATTAATATTTTGTATTAATATGTTTTATACTAATTTTTGGTTTTAAAAAATAACTGTGTAATAGTATAAAACAAAATAAATTAAAAATATATCCAAATAAATTATTTTTTTTTGGAGTAAAGAGGAATTTTATTTAAAAGAAAACAGATTATAGGATCACACGTCCAGCTATAAACACTTCTTTGTGAGTGCAAAAACTGTCCCTAATATACTGCTCATAAACAAAAAAAGGACAGGTTTCATAAGCAAAAACTGTGTCTTTTTGTGAACTTCCTTTCTTTGCTAATTCATCTGCTAACATGTTGGCCTCACAGTAAGTGTGAAGAAGATGGAAAGTCTACTCTGTCTGATAAGGATCCTTCAATCATCAATTAAAGGAACGAGATATGGTGCATATTGACCGTCTTTTGTTAGCCATTATATAGCCAAAGTAGAATCAAAATTCAAAATAACAAATTTAAAGCCCAACTTCCAAGCTAACATTAAACAATATCTAAGTATCTAACTGCTTCCAACTTGGATACGTCATTTGTTGTAATGCCTAGATTTAAAGAGAAACCCTTAATTTTTTGGTTAGTATGGGAACGGATAACGTCCCACCTCCAGCTCTACCAGGATTTCCAAAAAAAACTACCATCCATGTTTAAAGTTACAAAAGGTTTTATAGGAGGATTCCATTTAATAGTTTTTGTGGTACACCATGCTCTAAGAGCTTATAAGGCATAGGTGGGGCGCATTTCTTGCCGATGTGGGACTGGGGTGTCAATCTCAAAATCTTCACCTCTCATATCGCTTGAAAACAAAACCGTGCAAGCTTAGCTCTCCAAAGCGGACAAACAACTTGTGCAGGAAATCCCCACACAGTTTTTATTATTTTATTACTCACGGATGTAGTAATCAAATTCAAGAGCTAGGTGGATAGATTTGTGAATGAGTTGAGATTGTGTAATTGATGATACTTTGAAAATTCTTTCATTTCTTGCTAACCAGATTTGCCAAAAGAGACATAACAAAAAGAAGATGCCAGGGTAAATTATGTTCATTTACTAAATTCTTAGAAGTGGAATTATTTATTTTGTTTTGCTTGGCCTTTTAACTAAATTTTTTTTTTTTAAAATGCTAGTACCACAAAAAATCACACAATTTTTGTCACAACTCACTCCTATGGCCAGTTGTGGGTTCATGTGTTTAACAGCTTACACCTTAGCAAGTTTTGGCAAAATCCATGTGATTGTTTGCAGTAACCACACTCTCCATATTTTTTTTAAATAAAAAAAATTAGACTAATCACACACGTTTTTCACGTGCAATAATGCTTTTTTTTTATTAATGATATAATCAATATAATGTTTAAAAGTGGGAAAATTATTAGGTACTCCGGAAGTACACAATAATTTCTCTTAAAAGTAATATATAAATAACTGTGTGTATTTTTTATTTTTATTTTAGAAAGAGGTAACATAAGATGGAAAATGTTTAAAAATGAGAGAGAGATAGTATCCTAAATTTTAGGCTGAATGAAAAAAATAAAGAAAAAAAGTCTAAAACTTATAAATAATAAATTGCTCTTTTAACCTGTTTATGTTTTTTAATTTAAAATTATTTAGAGAGTTTAAAAAATTTTGTGAGGGGATTTTGTTATTAATAGCCTGCGTGTTTTGTAGTGGAGTTTCTAATTAAGAAATACAAATCATTCTCTCTCACTCACACTCACACTCACAACTTTGCTCTCCATCACCACTGGACCACGATTTCACCTTTCGATTTTTTTGAAGTTATGGAGCTCAGCCAAAACCAAATTCAATTTGACCCGACCCAAGTTGTTAGCTGAGACTGTCATTGTGAAAACTAGATTTGCTTCTTCTTCTTCTTGAGGAAATGAGTAAATCAAAAAGATCTCTTGTTGGGTGCGGTTGCAAGAATGAAGCATTACTCCATAGTCATTACTCTAATTCAACGAATGGAATCATTCGGAATCTCTCCCGATGTTTATACTCTCAATGTTTTGATTAATTGCTTCTGCCATTTAAACCGAGTCGATTTTGGTTTCTCTATCATAGCAACAATTTTGAAACTTGGCTATCAACCAAACCATATAACTCTAACCACTCTTGTCAAAGGCCTTTGTCTTCAAGGAAACATCGTTGGAGCTGTAAGGTTGGTAGAAGAAATGGAGAAGAAAGGGTATGAGCCTAATGTGATTACTTGTGGAACAATAGTAAACGGTCTGTGTAAGATTGGCCAAACTGGTGTGGCTACCAGGTTGCTTCGGAAGCTTGAAAAAAGGAATTTTGACCATAATGTGGTGCTCTATAGCACGATCATTGACAGTTTATGTAAGGACAAATTGGTAAATGACGCTTTGAACCTTTTATCTGAAATGATGAGTAAAGGCATTCAACCAGATCTGGTCACTTACAATTCCTTAGTTCAAGATCTATGCAATTTTGGCCGGTGGGGGGAGGTGACTACTTCGTTGAACAAGATGGCACAAAGGAAGATCATGTCAAATGTGCGAACCTTTAGCATATTGGTGGACACACTTTGCAAAAAAAGGATGTTGATGGAGGCAAAAGAAGTTTTTCAAGTGATGATTCAAAAAGGCTTTGATCCTGACAAAGTCACTTACAATTCTTTGATTGATGGTTATTGTCTGCAAAACCAAATGGATGTGGCAGTTAAGACGTTTAATATGATGGTTGAAAGGGTTGTTCACCCGATGTGTTTAGCTATACCATATTAATAAATGGATATTGCAAAAATAAATAAATAAAAATTGATGAGGCAATGTGCATCTTTCATGAAATGTCCAACAAGGGAGTGATTCCTAATGTTGTAACTTACAACACTCTTATCGATGGGTTTTTCCAAGTGGAGAGACCCCAGGCTGCACTGGAGCTATTCCATAAGATGCAAGCTTATGGCCAACATCCAAATCCCCAAACCTATGCCACCTTGTTAGTGTTTTTTTTTTTTTCCTCAAATATTTTAGTATAAAAAAAAAGAACATACACAACTTTTGTTATAACTCTCCATATGATTGACTTTGATTGGTAGATGATGGTGAGTTTATATGAAAGTGACAGTAATCAATCATAGAAATAAAAAAAGTTGTAGTTGTGAGTTTGTTTGTGGTATTAGGAGTAATGCTAAGGACGCATAAAATGGAACAACTTGTGCCACAACTCGCCCACGTGATGAGTTGTGAGTGGTAGAGGTGTGTCTTTGATTGGTAGATGATAATGAGTTCATATGAAAGTGACAGTAACCAATCACAATAATAATAAAAATTGTAGTTGTGAGTTTGTTTGTGGTATTAGGAGTAATGGTAAGGACAGATAAAATGGAAAAACTTGTGCCACAACTCGCTCACGTGGCGAGTTGTGAGTAGTAGAAGTGTGTCCCCACATGGACCTACTGTCACATCTCTACTCACAACTCACCACGTTGGCAAATTATGACAAAAAATTGTGTCATTTTATGTGTCCCTAGCATTCATGACATTAGTCTACTACATGAACCCATGAACGCTTTTCTCTAAGAGGCCAAATTGGCCAGGGACATTGACATAAAAACCTTTTTGAAAAATAAAAAAAATAAAAGCAAATTTGATGAATCAAAATGAAAAATCATAAACTAAAGTAGTAAAATAAAAATAATACAAAATTTAATGGTCAAAATCAAATAAAATCTAATTGTAGTTTAGTTGTTATTTTCTTTTTCAGTTTGAGACAAAATTGAAATCAGTATATAGGCATATCATTGATATCAACCTACCTCTCAAGTGCGTTGTTTGACTTGGCTTTTTCACCTATTTTTTCTTAAAGAAATAAAAATCACTTATTTAGTTTCTTTTTTTAGATGTAATTTATTAAATCCTAAATTATTAAAACATCTACAGAACATCCCTCAAAAATAATAATTATACGAAATTTTGAAAAATAAGAAAATAGTAGTTCCCTACCCAATTTGTATATACAAGCCTCATTTTTTTTTTTTCACATTATTATAAAGAGTGAAATTACAAATTTGAAATTTAAAGCTGGGTTATTTTCTTATGTTGGTTATTTAAGATTGAAATTTCTCATTTTGATCTATTTTAATTTGATTTTGATTTTAAAATAGTCACTTTGTTTATTGATTTAAGTTTGTGAGGGCCTTTTTTGTGACTTTTCAAGCCCAAGTCCCGTGGCTAGATATAAGGCTTTTTGTATTATATTAATACAATAAACTATTTTTTGTTTAATAATAGTAATAATAATAATTAGATATTATAGTGTGCACGCATTATATATGACTGAAATGAGTGAATTTAAGTATTTCACACATATGCTCGCATTATATGACTTAAATTGTACAACATAATTTTGTCATATAATATAACTCATTATAAATATATTACAATCATTACCCTAATTTACTTTATAAGTGAAATTCTATTATAAAATTTTTAGGAAAATAAAATACTACTCCAACTAAAACTCCATTATAAAAAGTTTCTAAAAACTTTCATTTATTTAAAATTATTTTCTAATCGTTAACAATTTTTTTATTTTTAACAGAACCATCTTACACAGGTCATGTCAATAAGTAATATATTTTTTATTTTATTTTACTAATATTTTATTAGAAATATTTTCTTTATTACACATAATTGTTATCTAATATATGATTAGTAAGGCAGAAACATGGATCATTACAGAATACAGATTACACATTTTTCACAACTTGATTGCGGTTTACAATGTTCTTAACGTTACTATTAAATTTAAAAATTTTACAGTTCTTGGATGGTGGTTACATTTTCTATTGGCAATAATAGAATCTCTTCCCTTTCCCCCCCTTTCCTAAAAGCTCTCATGGGTTAACGACCTGAAAACACCAGGTTCCTTTGGCACATAGCATTGTGCAAACCAATTCAATCAACCTACAGCTCTAATAACTTGGTTATTTTTCACAATCAGATGGATAGAAAAATGTTTCTAATCAATCTACATTCTTTGCAATTGTGAAAAGCAATGTCACCCATTATGAGCCTTCCTAGCCCACCAAAAGTAATGGAATTACTAGGATTCGCATGTACAAACTCCATCACTTTTACCCTTGATCAGAGCAATCCCCTTGTGATGGGCAAACAAAACTTTTACCCTTTAAAATTCAGCATGACGTTCTTCGGTGCCATTGCTTCTCCTTCTTTCCTTTCTTATTATGCAAGTTGAATGGACTCCAGCTCTTTCTGCGTTTGGAGCATTCACAAAAGAGTCCAGAAGCCAGAGCCTGCTGAAGCCACAACTCAAATGCTTCTTCATCTTCATCCATCATTTCAGCATCCAAATCCCACGGGAATCTGCATGACTTGGATCGTTGAGTTTTCTCCAGGCCAACCATGTTTACATGGAAGCTGGGCCGATGAGTGTTGGGCCTACAAGCCATTCCCTACACAGAACAATTCAAGATTTAAAATACAAAGATGGAATTGATCATGTAAAGAAACGTTGATCATTTCCCCAGCAATTTTTATGCCCAAAGTGAAGCAACACAAACACCATAACACTTGCAAAAATTTCATGAGTTGTCCAAAGGGTTAGAAATCCCTGGTTTTTCTTGAAAGGAAAACTACAAGCCAGTATACAGCATTTCATATGTGAATGATAGTCCAGCAAGGTGTTACAGTCTAGGAGACAATATCCATATTTCGGCAAGTTTCGCTACTTTCAAAACAGGGGGTCCTAAGTAACGAATACATAAACAATTTGTAAAAGGCCAATTTTGGCTTTTTGCATTCTCTTATAATCTTTCAGAAAACACAATGGATATAAAAATGTACACAAATGCAGCCTAAAAACTTAGAATAATACATATGCCGCCAATAAATTTGATGCTGCCCTCAGTGGATACCCACCTAAATGAGTCAAAACAGAAAACCATATATATATATATATATTAATATATATATATATATATATATATATTGCCCTCTGCATGACCTAATTATCCTCTTGTTTCTCTATTCTTAGCAGATCTGATTAAACTAACTTCAGCAACATCCTTAAATAAAATTCTAAAACTCAAAACAACAAACCACTGACCTGACAGATAGCCCATTCTGATACATCAAAGATTTTGCTCTCAGCACAGACAAAAGCACGTGGTATTTCCACCTAAAAGACAATAAAAAAAAATTTCTAAATGAATACTGCATGCTAATCACATCACTGTAATCAGGAAAGACATTGATAATGATTCAATCAAACAAAGCAAACATGCATCATGATAAGGTGAATACAATTTTTTATACATGACGGTATGGTGAACATGAAATTTAAAAGAAAAAAAATACCAGAACAAGTGAGCTTGTATTTTGAGCATTTGGAATATGACAAATTAATCTCATGTTAGGATGATACCAGAATTTTATAGTTTAAGGCACACATTACAAATGCCTTCATAATTTAGCATGGTAGTGTTAGGTTTAATTATAGAGGTAGTGATGATATGGTGGAACTTAACATACATATACTTCAATATACATACTCACAGTATGTATATATGAATTACCTTTTGAGGACATTCAAATACCAACGAGCCTCTGTATTCAACCCATCCATCTCCATCCTTGGCTTGATGATGCTGACAGCAATCCTGATGCCAAAACAAGTCTCACAACTCATGGCTACAAAAATGAAGTGCAGAACTGGATGGGTGGGGAGGGGGAGAGAGAGAGAGAGAGAGAGAGAGAGTAACCTGACACCATCTTGCCTTAGCCTTGCTCCTATTGGTGCATACCCATATATGTGAAAGGCCACACTTGGTGCACTGTATACGTCTCGACTCTTCAGAGCGATAGTCCTGATTACCCTGCTCATGGTAGCAGTGGCGTTAAGAAATTTCATTTGATGTTATCACTCAGTATCAGTGACCTTGGTGCAGACACTAAATCTATTATCTGGGGGGAATATCTTATCTTGTGTTTTTGGATTAGATTTTATTAGACTAAGACTTTCATTTATAGTTTGAGTTCAACTAGGTTTAGTTTTCATGGGATATTACCTTTATCTTTATTTCCTGGAAGCTTTATAAAAGGCTCTCATTGGTGATGTTATTATTATCCAGATTATTATTAATAAAACTCCTTCGTGAAATTTCTTCTGTTTGGTGGCGATGCCAATCAACCCTTAGGTGATGAAGCCTAGGCTGTCCTGCATCAGACTTAACTCCGCCCCATGCATGGAATGAAATGAAGTACATATTTATGCTTTCATTTATTAAAGTAAAAACATGACTAAAAGGCAGGTTTCCATAAGTAAAGATAATTCTTGCAACTCATTAAATATGACCTTCCCATCTAAAGTTTGCTTTATTGATGTCACACTGAGAAATCAAAGTGCACAAGATGGTTTCCTACATATCCTTACAAATTTGGCAAAGTGGAACAGTCAAATTAAATGTACAAATTAAGGAGCATGGATAAATGTCATTACCATGTTGTGGATTCATCAAGAAGACCCCAAAATTTCTAAGAAAACAGTGACATAATATTCCAGAAGTAGATGCAATTACATCAATAAGCAATACCACATTAGTTACCTGATGTGATGTACTATGGGACCTCTGACACACACTCCTAGTCCTGGATTCTTCTTTTCTCAATTGCTCATCATAGTCTCTCTTCTTTATGGAATCAGAAAGAACCTGTAACATTCAGACCATTATAAATTACAAATGGAACCACAACCTCCGTAAATTCGCTGAATTTCTATCTCATAAATGCATCAAGTAGCAACAAGAAAACACATAACACTGTACTTCTTATTGACTTTTACCTCATATGCACATTGGAGTTTCTTAAAGGATTCACTTGCTTGTGAACTTCCCATATTTTTATCAGGATGCACAAGCATAGCCTGCAAAAATAATTGTAAAAGGGAAAGCTTAAAAAAATACAACTAGAAGAAAAATGCACGGTCAGTGTATAGATATGCTGACCGGCTTTCAACTCCAGAAATATTAAAAGTTAATAATTAATTTTTTCAATAACTAGGATAATACTACTTTTGGCCATAGGAATCGTCAAGCACCTTAACTCTATTAAACATTTCAAATCCACTAACCATCAGATATTTTCTTAAAAAATAGTTGGTTGAGTTGAAGAGGAGGGGACAAACTCTATGCTAGTTGAGAGAGAGAGAGAGGGGAATGGGTGGGGAGGAGAGAGAGAACATCTGCTTGGCAGGAGAAAAGGGAGGGGAGCAAAAGCCACAAAACTACTCCATGCCCTCTTAAAGTAATCCCTCCAAAAGTGGACTGATTGGTGACGATAGGTTATTGGGTAAATTGTGTGAAAGTTCACTTTTGTTAAACCATTTAAATAGGGATATAATGATGTAATGGTAATCCTCAACCCTTAAACTCACTTTTCATTCTCTTTACCTTCACTCCAATCACATGGTGGGGGGGAAGGTGGACTCCTCTGACCTCTCACTTCCCCCTCAGTTCCATTAATCCCACCCTTCTCCATGGTTCCTATTTCTTTTACTCTTACATAGCAGTGAAAGTCCTTGGTCATGCAAGAAACTACCTCAACTTCCAGCTAAATGAGGGCAACTGTCAACTATAGCGGAAGTTCTTTCTAGATCTAGGCCCAATAGAAATGTACAAAAGATGG
The DNA here is from genome assembly GCA_030021035.2 of Notholithocarpus densiflorus. Taxonomy (NCBI): domain Eukaryota; kingdom Viridiplantae; phylum Streptophyta; class Magnoliopsida; order Fagales; family Fagaceae; genus Notholithocarpus; species Notholithocarpus densiflorus. Next base: position 362,683 of record JARYZH020000283.1, on the reverse strand, counting down.
TCCATCCTTACATTTCCAACTAGATATGTGGTTGAACTGTTGAAGAGAGAGAGAGAGAGATCTTAATTGGGGTTTTTTTTTTTTTTTTATATATAAATATTTTTTTTAAATCATGAGAGGAGGCCAAGTTAAAATCTTGCATACCTTCTTCCGGTATTCCTGTTTCAAAATCTTTGCATCTATTGTCTTGTGGCGAGGGAATCCCAGTGCTTCATAATGATCCACGCAATTTAATATTCTTTTCATTTCATCAACTGACCTTGCAAGCTCTTTGACTGCTTTGCTAGAAGCAGACTCTTTGTGGTCATTAGTAACAGATGAAGTTACAGGTGGTGTGCTAGATGATTTACATGAGTGCAAATTTTCAGATTCAGTGGTAGGAATAAAGTACTCACACTCTTCAGAAAATTCATCCCCCAAAACTCTGGCTGATGGTTTCTGTTCTTCAGAGTGTGTGCTTTCACTCATTTTATCACACCATTGAAGCATAAAATTCAGTAAATCACTAGATAAGAATGCAAGGTTTATTGAGAGAAAAACACCATGCCATCCAACTTGAACTTTGACACAGTAACTGGCATATATAGCTGCCACTAAGACCACCAAGCGTGCATGATTTAGGGAGAACATGTAACCTACATTTGTAGGAGAGAGTACTTTCTTAATATAAATAGGAAATTAACAAAAATTTTGCACATAAAATCAAATCAAATTAGGAAAAGAAACCAAGCCATACCTCCAACTACAAACAATGTCCCCATTATCCAAAAGTTGGCATACATCCATAAAACTAGAATAGCAAAGAGCCCCACAATAAAAATTCCAGGAGTATATCCCAAGTACTTAATGGCAACTCCAGCAGCTCCCTGAAATAACCAACCAAAAGTGCCATTATTATCACATTTCATCTGTATGATCAATTAAGTTGATGAAACCCTAGAGATATGTTCTTTACAAGGATCTCTTGATTCATGCTGGAAGCATGTGAACCATATTAACAACCATTGCAAGGCTAATTGGTCTATATTATTTACCATACAAAACTTAATTTCTTTAATAAAAGATCTCCACAAGTGTGTGGGGATAACAGAAGCCAAGCATCCAAGAATCGCATTATTGGGGCTTAAGACGATGAGGAAATCTAAAAGGTGTTGGATCAGCTTAATTTGGGGGGTTGTCTAATCACTAATGCCATTGCAATTTGCAAGACATCTCTGATAGCACTATTACCATAAATCTCCAATACAGTTTCACCATATAATACCACCTGACTTAAAATTGTGCTGTCACAAAATTCAATAAATCAAACTAAAAAAGAAGCACAAACCATCTTCATTAATTAGTCACTGGAATAGTAAACCACCCATCGCAATATGTGTAAATGAACCTATGACAAACACCCCCCCCACCCCAAAAAAAAAAAAAAGAGAAAATGCAAGCCCAAACATGTTATCAAGCATGAATATCACATACTATAATTAGACCAATCAATAAATGGACTCACATGTGCTTTTAGTAAAGCCTTCCAGAATATAATATCAACCATGCAAAAAGAAATCAAGTTCCTAGAACATCAAGCACCTCATTTTCCCTCTTAAAACAAGAATTGATTGGTATATTCAAATTATGGAGAAAAATATTCAATATCAAGTCATGTAAGAAATTTATCTTAAGGTCATACATGTATAGTACCAAATTTAGAGCCATAAAAAATTTGTGCATGCGGAACCACAATGCTACGGATAGGCTTTACCATATAAGCAGTTATGCTCATTGAAACTTGTTATTGACTACAACTTTAAAAACAACAACTCTTTCTACTACTTAAAAAGTTATTGAAACTTGTGGTAGACTAAAGTTTTGAGATTCAACACAATTTACACTAAATGACTAGAAACAAATTCATAAAATTCCCATACTAAGAAGTCCATATTATCACCAATCCATTGATAAAAGAATCAAATCCTTTCCTTTCATAACAAAAAAAGGTAATAATACCAAACAACGCTACTATAACAAGCGGCCACCACGAAATCAAGAACACCATTATGCATTCAAATTTCAATTATCTCCACTACTTAAATGCTATTAAATCTTGTGGGTCACTAAAGTTTACACTAAGTGACTAGAAACAAATCAACAAAATTTCCATACTAAGACCTTCGAATTTGACTAAAATTTGTCGCATCGAACACGATTCACACTAAATCACTCTAGAAACAAATTAATCAAACTTATATACTAAGAATCACATAAACTCAAACAAAACCAATCAATCAATCACGTACCATACTGAGAATCACATAGGCCAAGCAAGTCAGAGAAGTGAGACTGAGGAAGAAACTCCACATAATAAACAGCAACGCGGCGGAGCCGAACGCGATCATCGATCGGAACCCTCTCACCACGCAGTTCTTCCATAGCAGCACCAACCAACGAAGCAGCCTGACGAAGCTGACGCTTCCGCTACACACCTTGGGCCAATGCCGCTCCAAAAACGAGCAAACCCTGTCTTTACAGCAACCGACCGCGACTCGAGCACGCGAGCACGCGTCCTTCTGCGATCGCAGCCATTTCCAGCCTTGCTTCACTAAGCCTATATCTTCCATCACCACCGCCACAAAACTAGTAGTAGTAGTAGTGGAACTAGTATTATGGTAGTAGCCCTAGAAATTTTCCGGGAAAATCTCTGAGAATCTCCATAGCAGTCTAAAAATGGAAAAAAAAAAATTAAAAATCACGGAATTGAGTGACTTTTTTGAGTAAATTCGATCACGTTTGTTCGTTCAACGCTGATATGCTTGATAAATACGCTTCTAAAAAAGTAAAAAAATTAAATTAATTAAAAATTAAAAAAAATAATAAAGTGGTTCTTTTTTGACAGAGACTAATGGCTTTTGTTTTTCAGTCTGTGAAAAAAAAAAAAGAATGGTTGAGCAGTGGAGATGACCTGGTTATGGAAGAGAAGTACAAGCACCGACAGAGAGCGTAGCTTTGGCTTTTTGGGAACCCTAGAGAAACTTTTGTTTTTTTGTTTTTTGTTATGTGTTTCAGGGATGGCTCGTGAAAAAGGTAGAAGAGAGGTTGGGAAAAGTTTCCGAAAGTTTTATTAGCAATTTTATTTATACTTCCTGTACTGTGCTGTGTGTAGTAGGAAGGAGAAATAAATGTAAAATATAAAGTATAATGTGTTTCGAATTAATTCTTCACGAGAGAGACTCATACGCCTATATCCTTTAAATTCTGAAATTTATTAAACATCCTTTAAATTCTGAAATTTATTAAACAAAATAAAGGCCAAAACGACGTAACATATAAGGTGTTTTGGGCTAAGTTTTCATGAGAGAGACTCGTACGCGTACATTCTTTAACTTCCGAAATTTATTAAAAAAAAAAAAAGAGCCAAAACGACGTAAAGTATATAAAGTGTTTCGGGTTAAATCTTCATGAGAGAGACTCGTACGTGTATATTCTTTAAATTCCGAAATTTATTTTTAAAAAAAAGAGCCAAAACAACATAAAGTATAAGGTGTTTCGGGCTAAGTCTTCATGAGAGAGACTCTTATGCGTATATTCTTTAAATTTCAAAATTTAATATAAAAAAAAAGTGCCAAAACGACGTCGTTTTGGCTCAATTAACGGCAGCCCCTAACTGAGTTCTAACGGAGTCCTGCATTGATAAAAATTGAAAGTTAGATGACTTAAATGACAAAATTGAAAGTTAGAGGATTGAAATGAAAAAGACTAAAAGTTAGAGAGTTAGTTTTGCATTTTTGCCTATATAAAAATGAGCAGAGTTCTCACTGTCTTTTTTTTTTTAAGTGCAAAAAAAAACATTTATGTTTAAATTTTTTTATTAGGGATTCAGGAAAGAGAAAATAATAAAGTATTTTATGTTTGCAAATAAAAAAATTTCAAGAATTTTGAGTGTAATATTTAATACTTAAGAATTAATTATCATTAATCATAGAGGTCAAATTACTTTAAACAATCTCGAATGTCTAGTGGCACATTTTCTATCCAAACAAGTAATCTGGCGAAGAAATTGTCCATCTCAAAAACCATTAACCATTAGTGAAATTACTTTTTTTCTAATAAAAAATAAAGGTGAAATGTTAACTAATGTCCTAAAGGCATTGGTTTAAAATTGATTTTTAGAGATACTTTTAAGAAAAAATGATAAAGCAATTAATTATGTTGACAGCTTTTTATATTTTCCATAAAAGTGATGTCAAAACTTTCTTAATATAGTTTATTACAATTACTCTAAGGGCATATATTAATATGAGTCATAAAAAAATAAACATATGATACGACACATTCATATCATTTTCACATAAAAAGAGATAACGTGGGGTTTTGTGTTAGACTAAAAGATTACGTGTTCTTCTCAAAAAAGAAAAAAAAAAAAGATAACGTGTTACGTTCAAAACCTTAATGAGATTAAATAAGTGTTAATACTAAATTACAATTTACATGTAAAACAATATTATAGGAGATTAAATATTACACTATATATATAATTTTTTATTTTATGTGGATTAGTATTTCTTTTTTTGGTAGTTTTTTAATATATATTTTTTCCCGTAAGTGAATACAATTTGGTTAAATATATATATATATATATTTTTTTTTTTTCCTGGGTGCGGCCGAGAGGAATTAAGAGATATTGACATTTTGCATTATTTAAGGATAAAGTGGTACTACAATGTGGGCGACCAGTGGCTGCATCAATGAGCTCGCATCTACCTTGACGGCATTTTGGGGATAAAAATAATAATATCTACGTTCCACATCATCCTTAGTTTGGTGTTAAAGTTCCAACCAAAATTCTAAGAGAAGTCACACTAGTCTTTGTAAAATACAAAAAGTTGTTAATTTTACATATTTTTCTTCAAAAACATTCTACGTCAATCTTGTAGATTTATAATTTTGCTACAGTAAATCCTAATATTTTATTAATTTCACAATTTCACTCCTTTTTTCTCTCTTTTCTCTGTCTGTAAAATCAACTTAGACTGCTACCCTCCCTCATTATCTTCTTCTTCCTCTGATATGCACAAACGCACTTACACAGACAAATCAACACAGAGACACACAAGTACACCCACACAAACAAACTAACAAAGAGAGAGAGAGAGCACTATTATGAGTGATAGATTAAAAATGGTAGGTCTATATGAAAGTGACATGCAGTCAGTCACAATCTATCATATAAGATAATTATGGCAAAAATTGTGACTTTTTATGTAGTACTAAAATTACTCGATAGTTTAATGTTCAAAAAATAAAATCTTAGTTTAATGATTTAATTGTAATCCTCTATAAAATGGGTTTGTCTTAAACTTATTGCAAATGAGTAGAAAGTGGAAGATAATTCAGGAGAGGAAAGGAGGTCATGATAAGCATATTTACCTTTTAATGTGTGGATTAGATTGTTGACAAATTGACCATATATGCTTCTGAAAAAGTTGCAAAGCCAAATGAATAATGATGCAGTGGTTCTAGACCAAAAAAGTAAAAATTAAAAAACAATGATGCAGTGGTGCCCACCCATGTCCTTTTTCTTTTGGTCGTTGTTTTTATTATCACATTCACATCCCATCCATACTACTTCTTGGTTGTTATTGGAATTTAAGAATATAGGAGATTGTCCGGTTGGCATCATTTTATTATTTTATCTGTTTATTTATTTTTAATAATTTAATATTGGAGCAAGAGGATTTAATTAAACATTTTTGTTAAAAACACCCAAAAATTACCATATTGAGCTACAAGACATTTCATTATTAATAAACTATTTATGAAGATGACATTAATAATGAATACTTAAAAATGAGTTTTGTATTTAAGAGTTATACCATTTTGAATATACAGCATTGTCAATTTCTTTAAAACCTTCTCCCATCTTTCTGTGTGTGTTAAAAATACTTAGTATTCTTAAAAAAAAAAAAAAAAGAGGTTTTGTATTAGTCTCCAAATATATATATATATATATATTTAGAGAAAGCTTCAACTTATGGCGTCCGTTTTTAATAATTTCTTTTCACAAACAAATTAAGATATTAATTGATTTTTAGTGTAAATTATCAATTGAGTTAACTGAAACCTCCAGTGTTTAAATAGTTTAATACATATGTTTATTTTATATATATAAACATCTGGAATGTTTTTTTTGAATTACAAGCAAAGGGAAATCAAGGCCTCCAGCCTGATTACATCACCAAAACAGTAGGGGCACTATTTTACTATTGTGTCCTATATAATAAATTACATGTGTTTATTATATAGGACACCATTTTACTCCAAGTCACATGTCGTCATTTTGATGATGCGTTTTTTCATTAATTGCAGCATCACACATGATAAGTTTAATGGTTTTAATTGAAACCTTTTTACTTATATCGAAAGAGTAGGTTTTCATTTGAAACTTCTTAAAGTGTAATTTAACTCAAAACAACTATTAAATCATATTATTTCTCAAAAAAAAAAACTATTAAATCATATTCATTTGTTAATTATAGGGTTTGAAATGAAGTTTATCCTTCTTTTTATTTTAAACAACAAACAACAAATATACATAGTAGGGAGTAGGGACCTTAACCATCTCCAATAGTCTGTTCCAAAATCCCATAACAGGCAAGTATAACATAATAGGGTTCACTTTTAGAGCAATCACACCAATTGGTGTGAAATAGAAACAACTGTCAATTTTACATATTTTTGTTCAAAAACTATCTACATTAGTGAATTTATGATATTGTGAATATACAAAATTGCTACAGTAATCACATAAACTGTAGCTTTTTATTTGATTATTTAAATAATTTTTTCTCTCGCCTCTCTCACCCTTATATTCATTCTCTCACTCTTTTCCTAACTCTCTTCAATCAAAAAAAAAAAAAAAAAGGAAGAATAAATCAACTCAAAAAAACTTGAAAACTCATCACAAATCCAATTCAAAATCAATCCAAAACAAAACGCAACGAAAAACCCAATTGAAAAAAATCAAATCAAATCAACCCAAAACTCATGCCAAAGCTGTTGTTGCTGCTGCCATGGAAACTTGGGTGGAGTGCTCGCCGCTACCATGAGAGAGAAAGTGAAGATTTGGAACTTACCGACCTGAATTGAGTTTGTGATGGTTGGTTCAAGGATCTGGTTTGCCTCAAATTTGTCTTTAAATGCCAAAAAATGGAACTCAAATTGATATGGGTTTGTGTTAAAGTGAAGTTTTGAGGTTTGTTTTTTGGAGTTTTTTGATGAAAGAAAAAGGGAGGAATTAGAAAAAAAAATGATGGGTAGAGAAGGAGAGAAATTTCAAAAATGGATGAGACACCTAGAGAGAGAGAGAGAGAGAGAGAGTGTGTGTGTATGTGTGTGTGTGTTTTAATGTGGGTAGGTGAAATAATAATAAAAGAAGATTATTTAAAGAAAAGAGAGTGTATAATAGATGATCTAATGGGGGCATTTTTGCAAATTGTTTATGTAAAATAGAAACAAGTAGGTTCTTATGCAAAAATAGATAGAAAATTGTAGACATACTGATGCGAATACTCTTATGTGTATTTTGGTTGCTTTGTATATCTAGATCACTAGATGTATGCATTCTCTTACACTCTGTTTGTTCTAAAATATAATATTTTCTCATTTTCAAGCATTTGTTTGCATGTAAAATGTGGTCAAACTTATAAAATATTTTTCGTTGATTGTAAAATCCTTTGTAAAAAGTTGGAAAACGTTTTACCTTTAAAAACTTAGTAAAACATTGTACAAAACAATGTTTGTGCGAGAAAGTTTTTAAAGGTAGATCACTATTGCCACCGCTCTGGCAGTCGATGCTGCCTGTCTGGTTACCATAACCACTACTCTAGCGATCAAGCCAATAGCACCACTAGTCCGATCACTGGACCTCCAGCATTGGCAACTCTAATGCCTGAGCCACCGGTTTTGGTGGTTTGTGCGAGAAAGTTGTTACATGTTGTACCAAACACCTTAAAATGTGTTTACATGTAAAATATTTTACTTTGAAAGTTGAAACAAACGAAGCATAATTTTATTAGACTTAGTGTAACTCTAAATAATGTTACACCATTTTATAATTTTTAATTTGATGAAAATTTTTACAAATCCACCGTTGAATATTATTATTTTCGTATATTCTCCATGCTTGCAAAATTTAAAAGTGATCAAGGATCAATAGTCTTGTCATCAATCAATTATCTAAATTCAAGTTTTGTAGTTTAAAATAATGCATAAAAAATGAGTTTACTAATCGAATAATAAATAACATCCAATTTGCATGAAAATTAACATGCTTGTTAAGAACATGTAATCCAATGTTAGAAATTTCAAAATATAAATTCAATAATAAGTTATTAGGTGGTGTAATTCTAAATAATGTTACACAAATTAATAATTTTTTGAGTTAAGAACGATTGAAACTCAATAATTTTTAATTAGATGTGAATTTTGACAGATCCATGGTTGGATGATATTATTTTCATATATCCTACATGTTTGCAAAATTTAAAAGAGATCAAAGATTGACAACCATGTCATCAATTAATTGTTTAAATTCAAGTTTTTGTAATTTAAAATAATGCATAAAAAATGAGTTATGGATCGAATAGTAAATGACATCCGATTTGCATGAAAATTGGCATACAGGTTAAGAACATATAGAACATATAATCCAATGGTAAAATTTTCAAAATATAAATTCAACAATAAGTTATTAGATGATATAACATTCATTAGAATTGTACCATGTGTAATTTGAACCCAACTCGTATAGAAATAAACCAACAAAGTTATTGTTCTCTTAACATACTTATACAAATTAAGATTTATTTATTTATTTATATATCGGTAATTCGATAGCTATAAACTTATAATAGGAGAGGAAGAATTTATACACTAGATAAAAAATACATACAAGTATATCAAAGTGAATCAAGTACAAGTCTTGAGATCGGTGAGCACTCACATTAACCCCCCCCCAAAAAAAAAAATAGACGCACTGTTGGATTTTTCCCCCCCTTTTTGAGAAAAGTTTCGTAGGACTGTCTTTTTCTTGAGCGGTGTACAGTAATAAAGTAATGATCATGACAAGATTAACGTCATTTCTACCATTATTTAATATCAATGTTCAAAATTTATTGCACTAAAGCGTATTTCATCAATTTAACATGCTACATACTCGACAGTCCTGAGACCACCACAAATAAACTCACCACATCATGAAAAAAAAATCTCCAAATAAAAACTTCTCTCTATTCACCTCCCTTTGATTCAATATTGATGAACATGGAAAAGAGAATTGAAGGCTGAAGGTTGGAATAAGAGTATGACAAAAAATTTTGGAATTCCTTGGATATTCTTGATTGGTGCAAGGGTTAATACTTAATAAGATTCAAAAAGTTTATCAATGTCCGGGTAGATTATTTGCAGCGCAAATAATGACACTAAGAAGAAGATGACACTAAAATTACAACACTTCAGCCTCTTAAGTTCTTAGCCTTTTGCACTCATGCTTTAGGCCTGGACCCATTGCTTGTAGGATTCAGAAAGAAGTTTATGCCGAGATGATTCTTTCTAAAGCATTAGTATTGGTCAAGGACGGAGCCAGAACTTGGAATTAGGTAGAACAGTTTTATTGTTAGCTGCAAGCAGTGGCTTCAACTTTTGGCTCTACTGCGTAGCCAGCAAAAGTTTTCTTTTATTATTATTATTTTTATGTGTATGTAGAGCGTGTCTTTTGTTGTTAGAGTTTTTTTTTTTTTTTTTTGGTAGAAGAATTGTTAGAGTTAGTTCTAGTTGTCCTTTATTTTAGCATATTAATAAGGGTATTTTTGTAATCATGTTATAAACCCTAATATAAAATGTGCTAATGTGTGGCCTTGATAAGTTAATGCCATCCTAATCCAATCCTAGAAGCCATTAAATTATTTTTCAGTAACATATTTTCTCTTGTATCTTCACGGTGAATTTCTTTACTTACAATTTCGTTATTTAACTATGTTATATTAACTACTCATTCTTTTCATCATTATTTAATGTAAGATTTCACTACTTAACCAACCACACTACTCGTATGTGAATATTCCAACAGAATATTCACTTACAGCATCGGAGTGAGGTAATTTAGCAAGTGAGATGGAAGAAACCTAGGATGGGGTGGTTCAAACTTAACACTGATGGTTCCTCTTTCGATAATCCAAGAAGAGCTGGCAGTGGAGTAGTCCTTAGAAATCATCAAGGGCAATGGATTAGCGACTTCTCAGAAGCACTTAGTTTTGCTAATAGTGTTGCAGCAGAACTATGGGCTCTTAGGGGATGTGTGTGCAATCCTGTTTACCTTCTGTTTAAGTTTTAGTTAGATGCAACAGTAGTATTTGCATTGATGTCTAGCACAGCTAAAACCAATTGTGAGCTATCTACTCTTGTTGCTGATTGTAGGGCTTTGTTGAGGTAAATCCCTCAGCATAAAGTACTCCACTGCTTTAGGGAAGTTAATTGTTGTGCTGAACTTGCAAGGTAAGGAGCACAGTTGAACCAGGATTTTGTAGTGTTTGAGCAACCCCCCTAACGTGTTACTGCCTTTATTTCAAGACAATGCTGGCCTGTATGCCATTGGTCCAGCAGGCTCTTAATCTTAGTTTTTGAATTCCATGTTTACCAAAAAAAGGACCTTATATCTATATAACGATAATCCCGAAATGGTACACTAGTACGTACTAGTATCAAACTATTCAATTCCAATATTGAATCAGGAATGGAATTCAAAACTTTGAGCTCTATTGGTAGTATCTCTTATTGTCAAATAAGGGACTCCCATTGGTGGCTTGGTCTATTGGTAATGAGCAATCAACATGGAGCGAATGCTATAGGTTTCAAATCATATTGTGTGTGTGTCTATATATATATATATAGAGAGAGAGAGAGAGAGAGAGAGAGAGAGAGATATCAACACCCACTGGAAAATTTTCTTAAACTATCAAACCTGTCCACTTTGTACAAGAGCACCTTTGGCTAAAGGTCTGACATGAAAAGGGTTGGAGAGAACCAAGCTAACAGACTTTACACAAGACAACAAGCCTCAAAAACCTATAAATAGAATTGATTAAATTTTAATTGAATAATTTTTCATGTTGATGTTTAAATGCTCCGGTCATTTAATGTAGTAAAGGTGAAAGTTCCGGCACTTGTGGTTCCTGATAACAAGGCTGAATTGTCTAGGTTGTCTGATCCAGAGGATGCATTAGAAGAAGTAATGGTTGCGTCAGGCTTTTTCTGGGCACCACGCACTTTGAGGTCCATGAAATCGGAAATTAAGCCTGGCTTTGTTATCTTAATTTCATCCAAATCCATCTTACCAGTTAACATCTTGACCACAGTTGACATGGATGGCCGGAGTTTTGGAGCATCTTGTGTGCAGAGAAGACCAATCTTTAGAAATTTACAAGCCTCCTCAACATCAAAATCTCCGTTAAGTGCTGTGTCTACCAGTCCAACCAACTCTCGTCGTTCATAAAGTTCCCACGTCTGCAACAGGAGAATACACATGTCATGAACAGTCCCATAAAATATGAAAATGACCAACTCTAAGTAAAAATTACAGAATTGATCCTTGATGGCTAGTAAAGATTAGAGTAGCAATCACAGACCCAGTCAACAAAGGAAATACAATGAGAATAATTGCCATAAATTTCCTAGATTATAGTCAATGGTCTTGAGACTTGCAATGCTTCTTGAGTCTTAAAATCTCTGAAACCAAGAAGAGAATTATGTGATTTCCACATGATAGAACACAGCTCCTGTTGGTCACATTTTCCAAAAATTCCTGGGGAATTTGTTCTACATCAACAAATTTTTCATACATATTTTATTACATAAGTCCACCAACACCATCACCAAACAAGGAAAAAGGTGGTGTAATGTAGTGTGAAGTGAAATTCTAATCACAATAGTTTATATTGACAACACATGTACCTTAGAGAACATTAAAAATACAATAATGCTATAGACACAACAAATTTCACAATTTGTTGAGGCGGTAAATGGTGATCAATGCAACATTGGTTTCACTAGGACCACCACTAACATTACTTTTATTGTACCAAATTACCAATCGCAACCTAACACCTCAGCAGTTGTGAAAAATGTTGTGAAATTTGTTTTGTCATTAGACTTATGGTTAAAAATATGACACGGGCTCTTATATAGTGCATGTATATACTAAGGGGCTGTTGGACTTTACATGTAAGTCAAATCAAATCACAGTTTTATTTCTAAAGAAGTCAATTTCATTTAATTCCAATTAAATTGGGTTTATCCCATATCATATGAAGTTTGGGATCATTTTAAGGACTCAAGACTTTGCCTCCAGTTACCTAATCAGCATACACTATCAACTCAGCATGATTATTTTTTACCATGGTCCATGATGCCTTTACACATTTCACTACAACTTAGCAGTTTTTTTTTTGACAATTTCACAACCAAGAATACATTTCAGTTTCATCTTCTAAAATCATGGAGTGCCTATGCATTTTTCATTTCAGGAAAAGGAAAACAAATTATTATTTCTTTGAGGGGTGAATAAGACATTCATACCCTTTCTAGGAGATACTGCTCTTCAATAGGTAATCGTGTGTTTGTGTTACATCTCCCGCTGACTATTTCCACAAGGAGGACACCAAAACTGTAAATATCTGCTTTCCGCGTTAATTGTCCCCTTATTGCATATTCAGGTGCCAGATAACCTCTGAAACAACAAATATAAATGTAAGTAGAAGAAACCAAGAAAAGAAAAGACATGAAAGAAGTGTTGTATAGAGAGGATGAAAGGGGTGGGGGGATGGCCGGATAGAGACTACATGTGATAATTTTAATGAAAAAATTATGAAAGAAGCTTGTCCCATAGGAATGAAGCACGCCTAATTTGAAACATTCCACTACAGATTTGCAGCAGCAGCACCATAGAAAGTTCCAAGACTTATACCCTTATCCAATGGCAAGGTAGTTTGTGAGGAAATTGAAGGATTAAGGAATAAACCAGAGCTCACATGGTTACAGAAAGACAATGATAGATACTACTGGCCACATGTGGGCACAAAAAGGCAGAATATCACTTTCTTAAGGATCCCATCAACAAGGCCTACATGCTTATCGACCAAATTGACAAATGTGACTATTAAAATATTTATCATTTCAAAAGCTAATGAGTTGCCCAGAAAGTAAATGAGTAAGTCCAGACAAGATGGCTTTCATTTTCATTAATGGGACCTTTGTTGATCCCTCAGAAACCATCTTTTACTTTTAGTTAGAATTTAAAAGAAGGTACAATAACAATGTTTATGTAATGTTTCAAACATTATACTCTCAATAAGAAGTCCTTCCCCTTTAAAAAACACGTCTCTAGTTTTAGACAAAACAATAAGTTAGGAAATGAAAATACGTTAAGCAAGGTAAGGAAAATACTGAAACTTACATCGTTCCTGCCACACGTGTGCTAACATGAGTCACATTCGATGGGATAAGCTTTGCAAGCCCAAAATCTGAAATCTTGGGTGTCAAGTCTTTGTCAAGGAGAATATTGCTTGCTTTGATATCTCTGTGAACAATATGTGGTCGTACCTCCTCGTGAAGGAAGGCAAGTCCGCGTGCAATACCAATGCAAATTTTAGACCTTGTTCGCCAATTAAAGTAGATATTGCTTTGAATTCCACCTGAAAGTGAAAAGTTTCTAGCATATTCAGAAGTGGATCGATTAAAAAAATATCTATTTAGAGTAAGATTCACATCAAGAATGAATGCTGATTATTTTGGTGAAGTAACATATATCAAGGAAAACTTAGAAAATATGTATTTCGGAAACTATTCCTGTAAAAGAATTTCCATGATAGAGCAATTTCTCCATGGCACAAAGCACAGGCTCAATGGTATAAGACTAGGACTTCCAAAACAAGAAGAATCTTTTTTATTTACCAATGAGAGTTTGTGCGAGGCTATTATTTTCAAGATAGTTGTAGACCAAAATTCTGTGATCTTCTTCCACACAACAGCCATAGAGCTCAACCAAATTGTCATGCTTTATTTCTGAGATCACATTAATCTCTGTCAAGAACTCCTTCACTCCCTGTTTTGATTCAGCTGAAAGAACTTTTATAGCAGCAATCTTCCCATCTTTAAGCCGTCCCTGGAAAATCGCAATAATATTTTTAAGGAGGTGTCAATCATGTGAAGAAGAAAGAAAACAATTTTAAAAAAATGTAATTACCATGCCAAATGCTTATATAAAGTGCATATTAAAATGGTAAAGATGCAATTACCTTATAGACACAACCAAAACCACCCTCCCCAATTTTATTGACTGGAATAAAATCTTCTGTGGCAGTTCTCAATTCTTTGTAAGTGTAAAGCTTTACATTGATAATGCTTGACAATTCTGTTCAGTAAAAGTGAGAGAGAAAAAAAACTCTAATCAGAATTTATTGTATTTGAAGACTATCTATTCTCAGAAAGTGATTATTTGGAATTAAAACAACACTATTGTGAATGTCTGATACTTCTGATGTTTTATTATCAATTGTTGAAAAAGTTTCTGGCTTACCATCATCAACATCAGGGCTTCCTTTTCTTGGTGATTTCCTCCTACCGAATAAGAAAGAAAAACAAGTCATAACTGAAAGAGACACCAGGGACGCCTTTCTATGTCAAACTGTGAACAGTCTCTTCAAATGAAAACACTTCCAAGACCTGCCAACTCAACCAGTGAACATACACATTACTCTTGATGCATAATCAGGCAAAAAGAAATATCAAACAAATTGAAAAGTATGTAAAATTTTGAGCAACAATTCGGATGACTTCAAGGTAAACAAGTCTCAAAAATCAAACGGGATTTGAAAGTAAAGTGTGTCATGCAAAAAGTCAAAAAGAAATAGCCCCCTTAGTTCCTATTTGGCATGAATTCTTAAACTTAGGGAAATTTGAGTAAAGAGGGAAATGGGTAACTATTGGCTTGTGATGGTATTGAAAGGGAGAATTTGCATCTAACATCCCACATACTGATTGACAGAAAAACTCATTTTTCTAATAATTCAATAGTTACAATGGAGGTGAGGGACTTGAATCCTAAATATCTTCATTAGAAACACTAAGGTGAATTGTCTATGTGAGAATTTAGTTGAAATACACCCATCTTCTTGTGTCACTAAAATGTCCAATTGATTCCTCGAATAAATTTCAATGAATTAAAAGAAAAGACAAATGAAAAATGTCCACATTGCTTAACAAAGGGGAAAAAAGACAAAACTCTAAAATCTCAGGCTGACCAGGCAAGAAGTGAAATGATCCTGCCCAGAGCAATGTGATCAGAGGTGAGGGATAAATCACATATACTTCACAATTTTAAACCATTGAATGCTTCAAACACAATCAAGATTTTAGAAGTACAGCATAACTGATATTTGAATCATCAGTCCTAATAATTGCATAACATTTTTAACAATCAGCTCAGCAGCCACAAACAATTTTCCTAGAATTCAATTTTTTCTAACAAACTTTGTTCTGCACTTACCATTAGCCAATGGTAATTTGTTTTTACACAATTTTAACATCAAATGGCAAAGTTTTTTAATGTTCTATAAATCATTCTATAAACTTATAATCTCTTTTAGACTTTGATAAATTTTTTTTTTTTTTTTAATATGCTTCTGCCTGAGAGTTTCTCAAAACTTCCTTTCCTATTAAAGACGGATATTGACCAACATAACAAATATTTGAATCACAATCAACAAGCCCACCACTCATGATTCATAGTATGTTTCAATCTATCGATGTTAAAGCACATACAAAAACTACTACCAATGCAATATGCATTTATACTGCACGCCTGACAATCAAAATTTTACAGCTCTTAACATAAACATAGTAAAAGATGTAAGAAAAGTAGGACACTCAAGATAGGTAGATGCACCAAAAAGTCATAACAAGAAATGTATTATTATTATTATTATTATTATTATTTTGATAATTACAAGAAATGTATTAATAATCATTCATTATTCAATTATACCCATCTTGGTTTAAAGTTATTATTATAAAATTAACCAAGATTGACTAAAAAATGACTCAAGTATTAAACTCCAAAATGGGTTTTCTTCTTCTTCTAGCTCTTTCATTCCAAGATGGTCTTGAATTTATTTACCCCTTTAATATGTACTAAATATCAAACTTACTAACATATCAAAATCAAAGGCAACACTGTATCAAAAAAAAAAAAATCAAAGGCAACACTAAAACAAAAGCTCAGACAGACAATTTGAGAAAAAGAAAACAGTTTAAATTTGGAAAAGAATCTAACTTTGCAACAAAAATTCAAAATTTTAAAAACCATTTAGCATCCATCTTGGAATTTAGAAACTAGCTTAACAACATGGTCAACCAAGTACAGAATCATTGGAAAAACAGAAAGTAAAAGAAACCCAGATGAGAAACTAACCTCAGGAGCTCAGAGAAAGACCAGGTTGTCTTCTCGACAGAGTTGAGACAGAGAGAGAGAGAAGGATGAGAGGTGCGTAGGTTAAGGGAGTTTAAACTTGAAAAGTGGGGGGCTGTGAGAGAGCGTAGGATAAGATTAATAATAAAATGATAATACAGAAGTGCTATTTAAGTCTTGAAAAAGTCCATGAAGGATTCAGCAAAAAAAAAAGAAAAAGTCCATGAAGGAACGCGTACTCCTTTTGAATTTTCTCTCTCTCTGTCTCTTCCAATGAAAGTCATTCGAGGTCCAATTATGAATGATAAAAAGAATAGTAATTGAAAAGTGAAAACTGTAAGGTTTGTGAAACAGTGAAGAGAGAGAGAGAGAGATGTCAAATTATAAAATAAATAAAACTATAAAATTTTGTACTTTTTATTTGTCAAATTATCTGTGCTGTTGTTGATGTCAATGACCCAGTCACCTACTCTTCAAAAAAAAAAAAAAAAACATAAAAAATACCAAGTCCAAATTCACAATGCATGTGCTTTTGTGGGACCTCTCTTATGTTCACATTAAGATATATATATATATATATATACATACACACATACATATGCATATCTTGTATCATCCATCTCATTTCATGTAGGTCTCATATGATTATAGAGTCATGTATGACGGGGAAGGAGGTAGGCAAAAAATTGCCTCATACATGCAATATATATCATATATTTATATTTCTTGTTGCTCATAGGATTCACATCCTGTGATAAAAATGATATATGTATTGGATGTATAAGATAAATATTTGTGAGAACGCCATAATGAGAATTTATGTACCCAATAGAATGAGTAGTTTGTAAAGGTGTTTGACACAAAATAAGAATGAATTTATGTTAGTTTTTGGGGGTGTTTGACATAGCATGGAAATGAGTTTTTTTTTACTGCACTAGACCTTTTAGTCTTTGGTTAGTGTTTTGTGTTTACCTTGCTCAATTGGAGTAATATTTTATGCTGTTGTAAAATTAGTTTTTGTTGTACTTGGATGATCAAGTGGAGAATACTTTTAGATTTTGGGTTTAGCTCTTTCTCTGAATTTGATTTTTTATATAGGATTTGCTTAAAAAGGAAGAAAGTACGTCTCAAAAAATTCTTAGTTCACATTGGGGTTGAATAAATTTTTTTTTTTTTGGGTACATTGGGGTGAATAAAGTCTGCCGTACGATGTGGAAATGTATAACAAGGTATGCACGGATGGTTTAATTAAACATTAATTGATAAACATGTACTTCAAAGAAATCAAAACTTTTGTGGCTGCGCCAGACAGTAGACTAGACTCTATCATTTCAAAAAAAAAAAAAAAAGAAAAAAAAAAGAGAGAGACTAGAGTCTAGACATATTTTTTTCTATATTGAAATTGTCTCTTTTCCCTTAAAAAAGAAAAGAAAAAGAAATTGTTTATTACGTGTCGATCTCATATGATTAAGTAGTCATATATGTATGATGAGGAAGGCCAGAAAGTGCCTCACACATGCAATATATATCATATATTTATATATTTATATTTCTTATTGTTAGTAGGATTCACATATTGTGATAAAAATAATATATATATATTTTTTGAATATATAAGATAATTAGTGGTGAGAGCGGAAATTTATATACCCAATAAAATTAGTAGTTTGTAAAGGTGTTTGACACAAAATAAGAATGAAATTTATGCTTGTTCATGGGGGTGTTTGACATATCCTAGAAATGAGTTTTTTACTGTCCTAGAGTGGCCTAGACTTTTTAGGACTCGTTTGGTAGAGAAGTTTGAGTAATATTGTTTGTATTTTTTTGAAATACGTGTGGGTGAAAAAGAGTGTAAAAATACGTGTAATGTTATTTAAAAACTAAAAACATGTTACTAAGATGCTCTACCAAACGGGGCCTAGTCTTTGGTTAGTGTTTTGTGTTTACCTTGGTCAATTGGGGTATTATTTTATGTTGTTGTAAAATTAGTTTCTGTTGTACTTGGATGATCAAGTGGAGAATACTTTTAGATTTTGGGTTTAGCTACCTCTTTCTCTGAATTTGATTTTTTTATATAGGACTTGCTTAGAAAGGAAGAAAGTACATCTAAAAACAAATACTATCAAGTATCAATGCAGAAATTCATATATATATATTTATTTATTTATTTATTGGTCTCTCTCAGAAATTCTTGGTTCACATTGGGGTCGAATAAAGTCTGCCTTAAAATATGAAAGTGTATAATAAGGTATGCACGGATGGTTTAAACTTTGATTGATAAACATGTGCTTCAAAGAAATCAAAAACTTTTGTGGCTGCGGTCAATAGGCTAGAACTCTTATATATTTTTTTCTATATTGAAAATTTGTCTTTTTTTTTTTTTCTCTGAAAATATAATGATGGATTTTTTTATATATATATTTTTTATTTGGCAATAATTGTCAAATTGGCTGATTGCATTAATGGTCGTGGGAAACCAAAAAGTGCAAAAGATTGATCTAATTATGGGAAAGAGTGACGGTCTAAAATATGATTTGAATTCAAACAGTGCTAATTTGACTAAGCCCTAGCTAGCTATTGCATTTCCTCGCAAGTGGTTACCTTGGGTAAATAAATATTTTCACTTCTTAATAAGAGCACTTGCAGTAGTAGAGCTAAATAGTTATATAACCATTTTATCTCCACCAAAACACCAAAATACATGCTGTAGCAGTAGAGGCATACCTAAATTTTTTTAGCTTCTTGCTACAGTGCACATCCATAAATAAATGTGCGTTGTAGTAAGAAGCTAAAAAAAAAATATTTTATTAAATTTCTCTCTCTTCTCTTATTAAATTTTTCTCTTTTTCTTTCTTTCTCTCTCTCTCTCCGGCTTCTCTTCTTTCTTTTGTTTTTTCCTTCTCATTTTTTTCCTTTAGCGCCTCCCTCATCTCCTTTCTGCTTTGCCGACGAGCTCGCCAACCGTGGTGGTGCTCGGGTCAATCGGCCTTTAGTTCTGGTGGCCGCGGGTCGAGCGGTTTTGGCGGGTGCGGGTTGAGCGATTCTGGTGGGCCGAAACCCCCATCTCCCCAAGCCCCATCGCCGATCTGTTACCCGAGCCCCATCGCCGCCGAGTTTGTGCTAGATTTGTGTATGTGTGCTGAGTTTGTGTTTGTGTTTGTGCTGGGTTTGTGTTGGGTTTGTGCCGTTGGTGTGGTTTGATTGGATTGTGGCCTATGGATCAGTGGGTTTCGTGGATGTGGGTCAGTGGATTGTGGCCTGTGGGTCGGTGGTGGTGGGTTGTTGATCCGTGGGTTGCTGTGGTGTGTTGGTGTGATTACCGTGGTGTGATTGTTGCTGTGGTGTGGTGGTTTGCTTGCTCTGTATCAGAGAAGAGAGAGACGAAGAGGAAGAGAAACAAAAAGATAGAGATGATGATGCTGTATATGATGAATATTTTTATTGTGATGTTTATATTATTTTATTGTGTTAAAAGCTAAAATAAATCCACTACTGTAGGATGTTTTGTAAAATGAGCAGGTAAAATAGATAAAGTAACTTTTTGTGGTGCCAAATAACTAAAAAAATAGCTTCACTGCTGTGAATGCTCTAAGTTTCAAACCTTCACCTATTGGCTATTACACCATATATTTACTGTTTTCTTTTGTTGCCCAACCTTATAAAAAACGTTTCCACACAAAAACCAAAAAAAAAAGAAGAAGAAGAGAAAATAGCCTCC
Source organism: Notholithocarpus densiflorus (assembly GCA_030021035.2). Taxonomy (NCBI): domain Eukaryota; kingdom Viridiplantae; phylum Streptophyta; class Magnoliopsida; order Fagales; family Fagaceae; genus Notholithocarpus; species Notholithocarpus densiflorus. Next base: position 342,458 of record JARYZH020000283.1, on the reverse strand, counting down.
TAAAAAAAAAAAAAGTAAAAACGTAAAAGATGAAGTGTGGCACATGTTGGGGAGATAAACACTTTGGAGAGGTTCATTGAGTAATTAATATAATATATAGAGACACATTTTAACCCAAAATACCTAAGCCCAATGGGTATGTGCTTAATTATGTTATATTAACTACTCATTCTTCTTATTATTATTCAATGTGGGATTTCACTCACACGTGTAACCCAACAATTTCCCCTTCACGTGTGAGTCTTTGACTCCCTGTGGGCTTAAAGACCTCTTCGTGGGCCATGAACAAGTTCTACTCACTTCCCCTTGCCTCATGGGCCTTTCCCTTCGCTTGTGCATCATCCATGGGCCTCCACGTGTCAACCCTGCACATCTTTTATCCTCCATGGGAACCTCGCACCTCATCATTGTCTAGCACCATTGGCAATCATACTCCTTTGTTGGGCCTTTTCCAAGATCGTTTGTATGGGCTTGCTTGGTGCAATATACCGTCCCCACTTCAACTGCAAAAGGGACCCGCCCTACTCTATTTGCGAAAGGGCTTCAAGTACACACACTCTGTTTCTGCTCCAACTACAAAAGGAACCCCAATAACTTTGCCCCCTTTACCCCACCCCACTATGGACTTTGATACCACTTGTTGGGGAGATAAACACCTTGGGGAACTTCATTGAGTAATTAATATAACATATAGAGACACACTTTAACCCAAAAGGCCCAAACCCAATTAACATGTGCTCAATTATGTTATATTAGTTACTCATTCCTGTTGTCATTATTCAATATAAGACTTCATTCACACGTGTAACTCAACAACACATGATAGAACAAAAGTCGAAGGATAAATTAACATATTTATATTAATATTTATATATGCACAAAATAAACATGTAAACCGTTAAGTGGTTAATGCATAGAAGATAAAAACATGTCATAGATGTGTTTTTATGTTTCATATAATATATATATATATATATTAACGGTTTACCCAAAAATTATTTATACATGAAGCATATGTAATTAATAGTATTAGCAAATAATATATCAAATTAGAGAATTTGTAAAAAGAACTTATCTAATCAATTAAAGTTTCTTTAGTGTTCGATTTTTTTATCTAAAAAGATTGTAAATTCTAATTAGTTTTTTTTTTTTTTTGAGCAAAAATTCTAATTAGTTTAAACAAACAAATTAGAATTTACAATAATTGGTTTACACATAAATCATTTATTTTAGTCTATTTATAACATAATTTACAGAATTAACGGTTTACACGTAATACAGGTTTAAGTGTTATACTCAAAATTTCTAAGATTTCATATTTATAAAATCAACCATATGGGGTTTTTGTGTACTTTTTCCCGTTTTTAATTTGGTTTTTAGAGTTACAAATGGTGTTAAATTATGTTAGTTTAAACTAATTAGAATTTATAGTCTTTTTAGATAAAACAACCCTACATTAAACAATTCTACTTAAATTAAGTAAATTACTTTTACAAATTCTCTAATTGGATATTTTATTTATTAATACTTAGAGAAATGTTATGTCTTCACAACAAATTCTAGGAGGTAAGTTGTTACTGGTTATAATTTGAATTCACCAATGAAATTAATTTTTTGCCCACTAATAATTTGTTATGAAAGTGTTGTGGGCATAACATTTCTTTAATACTTATTAATTAAATATGTTTCATATAAAATACATCTTGTTGAACTTTGTCGTGCATGATAGTAATTAGTGACTTTTTTTAAATTTATTTAATTGTGTGATAGATACTTCTTAGCAAATCTATATATAAACTATATAGATAGATACTTCCAAATTTGTTTAAATTAGGGGCGTAAAATAATTTATATTAGAATGGTAATTAATAATCAAAATCTAATTCAATTAGGCTTGATCTTTTTCTAATAAATTTTTAATCAAAATAGATAAGTACTTTAAAAAAAATTATCTATTTTAAAATTTTTTCTTAATACTTATTATGTTAATATGTATCATATATAAATCTTTTTACTGGACTTTTTTGTGCATCCCACTGGTTAACGATTAGTATTTATTTTTTTTATGATCAATATTTTACGGATATAAATAAATTCCAAATAATTTTATGAAACATGAAGATTTATACCTCTAAATTTTTTTTAGTGGAGTAAATAAATTATATTTGAATGGTGATTTTTTTTGAGAAGGGATTTGAATGGTGATTAATATTCCATAAATAAGTGAAAATTTGGTGTTCATTTTTTTTAGGTTGAATGATTGGTGTTCATTTTTTTAATGAAAAGAAACAATTAATTCATATAATTTTCTTTATTTTTCTATTCTCCATGACATCCTTGATCATTAAAAAAATTGGATTTAGCTCTTTAATTATAAGAATTTATTACTTTTTCTCGTGGAGTTTAAATATTGTACTTCACTTTTTTTTTTTTTTTTTAACAATTTGCATTTAATTATAAAAACTTACTATTATTTATCATTTTTAATGATTAAATTTTTGCATTGTATCAGTTAAATATATTTCATTTAAGATTCAATAGATTTAAGTGTCTTATAGATTTGAATGTTCTACCTCTAGTGGTAGAACTCATTATACAAAGAAAATTAGAATTAATACTATAACTTTATGTTTCAAATATTAAGTGAGGGTTCTTTCTCAAAAAAATAAAATAAAATAATAATAATATTAAGTGAGGGTAGTTATTCTAGTAAAAAAATAAGAATAAAGTTTGGCTACAAAATTGGTTGTAACTAATGACTACAACTCCAATTAAAAAAAATCAAGATTGCTACATATTTTAAAAGTCTAACTATTGAATTTCATATTCTTAATCTTCTAACACGCATGTCAAACTTTGTGCCAATCAGATGCTATTTACTATCCGATCTATAAACTTATTTTTTATGTATAATTTTATACTACAAAAATTTGAAATTTAAATATTTGATTGATGATATAGCTATTGATCTTTGATCTTTTGGAATCTTTAGAAGTATGGAGGATATAAGAAGAAAATGTTATTCAATGGTGGATTTGTCAAAATTTACATCCAATAAAAAGATATTGGGTGAAGTTATAATCATTGGTTACAATCAAGTTTGTCGTCAAACTTTGTTAAAAAATAAAAGTGTGGGTAGCTATAGGTATAATTATTAAAGTACTAGTGTGTAGTCCCGTGCATATGCACAATATAATTAAAAAAAATTACAATTATATGGTTTAAATTATACATTTTTTTTAGAAGATGTTTAAATTATACATGGTATTATCTTATACCTTTTTAAACCATATATTTCTAAAATATGTAATAGTTTCTTATATATATAAATATATATATATGATTTAGAATTTAATTGGTTTTATAATCTTTGGTTTTTGCACCCGATAATTCAATTGTCACAAAAATTAAAATTTTAGACGGACATGTGGCAAAAAATTAGACTCAAATTAAAATCCAATTTAGAATCTAATTGGATTTGGACTCTTTGATTTTTATACTTAATAATTCACTTGGCACAAAATTAAAAATTAAATGGGACACGTGGCGCAAAATTGAAAATCCAATTAAAATCTAATTGAATTTTTTCTAAACTTTGCCTATTAATATATAGGCAAAAACACCATTTTGGTCCCTACATTTTAAAGTTATGGTCAATTTGGTCCTTACATTTTGGTAGAAGTCAATTTGGTCTCTGTTATTTTTAACATACAGTCAATTTAATCCTTACCATTAACTCACTAACGAAAAATGTTTACGTGGCAAATGGTTTGTCTTGTTGGCGTACATGTGGCTAACATAATAATATAAAATCAAATAATTAAACATTAAAAAATCCACATAAGAATTTTAATAATAAAAGAAATCCATGTCATACACAAAATTTCTGAAAAGATTAATTAAAAAATAATATATAAAATTAATAAAAAAAATCTCACTTTCTTTTATTTTCTTTAGAATTCTTGCACTTTCTTATTTTCCAAACGCAATACCCAGCACCACCCAAGACCCAGCAACACCACAATATGAAATCAAATCCCAATACTGAGTGTTTAACCAAAAAAATCCCAATACCAAGCACTTTCTTTGTTTCCCTCACCTCTCCTTCTCTCTCATTCTCTCACAGACTCACACACACAAAAATCTCAGTCTATAATTTCCAATAACCACGGTTAAGCGTGGTGGAGCAGGAGGTGATCTACAATGGCTTTGAGCGAGGCTTCGGCTGAGGACGTCCAACGAGAGATAGCAGACGAGGAGGACACCGCCGTGGGCGACGCGAGATCTACCTTCACTCGCTTCCAACCAGTCGCAAATCTCCATCTTCAGTGCACTGACCCATTGAATTGATCCCATGCTCCGCGTACACCACCTCCCAAAACTTCGCACGTATTTGGTTCCCACACTGGCCTCCCTGGATGTGAAGAATCTCACGCATTTTCACTTTCTTTTTTGTGAATTGTTTTTCTTGGGAAAGTGACCAAAGTTGGGAGGGAAAATTTGCAAAGTGTGAGAGAGTTTGCTAGTGTTTGTGGAAAAATTATTAGGTACTTTCGAAGTATCATAAATACGTAGTTCCTCCTCTCACATGAATGATGAGTCTAACCATGAATTTATTAGTGGGACCTACTATTCATGTGAAAGGAGGTAGTACGTATTTATGGTACTCTAGGAGTACACAATAATTTCTCGTGTTTGTGATATTTAATAAATTATTGATTGGTTTAAGTTAGATTGCTGTGTTCTGGGTATTGTGCTTAGAAACAGAAACTAAGAAAGTGCAGGAATTCAAAAAGAAATTGAAGAAATTGAGATTTTTTATTTAAAAAAAATTCATTTTCTTTTTTTTTGTTGAGAAAATTCTTTATTTTTTCTTTTAATTAGTCTTTTTAGATTTTTTTTTTTTGTTTGACATGGATTTCTTTTATTATTAAAATGCTTATGTGGCTTTTTTAATATTTAATTATTTGATATTATATTATTATATTAGCCACACGTGTGCCAACAAGGCAAACTGTTTGTCACATAAGCATTTTCCGTTAGTGAGTTAACGGTAGAGACTAAATTGATTGCAAGTTGAAAATAACAGGGACCAAATTGACTACCACCAAAATGTAGGGACCAAATTGACCGTGACTCCAAAATATAGAGACCAAAATAGTTTTTTCGCCTAATATATATAAATTAGATGATTTAGTTCGCTCTACCTTGCTTGAAGTTAAAAGGGGTTTTGATTAGAATTAAAAAGTGACCTTAGGGTTCTTGATTAGCAAAACCTAAAATATTTAATAAACATATAGTTGACCTTCATCCAATTAACATGGTGTGATTTAATTATTTTCTTAATTTCTTATAATTGTTAATAATTTATTGAGGTGCCAACATCGTTCCATATCATATGATTAATAATTCTAATACTTCATAATCAATGTTTTTAAAATTTTCTTAAGATAATTAATTATACTAACCTCCTGGCATGTTTCTCAAAAAAAAAAAAAAAAAAAACCTCCTGGCATGAACTCAAATGATACATCCTTAAAAACTCATTTCTTTTGTTTTTGTATGCAAGCATAATTTTTTTAAAAAAAAAATTTAAACATTTAGGGGTGGTTTTAAATTAAAACCTCACATTTTTAGATGTTTCAAATTAAACTCTACGCTTTCAAAAATACTTGATTGTCATACACATATTTATGATTATGTTTTTAATGGAAAATTCTTAAAACAAAATGATGTTATTTGATTATTTTCAGCACATATGTCTGTCATATATGGAGATTATTTTACTCTAAATCATGTCACATCGTTTTGTTTAAACATTTTTCATTTACGAAATTACTTGTATTGGGATGAATTGAAATGTTTTTAAAAGTGTATTTATAATTGGAAACTTTTGAAAATGTATGTTTAATTTGAAATCAACTCTAAACTATGAGATTCAGGGTAAAAAAAAGTCGTAAACTATGAGATTTAAAATGCAATTTTTTATTATTATTTTACTTTAGTGTAAAAATGAAATCCTATTTAAAATCTACAAAGTAAAGCGTACGCATAAATATACATCTACTAAGTTTACACGCCAGATGAGCTTAGTCATTGTTCTAAGCTCCATTGTTACTGACATCATTGCAGACACAACTCCATTGTCAATTGTAATACTATAGATCGAGGACTTATGTTGCATTGGACTTCCCAAGCCACCAACCCAAGTTTGACACACATACCTTAATTATGCAAAGATCTAATCATCTGTATTATCATTCAAGAAGAAAAGGATTATATTTTTCCACAATGCTATATAGTTTCAAATGTAGAATCACAGGTTGGAATTCTTAAGCTGACCCAAACATAAAACAAACTAAATTTGGGTTGTCATAATGTTGACAGTGGCAATTTATTCAAGATCTATTAGTCCAAGTCAATTAGATTAGCTCGAAGTTTTTAGTCAACATGCAGAAAAGTTTGATGAAGCTGTTTTTGGCTTTTTTTCCAATGGTGCTTAAGAAAAGCAAGGCCTAACATATATAAAAATTATAATCTCACAAGTCACAATTTGTCAATAACTAAACGATGTTTTAATCTTTGTTTATTTTTGGTGAAGAGCCATAGACTATTTTGGTCGCTTTGAAAATGCTATAAACTGCATGCGGTAGCTTTTTAAAAGTGGCTTAAGTTTCTCATCAAACATTGATGGTCTAATAGATCTTGGTCCTAAGTACAAACAAATATGACAATCAGCAACAATGGAATTATTTGGCCAAAAACAAAATACCTTTTATAGCCTCTTATAATTTAGGGTCGCTATCAATTTGATCCCTCATTTATGAAGATTTACAATTTACGCTATTAAAGATGACAATAGTGTCAATATTGTCCTCTTGTTAAGCTTCGCCATATTTTCGCCATTAATCTGCCCAAAAACAACATCATTATAAATAAATAAATAAATTAAAATAAAAGAAATGCAAAGAAGAATCCAAAAGTAACAATGTTTTTTAGCCTTTTTCCATCTCAACAAATAATGAATCCCAAAAGGCTCGATGACTGTTAGGTGGTAGTGATGAGTAATAATTTTTTGTCATGTCAACTTCACTTAATCGGTCTTTTTTTTTTTTTTTTTTTTTTTTTTTGGTTGTAAATCTCGTTATTTTATCACAATCACAATGTACAGTAACTTAAAAAAAAAAAAATTCAACATTTCAGTATACCAATCAATGTCATACGTGACTATCAATCCTTAGAATCCAATAATACTTCTCTCTCTTAACAATATTGTGGTCTACAATTTAATCTTTGCATTTGTGTGGATATGTCTTGATTCGGACTATGAATTTTGAATTTTTTGGGCTTGTGATCTTGTGTTCTTTTGTTTGTATTCTGCGTTTGTGTTCTTGTGTTTAAATTTTTTTGGATTTGTGTTGTTGTAAGCTCAAATTTAAGATGAACTTTATTTGAATTCATGTGTTTTTTTTTTTTTTTTTTTTTAATTCTGTTTAATTTTTGGGTTAAAATTAATAAACTTTATATATATATATATATAAAGATATTGGCCTAACATTTTATTATTATTATTATTATAATGATCACAAAGGCACTTTGTGTGCTAGTTGTACACTCCATATGTCATGTAGGCACCTTCTGTAAGTGAGATGACGGTATGAACTAATTAAAAAAAATTAAAATATAAGAATCAAAATAGGAGTTTAAAAAATATGGATCAAAATAAGAATTAGTCCAAAATATAAGGATAAAAAATGTATTTTTACCTTTAATGTACTTCAAAGTTTGAACATTAGATTTGTGAATTTATTTTTTCCTTTCCAATTGTCAAGGAATAAGCAATTAGGTTAGCTTCCGTCAAAACAAAAATTAAAAAAGCCAATGAGTTGGCCTTTCTACTTTTTATTTTTTTTTTTTTTTACGGGAGAATTAAGCTATCAACGCAATGAATTATTTATTTATATATATATATATATATAAATATATAAAATAGTTGAAGTGTCAATTTCTCATAGATAAAAAAAAAATAAAAAATTTATATCATGACCCATCAAAATTAAAATATTAGTATTGTAAAAAAGTTGTAATATTTAATTATATCCAATAGAATTTCTCAAATTTACGAGCAATAAGAAAAGGACAGCCAAAATATTCTTATCTCCTAATATCTCTTCCTTTGTGAAATTTTTGTACGGCTTTGTACTGCGGACCCACGCGGAAGAACGCAAATTAGACGTAGCAATGCATGTTCATCTCCTGGAGCGTCTAGCACACGTCATGTGCGCGTAGGCGTGCATAGGACACTAATCTGTACCATGAGAAGGTACCCCACAAAATTATATTATCTTGCCTTCTTTTTTTTTTTTTCTTTTTTTTTCTCCTTAGCATAAATTAAAGGTTGTTGGCATCACTCTATTAATCTTGTGGGTTTTGGCCCTAACTTGAAAGAAGGTTTATGAACATGTAACTGTAGAGGGGAATTGGTATTCGCTTGTGATAAGAGAGAGTAAATACCAACCTCCCTCTCCCGGCAGAGACAAAAGCTATTAAATGGGCTTTATGCTTAGCGAAAAGTCTTGAAGCAACTTTTATGGTTGTGGAAAATGACTCTAAAGACTGTGTTGACTCACTAGCATCTTCTTGCAAAAATGTTCCATGGAGAATTAGAGGTATTGGCAGTGGAATTTTTAATTTGATTTCACTTACCTCTTGTTGTCGTGTTATTTGGGTCTTTAGGAGGGGCAAATAAAGCAGCTCACTCTTTAGCTAATTGGTCCTTTTTGAACAATGTTTTTGGGTCTTTTGATGTAGGTTTTGGCCCTCCTTATTTTAAGCTTATCATTAAGGATGAGGCTCTTGAATCCTCTTTGTAATTTTGTCATTGTTTGGTGAATAAAATTTCATGTTCATCAAAAAAATGAACATGTACCTGCAATCTTTCAAAATTACAATCAACTCCATTTGGTCATGTACATTTACCACTTCAATTTTGTTTTTTTATCAAAATTTAAATATTTTTGTAAGGAAAAAAAAAAGACTTTCCCTTATGTCAAATTCAATGTCATGTTAAACCAAATCCTTTATAAAGTATAAACTATGAAAATCTACACCATTTGTTCGTATTAGTTAAGAACCACTAATGAAACAACTTATTTAGTGGGAGGAAAATTTTGATTGGCAACTTTTAAGTTAAATTGACATCATTTTACTATGGCCCCATGAGTGAATTGTCTTCTTCTCGACATTAAAAAAAGATAATAGCAAAATAATATACAGGGAGGAGAGAACGCTGTAGAGAGGAAAATTTTTAACAATTCTCAAATTGCCACATCATACTATCAATACTTTTGAAACGACCAATTACAAGGTGCCATGTGTTACTTAGCGGACTTACTTTTATTCAAAGAATAAAAGAAATTTGCCAAACATCATTGAATATAAATTATAAATAATGTGTAAGAGCTAATAATGTGTTGACACATGTTGGTATTTTAATTATAAGAAATATAAGTAATCTAATTAAATATTGCTATATGTTACTTAAAATTAAGACACTCAGAAAATCACTACCGCACACCTTTGGTGCGATGGTCACTCCATAAGTCTAAATACTTGTGGGGTGTAGGGGGCAAGGGCCGGGGTTCAAGTCTCCAGGAGGGAGCTTCACACACATATACATATAGATTGGGTTAGAGCAGAATTTCTATTGTGCGCACCCAAAATAAGGTTAACAGGCTCTACCTAAACTTGGGCTCACAATCTATTTATATTGTGGGCTTTGGGTTTTCTACTATGGGTAGTTCTATGCTTGGAGACCCAGTTGCACACACTCTTGTTCTACAAATCCTTCTCTTTTCTCTCACAGAATCGCTTCTTTTTCTCTTGATATAGTTGCTCTTTTCTCTCTCTGTTCTCTCTAGAATTGCCAACCCCCACTCCTCACTCTATTCTCCTATTTATAGCTTGAGATAAGTGGAGGTGTTATGATTACCTCCTGATCTTGCTCGTGTGAATGGGGGTCCAATTCCATCAGTTCTAAGTGGATGTTCTGTTGGGAACAGTGGTAATGGCATTGGAATTGGTTCCCGCCTCCAAAGGGCTGTTTGGCAGCGATATTCCCCAAGGCAATACCGGGCCACTGAGACTTGATATCTCCGAGCAATAACACTCCCAACCAAGTTAGAGTTGATCGGGAAGGACTTACTATTGACGTTCAAGACAGAATGGTCTCATTTCCGTTTTTAGGCTAGAATTGCCAACCCCCACTCCTCATTCTATTCTCCTATTTATAGCTTGAGATAAGTGGAGGTGTTATGATTACCTCCTGATCTCGCTCGTGTGAATGGGGGTCCAATTCCATCAGTCCTAAGTGAATGTTCTGTTGGGAACAGTGGTAATGACATTGGAACTGGTTCCTGCCTCCAAAAGGCTGTTCGGCAGTGATATTCCCTAAGGCAATATTGAGCCGCCGAGACCTGATACCTCTGAGCAATAACACTCTCGACCAAGTCAGAGTTGATCGAGAAGGACCCACTATTGACGTTCAAGACAGAATGGTCTCATTTCGGTTTTTGGGTTCAAATTGGGCCTCAAGGTGTGCCCGGGTTAAGGTCATAGGTCCACTGGCGAGAGGGTCAGGTATTGTGCCACAAGGCTGGGCCCCAAGTTCCAATGGGCTTGGGGCCCTGCCTTGTACAAGGGGTCGGGGTTATGGTCTGTACCGCAAGGCCAGGGCCCAAGGCCCACTGGGCTTGGGGCCCTGCCCCGTACATCTATCTTGTATAACAAAAAAAAAAAAGACACTCAAAAAATCAAATGTGGTCATGTGTTTGTTGGAGAACAAGAATTAAAATCATTCCATTTAAATTATGACATGTGTCGCCAATTAAATCAACCAAGTATCATTGAACCTTCTTAACACCCCTATAAATAGAAGCACTTATTAGCAAAGTTTTGAATTCTGTGCTGTTCTGCCTGGAATTTTTTGTTTTGGTGGGTAGACCGGTGCAACTAACCCTCCTATTTCGTTTCACTTCAAATTCTAGCTTGTGCCTAACTGAGTCGCTGTGCTGACTGAAATTTTGCCATTTTGTGTTGATTAAAAAAGCTAGCCTTAGAGTATTAGTATGTGTAAAATTTTCCTTCTATTTTAGCATAGAAGTCTACTTTTTCTATTTTACACAACCAATTTGCAAAAACACCCACATCAAATTATTTATAATACACTCTCTTTAATTTAAACTAGCATGTAACTCCATGCAAACGCATGGATGCATTTAAAATTAAACATAATTTTTATTATATAAATATAAATAATAAGTCAAATTATTTATAAAAAAAAAAACATGTAAAACACAATTTTTATCATAAAATATAGCTAATTAGTCAAATTATTATTTTTAAAGTAAATATAATTAGTCACATATTAAAATTCTTATCTAAATTTAATACTATTTATGATCATTTTTTTCCTAATTTTTAATAAGATAGAACGTGTGGTGATTTTTATTTTATTTATTTTTTGAGAAACATGTGGTGATTTTTATTGAGTATATGTAATTTTTTTTAAAAAATTTATAGTTCATTAATATTAGATTCTTAGTATTTTGCACTTATTAACTCACTTGACACAAAGATTAAAAAACTTAAGTAAACATATGGCACATGCTTAAGTAGATAATTATAGTGTAATCCCCACATAAATTTAGACACGTGCAAAATTGAATTATAATTTCAAATTCTAATTCAACTTTCTCTAAATTTTACCTATTAATATATATATATTTATATAGATGACTTATAAATTTGAATTTTTTTTAGTTATATGATTATGTTTTTTATGGTTTATTATATTGGACTTCTTGTTTTCTACACTAAATTAACTAATTTGGCACAAAATTTAAAATTTTAGATTAGATGAGACATGTGGCGCAAAATTAAACTCTAATTGAAATTCATCTTTTTCACTAAATTAACTCACTTGGCACAAAATTCTAAAATTTAAATTAGATGAGACACGTGGTACAAAATTAGACTCTAATTGAATTTCAATTTGAAATTTAATTGGATTTTCTCTCTGCTTTACCTATTATTATATATATAGATGTTAGGACATATGTGATTTGATGTTAGGAACATATGTCATTTTAGAATTGGCTAATCCTTTGACAACTAATCCTTTGACAAAACGCATTTTACTTATAATTGGGTAGATCTAGGATGTGTTTAATGTTTCAAGAAACAAGGTTTCAAGTTTAAGTGTTAAAGTCATGCAAGTCTGTCCAAGAAACAAGTGAGAAAGTGCTGGATTTTAAAGCTCGACAGCTAGCTCGATAGATACCCCATCTGTCAAGGTTTATGGAATTCAGTTTTTCAGAACTGATTTTCATCCAATCCGTATGTATATGTTTGGGCTTTCTTTTCTTACAACCCTAAACATATATAAGGATTATTTTAAAGGCCGTCAAGGGTTGCGCAAGTGTGAAGCAAAGTTTTGTTCATGCAAATTGTGACCGGAGACAGAATTTGCCCTAGTTCATCTCTCTCTTGAAGAAGCTGCTGTGTTTGTACACCTTAGGGTTTTGTAACCAAGAAGTTTCGTGATCTTCATCGTGTGATGAGCTGAAGAACTTTGTAGCCAACATCTTTCTCAAGTTAGTGATCAAGTCGCATATTAGGATCTGCGCATCTATTGGTTAGTCACGTACTGGGAGCCTTGCATCGAAAAGGAGAGATTGTCACTACAGAACAAGTCCAATTGGGTATTAGGGTAAGAGTTCAATTGTAAGTTGGTATAAGGTACTGAGATTCATTTACTTGTAACCGCTTGTTTTGATAATAGTGGATTCTCGAGAGTGGTGACCTTAAAATCACCCGGTGGGGGTTTTTGCCGTGTAAGTTTTCCCCATTCGTAATCAAATTACCGTGTCAATTTAATTTTCGTTGCACTTTAGTTAATTGCTGATTTGTTTGTGCTACCACGCACTTTGCATATTAATTAACTTAATTAATTCACTTGACTAAATTAATTGGTTAATTTATTACAAGGGGTCAATATATTCTTGGCATATCAATAGATAATACATTCTCTCCTATTTTATTATTATTTCACACCTATCCATCCATGGCCCCACCACCTTACCACACACTCCAATAATATTTCTGAACACTCTATATCTCTCTTTCTTTTTCTCCTTCTTCATCTTTCTTCTTTTTTCTTTTCCTTCTCCTTCTTTCTTCTTTTGCATTTTTTCTTCTTCAACATCTTCTTCTTTCTTCTTCTTCTTCTTCTTCTTCTTCTTCTTCTTCTTCTTCTTCTTCTTCTTCTTCTATTTGAGTTTGATTATGGGCTATGATTTTGGGTTAGCAATTTGGGTGTTGATTTTAGGCAGATTTTTCCACTATAGTGGGCGGCGATATTGGGGCTCTCCACTAGACTATTGCTGCTTCTTCTTCTTCGGCACCTTCTTGTTCTTCTACTATTTCTGCATTTTATTATTATTATTATTATTCTTTTGCAATTTGGGTTTGATTATTTAGATGGGTTTGATGAGTTTTTTTTTTTTTTTTTTTTTTTTTTTTTTTGAGGAGAGGGCTTGATGAATTTGGGATCTAGATTTAGATTAAATTTGAAGAATTTGATGATTTGTTGTTGGATTTAAGGGAAGATAAGAGGAGAAAGAGGGTAGAGGAAGAGAGAGGAGAGATAATCAGATGAGAGATGAGAGAGAAAAAAAGAAAAGAAAGATATAGTAACCATGTAAATATGCACAGTTACTGTAACAATTTTGGAAATGAAAAGTGATATAGAAGGACTGATGTGGGTAGATTTTGAGCAAAAATTTGTGAAATGTTGCATTTTTTCTATTATAGAAGGACTAATGCAATTGCTCTTATTTGCTAATTTGCTCGACTCCGTGTATTTGATCTCAATTGATTATGAAGAATGAGTAGGTTCGAATGTTATGAGTTGCTCAATACTTGACTTGTGATGTAGCGAGAAGGTTAGAGAGGCTAAAGTCTAAACTAAAATAAGGTGAAAAAAGGTGAGAGGAGAGAGTTTGAAAATGTTATGTGATAATGAAAAAGTAAAAATAAGAGAAAGAAGAGTAGTGTCAGAGGAAAGACGGGGCAGTGAGTCATGTGGTTTTACGTTTGGGAATTACATTTGCTGTTTCTAATTAATTATTAAAAATGACTTTACATTTGGGATTTTATACTAAAAGAAATTGCAATGGTTGCTTTAAATGATTATTTTGTTTTATCATCTCATATTCATGGTGATTTTGGTGTTTTGTAGGGTGTCTTTAATAATTAGGTTATGTCATTATTTACATTATCTATTTATGGACTCACAATGAGACTTGCCGTTTTACACTAGTATTATACAAGGGGACATTGATGTTGACTCACATTTTTTGGGTGTGTCTCAAAATAATCCAATGTTTGTTTCTAATTCTGCACCTAAAGTTGAGATTGTCACCATTAATAAAACAAAACGGGGTAGCAACTTTAGTGTAGACGAAGATAATCTTCTAGTATCAGCATGACTCAATACTAGTATTGACACCGTGCATGGTAATGAGCAAAAACAAGAAAAATTTCATGAATACTTCTGTATGCATAGTACCTCCGGCACCACACGTATTCTTATCTCCCTAACAAGTCGATGGGGAGTGTCAGAGGAAAGATGGGGCAATGAGTCATGTGGTTTTACGTTTGGGAATTACATTTGATGTTTCTAATTAATTATTAAAAATGACTTTACATTTGGGATTTTATACTAAAAGAAATTGCAATGGTTGCTTTAAATGATTATTTTGTTTTATCATCTCATATTCATGGTGATTTTGGTGTTTTGTAGGATGTCTTTAATAATTAGGTTATGTCATTATTTACATTATCTATTTATGGACTCACAATGAGACTTGCCGTTTTACACTAGTATTATACAGGGGGACATTGATGTTGACTCACATTTTTTGGGTGTGTCTCAAAATAATCCAATGTTTGTTTCTAATTCTGCACTTAAAGTTGAGATTGTCACCATTAATAAAACAAAACGGGGTAGCAACTTTAGTGTAGACGAAGATAATCTCCTAGTATCAGCATGACTCAATACTAGTATTGACGTCGTGCATGGTAATGAGCAAAAACAAGAAACATTTCATGAAAACAATTTGTCAATACTTCTGTATGCATAGTGCTTCCGGCACCACACGTATTCTTATCTCCCTAACAAGTCGATGGGGAGTGTTTAATAAAACAAATAGATTTTGTGGGTTCATGGCTAAACTTGAAGCAACGCCTCAAAGTGGTACAACCGTACAAACTAAGGTATAAATTATATTGTAATAGTGTCAAAATAGACATTTACCAATAGTTTGAAAATGCTAATTATGTTCTATTTATTTTAATTTTTTTTTAAATTGAAAATGCAAAGGCTATGTATAGAAACACATACAAAAAATATTTTCAATTTAAATATTATTGGCTCATGTTGAAGAGCCAACTAAAGTGGAGTATGCCTAAAGAAAGATTGAGAATAGTGTTACCTCCAACTCTGTATTCAATACCTATTGCCGAGAGGAATGATGTGCCCTTACTTGATGACACTACTAACTTTGAGAGACTAATAGGTAGGAAGGTTGAAAAGGCCAATTGAAAGAAAAAAAAGTTAGTAAGAAAGATGTTGGGGAATATTTGGCGAAGAAAATGAAATTTATTGAGGAATCACAAGAACAAGAAAAAGAGAGTGCTCACATCAAAGCGGAGAAGGGCTCACTTGGAAGAGTTGAGGTATAAGGAAAGAATTCGATTGAAGGAGAAAAGAATTCTAATGGACTATAAAATAACTATTATTGAAAAGGAAAATCTTCATATCCAAAATATGGTAGAGGATGAGAGAATTATGAAGGTGAATACAAGTGGCTTGTTTAGAGTACAAAAACTTTTTTTATGTACAACTCCAAGAGGGAATCCTTGCAAGACGGACTTCAAGTAAATAATTTGGTTTGGCACACGTAAATAATGTCTTGGATAGACCTTATTTTAATAGTAACTTATTTATAGGCGTTGATGTATTTTGTTATGTTAGAAAAGGGTTGATATATTTTGTTATGATAGAAAAGGTTGACACATATAGATGATGTCTTGTTTCGATCTTATTTTGGTAGTAGCTTAAAGTCCTTAAAGTCCTTAATGTATTTTGTTATTTTAGAAAAAAAGATCTAGACTCTTATGTTTGATGTACTATCTTCCTGCTCTTTTCTTCTATAATGAAATTCTAAATGTTTTTAGGATTTTACTCTTATAGTATATTTCATGCATTAATTACTTTCTTTCCCCTCACCCCCTCCAAAAATAAAACTATAGAATAAGTGTTGCTTATGTTTCTTCCATCTATAATGATAATTGCTTTCCAGTGTTGTCTTGAAAGTTGTCTCCATGAGTCGCTCTTTGTTTCGCAAATTGCTTCTTGATAACTAATATAAGGATGAGATAATTAAATAAGTTGTTATGGATTCGATATCACGACGTAAATGTCGTCACTAATGTTGAGCGTGCATTTGGAATACTTTAAGCATGATTTGCAATTGTTCATGGACTTGCACAATTTTTTCTATCTTGAAATGTTTTGAGAGATCATGAAAGCGTGCATAATTTTCCATAACTCATAGTTGTTAGTATTGTACAATACGTGATAAGTATTGTATCGTGTGTAAAAAGTGTTATATCAAAGATACGTATTGTAGGTGCTTATGAATCGCATGGTATGATTGTATGTATCGTATGAATCGCACATATCATACAAATCGATTGTATTGGATGACACATAAACAATAGGCTTAATTGGGTTTTTTAACTAAAATTTTAGCCCAAAATTTTTTCTAGTATTGCCCAAAACGTTTTTCCACTTGTTTTAAAACAAATTGGGCTACTTTGGCCCAATACAAAAGCCTTATGATATTTTTTTAATTTATTTTCTTTAATCCTAAAAACTTTGAACCAAAATTAACTCACACAACCACACTTTTTTTATTTAGATCTTTTCCTCTATCTTTCAAGTCTCAACTTTCCCAAAACCTTTTGCCTTCTCTCTCTCTCTCTCTCTCTCTCTCTCTATGTTTTCATCTTTTTTGCTTTTAGGATCATCAACGATAAAGAGATTTTTCATCCAAGGGACCACAAGCTCCACAAGGACTAGAACCTTGTTTTTTTTTCTTTTATTCATTTTCCTAACCTTAAAGTACCACATGCTAGTGATACTACTAGAGCAAGATAACAAAAATGTCAAGTATTGCCTCACTTTTCGGTCCATTGTAACTTGTAAGGTTTGTTTTTCTTTTTCTTTGATACATTTTTTTGATTAATTCTTTGTACCAAAAAAACTATTGTGATTATTTATTGTTATTAACCTATTATATTAGTTAATTTAGTTTAATATAGCCAAGTGGCTTATAAAAAATTTGTTTAGTATAACAGAATGTGTATGTGTATCAGTGTATGTATATATGTGTTTATATATAAATATTTTATATTTATATATGTATTTTGTAATGTTAATATTGATACCATGAATCCGTGATGATTGATGCTTATTGCTTAGAAATTTGTTGTAATTTGTATACATAAAAAGTTGTTGGTTGACTAAAAAGGATGTTAAACCATGCTTGAAGGTGCTAGATGATGTTAAAAATTATTTTGCCAAGCTTTTGGCAAACATTTAAAAAAGAAATGAGCAACTTGATGATGAGTTTGATATTGGCTGTCAAGAAGAAGGATTACAAAAGATTGGTGGTGATAATACAAAAAAGAGAACCATGGATGCGTATTTAAAAAGAAATCAAATCCTAAACAAGTGACTTTACCTTCCTTGATGAAAGATTGTATTGCAACTTGTTTGGCTATTTGTAGATTTTTTTTTTTATTCTCATGCAATACATTTTCATTTAGTAAAGAGCCCTTCATTTAAAAAAAATAATGGACTAAGTTGTTAATTATGGCAAGGGATTGAAACTTCTTAATTATCATGAAATAAGAGTGACTTTCTTGAAAAAAGAGGTGGAAAATATGCATTTCACATTAGATAGGTATAAAAATGAAAGGAAAAGAACAAGTTGTACCTTAATGTTAGATGGATGGATGGATAATAGAGAGAGATCTATTACAAAATTCCTTCTTAAAAAATCAAAGGGAACATTTTTTCTTAAATCTATTGACACCTTCAATATTTCCAAGAATGTTGAAAAATTATTTCAATTGCTTGATTCTTTGGTGTAAGAAATCAGAGAGGAGAATGTGGATTAAGTAGTGATAGATAGAGCTTCTACTTATGTTTTAGTTGGTGAAAAATTAATGCAAAAAATACGTAAATTCTTTTGGACTCCTTATGCTTCCTATTGTAGTGATTTAATGCTTCATGACGTTGGTAATTTGCTTGTGCATGCAAATACAATAAAAAAAAAAGAAAGTAAAGAAGATTGTTGTTTTTATTTATCATCATATTTGGGTGCTTGATTCGATGAGAAAATATACAAAATGAAGGGAATTGGCAAAACAATGTGTCACAAGATTTGCCATGGTTTACTTAACTTTGAAGAGTATATATGAACAAAAAATTGGATTAATGTCTATGTTTGCATCTGAGGAATGGGCTGAGTCCCTTGCAAAGAAAAGTGATGGCATTAATGTCCAATTAAATGTCTTGAGTGATTCAAAGTTTTGGCCTACTATTAAATTTTGCTTGAAATGTGCAATCCCTTTAGTAAAAGTTTTAATGCTTGTAGATGCCTAGATGGTGATGCAAAACCAGTAATGTGCTACATATATGAAGCTATGGATAGAGCAAAAGAGCAAATATGGGAAAATTTTAATAATGTGCAAAAGAGATATGGACCTATATTGAGAATTATTGAAATTAGATAGGTGCTTTAACTTCATAGGCCTTTACAAGTAGTAGTATATTATCTCAATCCTAAGTAAATCTATTATTTAAATTGTTATATATTTTAATCTTAATATTTATTTTTTGTATGTAGTGATTGAAAGGATGTGTCCTACAACTTTGGAGAGGTGTAGGATTGATCTACAATTGGAGAAATTGGAGAAATTTGATAAAGCTCAAAATGTCAATGATGAAATGATTTTGCAAGATGATGACGATAACTTCATTGACTTAGACTATGCAGATGATTTTGATTAGGCAATGATAAATATGATTAGGAAAAAAAAATATTTTGACTAATATAATATGTAATGACTTTAAGCTCTAATGAATTTGGATATGGATGTTACAAATATATTTCCATTTGGTTAGCTTGGTCAAATATTATTGTATAAGTGATAATTAAAGTAGACATTATTTGCATATGTTTCAATTTTATAATAAATATACCATATATGTGTGTGTGTAATTTTTTTTATAAATTTTATATAGTATTTGTGTATCTTACGATACATGATACGATACGATATATGGTACATAAAAATGAAAAAAATGAATCACGATATGATTCACGATTTGACAACACTATAACATGATTGTTGAAGATAAGAGAGATGAAAATGAAGCGGTAGACTTCAATTATGAACAAATTGATGAAGTGGATAATCCTCTTATACAAGTGTCACACGAGCATGCAAATGGATTTATGGCGTTCATCCAAAGTCACGAACGCATTAGAGACCAAGAAATTCATTCTCAACTCCTATCAGACCTTGTTGATCATTTATGACAATTACAAGGCAAGTCGTAAGAACTTGAGTGTGTGAGTTATACGTGTGAGCTTTTATTGTAATTTGATATGAGTTATTTATGTGAATTTTTTGTGGACTACATTGGTAGTTTAGTTCAACTAAAACTACTTCAAATTGACAAGGTGAATTTTATGTTGCATTTATAATATGTTTGCATTTTGATGAGTTTTAATAGGTTCATAGTTTAGTATATGCTTTATGTAAATATTTTTTGAGAGGTTGAAAGTTTAGTTCAATAGGAGTAGATATGAGTTTCCATTGCATCTATCATACTATTCAAAGAATATATGAGTTCGTTGAGAATTTTTCAAATGCTCCTAGCATGAGGCCCACATGTCAGTGAGAGAAATGTTTCATATGCTAAGCGCACAAGGAATAAAGAAAGAATAAAAAAAGGAATAAAGAAAGAAGATATAAATGAAGTGGTAAAGTGAGGTGTTAAAATAGATAAAATAGTTTTTTGAGTTACTAAAAGTTAATTTTTTTAGCACCATTGCTGTGAATACTCTAAGCATGTATAAGTGCAACTTAATTGATTTAGTGTTTTTTCATTATGTCACTTTATTGTAACTAGTCCTTCTCTAATGACAAAAATGTAAACTTTTAGCCAAAAAATTTAAAATTAAACAAGAATGAGAGTTATGCTTATATATTAGTATGACTTTATATTTTGTAGTTTAGTATTTATTTTATTTTATTATTTTTTATGTTACAATGTGAAACTTGCTAATTTATTTGTTTATTAATATAATTGTGTTTTGTATATAAAGGATTAATTATAATTATAATATTAATTTGTTTTTCTATGCTATATTATTTTGATTTGTCTAATATAAGTTGCAAAAATATGTTTAAAATTTTAAATTTATTTAGATTAATATGTTAATTATTACTAGTTTATCTAAAATATGACTTAGTTATAGATCTTTAGGTGTTTAATTTTAAGTTTTCTGAGGGAATTTGCAGAGTAGCTGTTAATAGAGATTCAAAGTAGTAAGTTAGGAACCGTTTCAAAGTTTTAAGAAAAGTAACATCTCGAGTTTTAGAAACTTGAGATTCAATTAAAACTCGAGTTTTATAAACTCGCTTTGCAGTTGTTGTGAACTGTTGAGTTGGCTAAAAACTACCACATAGATCTCGAGTCTTAGAGACTCGATTTTTACATAGCAAAAACCGAGTCTTTAAGACTCGAGATTCAATTAAACACACGCCTACTTTTTAATTAAATTTTGAACAGAACTCGAGTCTATAAGACTCGAGTTTCTCTGAGACTAAATATTAAAACACGCGTTCTACAGAATTTTATTTAGTCCACACTCAGCCTCACTAACCTCTCACCCAAAAACAGAGCATCCTCAACTCTCACCCATACACTCAGCCTCACTAACTCTCACACCTCTCACTCTCACTCACCACATTGCCTCTCTCACTGCTCATCCCTTTCAACAATTTTATATATCAGGTAAGGGTTTTTTGATTTGATTGTTATTGTAGTTGGGTATTAGTTGTCTATGGGTTTTGCCACTAAGAAAACTTTCCAATGGTTCTTAGTGTCTTTCGGTCCATGGGTATTAGTTGTAGTTTTTTACCAGATGGTTCTTTGTATTTGATTAATTGGTTAAACATGCTGCCAGCCTTTTCCATAGCAGTTGCAATCTTGATATCGTTATTTTTTTGATATCATTATTATTTTTTTTAAATTTTAATTTTGTTAAATCTTTCTGGGCTGGAGAGGTGATGCTAAAAGAACAACATGAAGTGCAAAATATACTTGGTTAGCGTATTGCAAAATATACTTGTTTTTTCTTAGTGAGTCAGCCCTTAGCGTATTGGAAATTCCTCTTAAGATCAACTTTAACCTGCTTTCAAGCATGTAAGAAGTAAATATTTTTCCAATAGCAAGGTTAGAAATTAGACTTTACCTTGTAGAAAAGGTTCTGGTATCTTCCTTTTGTTCAATAATAAGCTCTCTACTTCTTTTTGATAAAAGGTTAGAAAATAAGCTATCTACTTCTAGTACAAGTTAATATAGATGTGTATGTGTGAAAAAAATATTATGGACTTTAATCTTGTAACGACTTTTCACGGAATCATTACCAAAGTGCTCTGTACAGAATAGCAGAGGTTCTCTTATTCTTTTTCGAAGGGGCTTTTGTTGAGAACAGTCACAATCTTGAAGCAGATTTAATTTCTAATGAGTGTGTACTGTGTGTTCATTAGGCTAAAAGGTCCACTCTGATGTGGTTATTAAAGCTAGTCTTGGAATCTTATAAAATGGTTGATTGGGATTTCAGTTGATACTGATGTCTTAAGCATGAAATATGTTGGAAATACTAAAAATGTCTTGATTCTTTTTTGTGGGGGGGGGGGTGTTTGTATGTGTTACAAAAATTTTTGGCTACATATGTGTTACAAAATTATATGATATATCTTTTGCAATTATTTAGTCCCCTATTATCTTTTACAATTTTGTATGTGTTACAAAAAATTGTGTTTGAAATTATCTTTTGCTTTACATGTCTTTGCCTCTCATACCATCTTGCTGTAATTAGCTTCTTGTATATAGGAAGGATAGATGGATTTGTATATGTCCAATTGTTAAATATAGTCGTACTACAGCCAAAATTTTAGAAAAAAAATGTTCAATTTGTATCATGAAAATCAAATTAAAAAAATTTCTTGGCTGCTTCTTTTAATTAGAAAGTTAAAGACTTGCTTCAAGTTTCTTTTAGATCAGGGAACTTGAAAATGTTTTTTAACTAACATAGTAACTTGACTTTAACAGGTTCACAATACCTGAAATTGATATAATCCTATACCATGGTGGTCCGTTGAAGAATGCAAATGCGAACAAGGGATTGCCATTTGAAGGGCCGGGTATAAAGACCTATTATACCCAAATTGATCGTAGGTTGAATACCCTTGACGAATTGATGATGATGGTTATGGAAGAGTTGTGTGAGAATCTTGCTGTGCACAACATACAAATTACTTATCGTATGCCAAATGAAATCCTGAAGCACCGAATTAATTACAAGTATATGGCGATAGAAGCAGACAAACATGTGAAGATCATGTTTGACAAGTTGGAGAGAATACCTGAAGTAATTAACATTGAGTTGTACATACAGTTGGAGCCACGTGCAGAAGTTGGTATCGAGAAAATCCAACAAACACAAACAAGTTTACAAGTTACAGTTCCGGATGCTCAATATGAGTATTTTACACATGTAGAGCATGATGATGTTCATGCCGATGATGAGGATGATGATGATGATGAGGATGAGGATGAGGATGATGATGATGATGACGACTATGTTGATGAGAGTATTGCCATTGTCGGTGAAGATTTTGTCGATAGAGATGAGATTGAAGACAAGATTGAACAAGGGGACTTTAGGGACTTTGAGAGGGACATTGATGACGATGAGACATTGGACGGTAGTGAATTTGATGCAGACAATGTTCTTAGTGTCCAAAACATTACAGACACAATCCCTGCCTACTCACCTCCTGGCTTGTCATTTTCTGCAAATACTTGGGAAAATATGGTTGATCCTTCACATATTGAGACGCCATTTGTGTCTACTTGGAGAGAGGGGATGAATTTGTGCAAAGGCTTGACTTTTGCCAATAAAGTGGAGGTGCAGCGCGTATTAACAAAGTGTGCCCTCAAGGAAAACAAACATTTTGTGATCAGTAGGTCGACCACGACAAAACTTTGGAATGGATATGCTAGTTGTAGAAAATAGTTTCTGTAAATATTATTCAATTCACTACCAGTATATGTTGATATACTTACAAGATAAATTGCCCTCTTTCCAGGCTCATCTGCTAAACAGCTCATTGAGAATAAAGAAATTGGAATTGGGTACATAAAGCAGATTCTTGGACTTCAGCAGCATAAAGAATACACCAATGTAAAATCTTTGAGATATGGTCATTTGATGATAATGACTGATCAGGTGCGCCTTACGTTTCTGTTATTGTTTTGTTCTTGTTTTATGCTTACAATTCTCTCTACATGGCACATGGACAGACTTCAACACATATAAAAATTTAACTATAAATTTTGTACAGGATCATGGTGGTTCCCACATCAAAGGGCTGGTCATCAATTTTATTCATTCATACTGGCCATCACTGTTAAAAGTTCCATCTTTCTTAATTGAGTTTATCACTCCTATTGTGAAGGTTGGTATTTTCAGTTAACTAGTTCAAATATCAGAACTACTTCAATATAAGTGGAATGTTTCTTGAGGGAAAATAATTATTTATCATCTTTGCAGGCAACTCACAAAAATGGGACACAACTATCATTTTATACCATGCCTAAGTATGAGTCATGGAAGCACAATTTGACGAGCAATGCAAGTGGGTGATCTATCAAGTACTAAAAGTGTGAAGCAACCACTTAATTTAGCATCAATCTCAGCTTCTATTAGCCAACAAATTTAGGTTAAGAACTTTAGACACATACTAAGGCCATATCTATGGGCCGAGAACTCCATATCCAAACTAGAAGCTACAACAATGGCAGGTGTGTACCCTATAATCCATAGTCCTCCATGGTCTCAGATATCACCCCCAACCACTACCACTAGCTACACTCAATTTGCCCAAGTAAGAACCAGCCATGTTGAGTTTATGCCAATTATACTCAGGGTATTTCAATCTATTTTTGACTGAGTGCTTTGTCATACGCTTGTGAATGACCAACACAAAGGAAATACTCAACTTTAAGTTTAAATCTGTAGCCAAGGCAGCAGCCCAAATGTATTTTTTTATTTTTCATATGCTCAACTTCTTAAAACATGTAATATGGTCTGTGTTCCTTCACACATAACATCCCTAGACAATCTCCTAACCTTAATTAAGATTGGTTTTCATTGGGATACTATTTATGAAACTTGAAACATTTCCAAATAAAATTTTGTATTTTTGTTAAGGTGTAAGCTTTCCAAATCCATTTCTCTATGAACGGAGGGACTCAGGTCAGGACAGCCACTTGGCATTCTTGGCTAAAAATCACTTTAAGATGATGAGGCCCACCACAATCTATATTAACTAGCAAAAAACATAGGAATGAGAGCAGCTTTTAGAAGGAGCACCAAGTCTATACTCTATAGGGAGGATAAATGAGCAAACATTAAAATTCGTAAACAAAAAAAACACAAAAAAAAACCCAAAAAGATCCGAAAAACCCTAAGTCACAGTGGAATTCCAAAATCTAAAATTGGAGAAAGAGAGAGAGATAGAGGAATCTAAGAAGCAAAAACGACAAAGTATTGAGAAGAAACAGAGAGTACCTTTGGCACGGTGGGCTACGAATGGCGACAATGAGCTATGATTGCTTGAGAGACTACCTTCGTGATAGTGGGCAACGAATTTGCTTCAGCACTGGGCTACGGATTTGCTTTATGAATGAGTGAGTGAGTGAGTGAGTGAGTGAGTGAGTTTCAAAGGGCGGTGCGAATGGGTGTTCAACTGAGTCAGTGTTTGAAGTTTGAGATTTTGTAATGAG
Source organism: Notholithocarpus densiflorus (assembly GCA_030021035.2). NCBI lineage: Eukaryota > Viridiplantae > Streptophyta > Magnoliopsida > Fagales > Fagaceae > Notholithocarpus > Notholithocarpus densiflorus. The sequence goes on along the minus strand of JARYZH020000283.1, from coordinate 317,176 downwards.
CATATATTTTGCAGAAATCGAGTCTTATAAACTCGATTTCCATGTGGCTCCACCTGGCAATTTTGTCCAGCTAAGGGTAGCAGAAAAACATGAACTCGAGCTTTAGAAACTCGAGTTCTAATTGAATCTCGAGTTTCTAAAACTCGAGATGCTAGTTTCACAGATTCTTTCAAACCCGGGCAACTAACGAAAATGTTATAATATTATTGTTATTTGGAAAGGGTGTTCAAGTTTTCTCAATTGAATTCAACCACATGGTTGTATTATTGTTAGAAATACTGGCCAAGAGTGGAGGTGATATTCTGCGAAATGAGGTGGGTGGTTGGATAAGAGCGTTCATTAGGAAGATTGGTATAACCACCAGCTTTGTAGCTGAGCTTTGGGCGCTTAGGGATGGCCTTAGCATGTGTGTGGATATGCAGATTCCAGCTCTTGAAGTTGAATTAGACGCTAAAGTGGTCGCTGACTTGATGAACAATACCACAAGTTTGAATGCTGATTACACGGCTATTGTGGCTGACTGCAGGCAGCTCTTATCTCAAATTCCCCAAGTTAAAGTCTCCCATTGTTACCGAGAAGCCATCGCGAGACTAGGCTGCTCTACATCTCTGAATGTTATGTTTTTCAATTCCCCCCCCCCCCCTAGTATTTTGAATGTTTTTCTTTCTGATTTGTATGGTCTGACTCAGATCAGATTCTGCCCTGTAATTGACTCTCCTATTTCTCTTTAGTTGAATTTGTTCCCAGGTTGTGGATTGTGTTTTGTTTTTTATAAAAAAACACTATTGTTCAAGTCTGAATTCATGGAGACATTCTTTTTAAATAGTTATCAATAAAATAAAAATAGTGTTAACATTTTCAATGACAATTACATTCAATCATGTGATTAACTCCATAATGATGAGAGACTTGTTATCGATTGACATAATTGAACTTGAATTGCGCTTTTTAAGTTTGATTGAAATTTATTTTAGGCATCTAACTTGATGTTCATTCAATTGAGTTATTCAAGTTTCAAATTTATTCAATTCAAGTCTTTCGTCTAATCCTATTAAAAATTTGCCGTTAAGTATGCAATTTACTAATGAAAAAAGCTCTTTTGAAAAAAAAAATTCGCAAAAAAATTTCTATTAATTTTATAGACGTGAGAAAAATATTTTTATAATGGCAAATTTTTAATAAAATTGGACAAAATGTCTAAATTGAATAGATTTTAAACTTTCAAAATTCAAATAAAGGAAAGTCTTCTTTTTTTTTCTTTTTTTTGAGAATAATAAATTTCAGTCAAACTTAAATGATACGATTTGCGATTTAGTATTTTTTATTATTATATATATTATTAAGTAGTAATAATAATTTTCTATTAAAAAAAAAGTAGTAATAATAATTTAATATTATGCCATATCCAAAACGGTGACGTCCTATAGGCTATTGCAGAGAAAAGAAAAAGAGTCCAATCCAGTATCTGGGAAGGAGACAACAGACACCACGACAGCATGAATACCGTCGCCACTAAGGTTGCCGTAGTTGGAAGTGGAAGTGAGTTTTCAATTCAAAATTCATTCTTCAAAGTTTCCTCTTTTGTCAAAAAAATCCACACTATAATTATTATTATTATAATATGACATATAAAATGTGTGTTACTTCGCAGTTTCAGGATCAGTGTGTGCATCAAGTCTTGCCAAGAATGGCGTTTCTGTCACCTTGTTCGAGTCTGCTAGAGGCCCTGGTGGCCGCATGTCCCAAAGAAGGTACCACTTCTTTTTCCAAACCCCATTATCACAATCACTTTTACTTTGATGATTTATTATTCTCCAAAGTTTAATTCAATCATTTAATCATAGCTCTCTTACAAAGCTGTTGTCAATCACAAGAAGTAATTCAAAACACCCATTTATTAATTAATGGTACCAATCACATTCAATAACATGACATGTTAGTTTGTAAACTTTTTGTAGTAAAATTTCTTATTATGATTGGTGACGTTTGTGAGACATGTGTAGTGAAATTTGTAATATGACTAGCATCACTCATTATTCTCACAAAGTTAATTCAATCATTTAATCATAGCTCTCTTACCAACCTATTATCAATCACAAGAAGTAATTCAAAACACCCATTTATTAATTAGTGGTACCAATCACATTCAATGACATGACAAGTCAGTTTGTAAAGTTTTTGCAGTAAATTATCTTATTATGATTAGTGACACGTTAGTTTGTGAGATATGTGTAGTAAAATTTGTAATATGACTAGCATCACTCTTCTAGCACTCTCCCTTGCGTGTGTCGAGACCCCCTTAACGAATGAGGCACATAGGGTTAATAATTTTTTAAATGGGAGGTAGAGTAGACACCATCTTTGAGCTCAAAACCACTTGTCGATTATCCCAAAAGATTAAATTGTTAGGAAATGGTGAAATTAATCATATGACCATGATGTTCTAATATAAGGAATAACTGAGTTCGTTCAATTAGGTTAACCTTTAAAATCTCTAAACGTTTTGGGTTAGAATTTTGCCTATATCAAAAACCATTTGGTTGGCTTGATGAAGTATTATGTAAAGGGGGTGTTTAATTTTGCTATGCTTTTAACATTTCCAAATAGAGAAGTTTCTGAAGATGGGAAGGAGCTGGTGTTCGACCATGGAGCTCCATTTTTTACTGTCAACAATGCTGAGGTATTGGGTCTGGTTCGTGAGTGGGAATCAAGAGGTCTTGTTGCTGAGTGGAAACAGAATTTTGGATCTTTTGATTGTAGTTCCAACAAATTTTTCGACATGGAACAGGTTTGCTACTATTTCTTCTCTGTTAGTCCCTAAACTTTATCCCATAAAGGAGCTAATTTAGTTGTGAAGTTTAAAGTGATCGCTTTTAGTCTTTCCGTCATCTTAGGATAAAATCTGACATGTTTGGGACTAAAAGCAATCAGTTTAAACATAGGAAATAAAATTGCTCATGGGCTAAAGATTAAGGACCGATAGTGTATTTGGGCTTCTCTTCTATGTTATTGCTATCTATGTTCAGTTGTGCTATATATTTTTTTTCACCCATCAAAGGTTAGGATATGTTGAAACTGGTTATCATTGCTTGCTATGCTTCTCCCACAAATTATATTTGTGATTAATTGATTGATAAAGATTTTGTTTTTGTTTGTTTGGCATGGTAGCATCAATTTGTGCCCTAATTCTGTTAGTTTGGCTTTGTCGGTATTTGTGCTCCTACTTTTAGTTTTGCTTGTGCTGCATACCGCAGCCTTTCAGCCTGCTTTTAAGTTAGGACATTGATGTTGTCAAGTTAAATATATGGTTTTTCTATCTCACTAGTTCTTTTATTGAATTGGAGTTCTTTAGTTTAAATTGTATAGTTTATTGTATGCAGATGTGCATAATAGTATATGTACACATAAATATCACAAAAAGCAAATAGATTAATATGAAATAGATATCTATTTTTTTGTTTTAGTGAGTAGAAATTGATAGTTGTTGAAGATTACTCTTTTTGAAACAATGTTTCAAGTAACATTTTAATTATATCCTCCCTTTTCATGGATATTCAAACAGAGGTATATGATATCCAAAAGCATTAACTGAGACATCTTTTCAGTTAATCTTACCTTTACTAGATTAACCTTTACCATACCTTGACTCTGATGTTTATAAAACTGCATTTTTTACATGGGATTTTTCTTTCTTCTTCACTTCGTGGTAACTTTTGAGTCTTTTTTTTTTATAAGTAAGAAGAAAATATTATTAATAAGGGAAAAACATGAGAATACAAAGAGTGTTTTGTATGTAAACTTAGTGTACTTTTTCCCTTTTCTTTCTTTGAAAGATGTTTGTGTATATAAATAGTTCAGACACATGCAGAAGTTGAATGCATGAAATAACATAAGCCATATATCAATTCCTATCAAGCAACTATTTCTCTGATTATCAATTTTATTTAGGAAGGATTAACCAAAAGATATGTGGGTGTGCCAGGCATGAATGCTATATGTAAAGCATTATGCCAAGAGCCTGGTATGTATTAACCCTACTTCTTCTCTTTTGAAATGTTTATTATTTAGTATCAAATGTACAATGAATTTTGCTCATTTCTTGTCTTACTTTTCTTCAGGAGTGGAAAGGAAGTTTGGGGTGGGTGTTGGAAGGATGGAGTGGTTAGAGAGCAAGAATTTATGGTCTTTGACTGGTTTGGATGGACAAAATCTTGGTCACTTTCAGGGGGTGGTTGCTTCAGACAAAAACATAGTTTCTCCAAGGTTTACAAGTGTAACAGGACGACCACCGCCTCTTGGTATGATGTCTCTTAGACACTCACTTTTTTTTTTTTTTTTTTTGGGATAAACGATGTCTCTCTAACACTTGGTTTGCTTTATACAAATGACTTCTAGTTGCGTCCAGGCTTGAGCACCCTTTTTTCTTTCTAGTGCATGCACGCGCACGTGTGTGTTTGTAAAATTCCATTGTGATTAATGATCAAGGTCCTTATAGATTATTAGCAATGATGTTTGATGATTTTGGTGGTCATGAGACATAAAACTTATGGTAGGGTCCTGAACCCCACAACAATACATACTGGTGACTGTAGACATCTTATTTTGTATGCGTTGCGCCCACAGTGACCATTTAATTTGTAATTTTTCTTGTAAGAAATTTGACTGAAAAGATGAAGGAAGGAGAACCTGTTTGATATAAGCCAGTCCTCATTAATTTTTTCTAGGAGTTCCATGCTATCTAGTGTTGCTGCCTCTTGTGTGGGAAGCTTCTCCTTCGTCGCTACTGGTCATCCTTTGCAGGGAAGCCTTCAGTAAATCTAATCAGCATGGGTTCTAATGTAATCTTGATCTCGCAGATCAGTCTTGGATTCCTTTTATTATGATTTCAAACATTGTGGGTTACATGATAGACTGGAGTTCAGAATTAGACACGACACAACTACTATGCATGTGCATGTAACGGGTGTGTTAAATATGGATGCAGTAGAGTTTGTAGAGATCAGCAAGCTAGATTATTCACAAATTAATTTTCAACATTAAATAAAGGCTAATCATTTTAAAAACTAAGTAGGAAATTCGATCGGTAATCCAAATGGATAAACTGCAATCAAGTAGCGGCATTCACAGAACTCTTTTGGAAGTCAAAAACTTCCACTCGTTAAGGCAAGCTCAATAATTAATTAATGAGGACTGGCTACTTTAAGGATTTTGTGCTAATTTGATTTTTTTTTTTTTTTTTTTGGGGGGGGGGGGGGGGAGGGGGGGGGGACTCAAGGGGTGATCAAAGAAATGATTTTGACATGCGTGAGAAGTTGGAAGAAATATTTTTGGACTAAACACTTTATTCTGTAAACCAGATTTCATGGAATTTTAAGCCCTTAAGTTCCCTACATCTGGTGTTAGTATTCATTAGATAGTTTCAATTAGAGAACTAACAACTGAGTTTTTGGGCATGCAATCATCTGGAGTGGGCTTGATACAGTTAGGATTTTTCATGCAATTCCTTCTTGTACTAAATTGTGAAGCCTCAAAATAAAATTGTAGTAGATAAGCTGGGTTATGCCAAGTAGGGTTAAAAGCTATAAGCTAGCATTAGATAATGAAGCTAAATATTTTGTTGCATTCACAGTAAGTCATTTCCTATAATGATATCATTTGTCAGATAAAATCCTTAAAAACAATGGTGGAAGATAAAATAGAATTGTTTTGTCTAGGTGATGTTGAATTTTTTTGTTTTTGTTTTTCCAACTAAATATTCTGTGATGGGCAGAAAATAAGTTTAATCTTATAAGTTGTTTCTTTCTTTTCCTAGTTCCCACTGTTCTTGTTGGTTTTCATGTTAGACTCTTTGGTAAAGTATAACTGCATAAAAATAACTGCATATTGTGTTGAATTGGCACCTCTCCATGCACAAAGTGCTTGGGGGTTTAGGGAGGAAAGGGTTCAAGCTGCGGGGTTGGCAGCATATTGTAATTATCTCTCCAAAAAAAAAAAAAAAAAACTGCGTAAGTTCATCCTAACTTGTGTTGCTTACGCAGATTTGAATTTGGTTCCTGAGTTGGCAGCAAAGTTGCAAGATATTCCTGTTATCCCATGTTTTGCTCTCATGCTAGCATTTGCGGAGCCTCTTTCTGCAGTAAGATATTAATTATGCAACTTTAAGTTCCATATTCTCTGCATATTTTTCTGATTCATCAACATTTACATGGCTCATTTGATTTATGCTTCTTTCCTTTTTCCTTTGGAAAATTTAATAAGATTTAGTTGAGGGTGACCATGGTGTCTCATTGAATTTTTTTTCATGAATTCAGATACCCATAAAAGGCTTCACAATGATAAATTCTGAAGTTCTAAGCTGGGCTCATTGTGACAGTAGCAAGCCAGGGCGTTCTGCTGCTAGGTATATGCTTATATGTTACATTCTTAACAGATTCATGGAAATAAATGATCAAGTTTTAGGAGATGTGTTATTGATTGTTTTTACTTTCTTGCACACTTTCTGCACAGTGAACGGTGGGTATTGCATTCAACAATGGAGTATGCAAATAGTGTAATTGCTCAAACGGGTCTTCAAAAGCTCTCAGAAGCAACACTGAAAAAAGTAGCTGAAGAAATTTTCCATGAATTTCAGAGCACTGGACTTAGTATTTCTCAACCCTTCTTCAAGAAAGCTCATAGATGGTCAGTATATAGATTAGAATTCAAAGGTTGACTGCTGATTGTCAGGTCACAAACATACATACCAATATTAATCATAGGACTGGAAGTTTCAATCTCAGTACATTTTCAATAATGTCATTATTGGTAAATTAGTGTTGTAAAAAGAGTGTCCAGTCCACCAAGTAGTCTCTTTTCCATAAAATTATTATTACCTATAAAAAAAAAAAGTGTCCAGGATCAATTTCAAAATCACACTCTATCTTTAGGCTGAACTGAACCACCCAAAAAATAAGCCTGTCTCCACCTGGAGATTCGTTGTGATTGCAAAATTAAGTCTTTCTTAAATGGTGTATTCATCTTTCTCCGGATATAGAATCTTTTCCTTGTCTTAACTTCTTGTTGAATTTAAGCCCTACAAAGTACTCGGCAGATATTTTCCAGCCTGAAACTGCATGTAAAATTTAATGTTGTAATCTCTCAGAACTTGATGGGGTTGCATTTTGATTTGAGAATTCGAGGGAGGGATTTGAATTTCAGTGTAGATTTTAAGTTGCTTGTATATATAAGGTTTGAAATGCTTCCAATCTTCTATGCGTACAATAGTTCTCTATGTGTGCATGTGGTTCTCTCTCAATTGCTTGTTCCAATCTTCCTTTTCCATTCTTGTGTTTTCTGCTTGTTTTGAAATGAAATTTCCTTCGCATTCGTATAGATTTTGTTAATTTTAATGAAATCTATGGATGAACAAGAGTCTTTTCAGTCTTGTTAGTAGCATTATTGCATATATTGCTCTAAGGATATCATTATAGAAAAAGCTTCTCACACTCTTACAATCAGTTCTTCCCTTTGGGTTACATCCCTCGACATTAATTTGTTGTAGAAGCCTAATTAAAATAAACCGAGTATTGTTTTCAAAATTCAAATCCATCTTAGAAGTCCTACATCCAACTACCACATGGAGAGTGGCATATTGTTCAGAATTTCTTTTGAAACTAGAGAAGTCTTACTAGAAGTAGGTGATGCAATAGATTCAGGACTATTGATATTGTGAGCTGAAGAACCCAAGGGGTAGCACAATCAGTTGGGGGACCATGTCTCATGAATTATATATATTGTGAACTGAAGGTTATATTTCTGTTGAAATCAGATTTATAGATGAGCATGGCTTGACAATTCTTAAAATTGTGCCTTGGTCTATCCTAGTGTATGTGAAGTAGACTTTATCTTTCTTTTCCAATAATCTGAAACCTGAACAGTCATGGTGACATACTTGTTCCCTTGGCTTACTAGTGGTTAGAGTTGATAAATTCTCATTTATTTGATAGAACACATTCTAGCCTCCTCACTCCTGGCATTGGATGTCCACTACACTGATAGAAGATAATTTTTTATAAGGATTTGAACATTGGAAACTTAAATTGTGCCAAGAGCCTTGTAGTTCAACTAGCACTTCTTAGTGTTTCCAATGGAGACGTCCAAGGTTCAAATCCCCCTACCCCATTTATTGAATTTTTTTGGTCTTTTTTTGTTTTGTTTTGTTTTTGTTTTTTTGTTTTTGTTTTTGTTTTAAATGGATAACATCAATTGTGGACTACCTAGCAAACAAACAAGACATGCAGTGCTGCCATTAATGTTTAAATTGCATTCCATCTTCACGACTATTTCACTAAAGAAATTTGCTGGAATTGTTCTAGTTAGCTTCCCTTCATGAATCTCCCCATTTGACTATAAATGATATTTTCAGGTAGAACTGAATAAAGTGTGCCTTTATGTGAGGTAAGGGTATCCATTAACTGAAAGCTGCCTGACTTGTCTTCTTCCTCTGCAGTTGCGTTTTTAAGAACTAAAAATGCAATTGGACTGTGGCAACACCATAGGCTAGCTCACTTCGGCTTTTCTCCTTAGGTTATTGAGATTTTCAGTTGCTCTTTCTGGAAGAGGCTAGTGCCTGGATTCCAGTTGAGATTTTGGAGGTTAGTTGGGTGTGGTTATTTCTTTAAAAAATTTTCAAATGTAAGGATAGGCTTCAGGTTATTAGATAATTGAACCTATATTCAATAGAGATAAAGAAGGAAACAGTTGAATGTTGTCTGGTTTCCCATAGTTCCCAAAGTAGCATATAATGTTCAACTGCAATTTTCCATGTGTTTCCGAACCCAGTACAGTTGATGATTCAGAATTATAATAACACTTTCCCTTTACTGGGAGTATATAGAAAAGAATCTCATATGCCTTGGATCTTTTCAAAACAATTGTTTTCAGATTATCTGTGGCCACATCTAGTTTAGTGACTAAAAACTGGCTGGAATTTTTTAGCTTCCCACTAGTCATATTAGGCATTTGATGGTTCTTTTTTTGGGGTTGGATGGAAGGGTTAGAGTTTGCGATTGTTTTTGGATGATCATCTAGCAAATGACTTGGGAACCATTTCATTTGTATTCTATATCCTTCTATGTTATCTATGTGAAAATTTCTAGTTTATTGTGTTTGTCGTTATTCAGTCACTGAATTATATTGTATCATGTCGTGGGCATAGAGATCATTTGAATACATGTAGCTGTACTGCTGAGTATCTCTGACACTTTTGATACTCTTGTAGGGGGAGCGCATTTCCTGCTACAAGCATAGCTAAAGAGGAGAAATGCCTTTGGGAGAAGAACAAGAGGCTGGCTATTGCTGGAGATTTTTGTGCTAGTCCAAATATTGAAGGTGCCATAGTAAGTGGCATTGCTGCAGCATCCAAACTTACCGAGATGCTTAGCTGTTTATAAGCATAGTATCATCATTTAGCCAAGTAACATGCTTACTGTCATCTGGGTTATTTAAATTTTAGGTGTATTTGCAATTTGGTTTTGGCTTTAGTGGGAAAATAATTTTGAGAAACTTTAATCAGTTGCTACATGATTATATTTCATGAATTTGGTGTTCAGTGTGGTCTGCAGAGAATTTTTTTTTGTATAACAAATGTTCTGATATTCATGATTGCAGATTGTAACAATGCACTTATCATTGCTACATTACTTTGGCCTGTTGTATATGGTTGAGGAACTTAGTAGCTTCTCTCTTTATTTTTTCTTCTCCTTCCCCCTTCACACCCCTAAACCCTTAGACAACAACACTTGTGCCCTTAGCATGGGCGCACGATTCTAATATCATTTGACCATTAGATATAGAGCTTTCCAACTGCAAGGATTAACTGGGGGAGAAGACAGCTCTGATAATTTATGTAGTATTACTCTCTGTGGTTCAGGGTTTAGACCATTAGTTGAAGCTTTGCTGATAGCAGAGGCTTCTGCTATGATTGCAGACGAGGCATTGGTGCAAAAGGCATTCTTAACAGTTTCTGCAAGCCATGCCAGTGTCAATTTAAGCCAGCACTCCTGTAGTTTCTATCATGGAATCTAGTCGGTAGGAAAAGAAATTGTAGAAGTGTCACTAATGAGACTATGCACCGAAAATTAATGTGCTAATATTCAAAGATTTTGCTGCTTTGGTACTAACTGGTTCTTTTCTTTTTCTCTTTTTGAAAGTATCACTCTGCTTTGTTAAAAAATTCTACACGAAATTTTATATAGTTTGAAACAAAATCCAAAAAGTAACATAGCTTTTTTTCAAATAGACTCGTCTAATTTTCTTTTTTCTTACAATCGAAGCAACCAATCTTGATGGTTCATATTACCAACTCATATATATTTGTAACTTTAGTGGTACTAAAACATGATTGTCCGGCCTACATTTGATTCAAACCATCAGCTCTATATTTTAATATTTGGAAGAAGGAAAAATGGTTCAGATCCAAAAGAAAACTAGTGCTAAGTACCTATGACTATCTTACAAATACAAACTTAGTTATTATGCCCAAATTAGGACAAGCTGCAAAAAGATGTAGCCAATTTTGTTCATGTATTATCTCTACAACATCAGAAATTTGCATTAATAAGAACTTTCAAGATTTATCTTTAGGCATGCATTTGAAAAGGAGAAAAGAGGGAGGGAGGGATGGGGAAGGAAGAAAAGAGAGAAAAGCTTAAGCAACCAAATTTTAACAAGTTATGAATATCATTCTTTTTTAAAAAAGAAAAGAAAAAAAAAATAGAGTGAGTTTGGCACTAAGGAATTCTAAATATTAACTTTTATATAAAGATTTTAGAAGTGATTCACTGAATATTCTGAATCTCTAGTACCATTGGAAAGAAAAATGAAACAAATAAACACACATATATAGTTTAATAAGTTTCATATATCTTGAAGAAAAAGGTCGTATCTAGTGCATAAAACTCTCACTTTTATTAGTTTAGGAGAATCTGTAAATCTTGAAAGATTTTATTATTATGTAATGTATCTAGGCCAAATAATACTCCAGCTTCTCGTCTCTTCATTCCGAATAAAATAGCCCATAGGGTTTATTTTCAGTTGACAATTTTCCTTGCATCTCCCATAGACTATCATCTGATCATATAGTTTGTGCCTCGTGTGAATCATATCAATATTCCCCTAGCAGGTCCAAGAAGGGTTTTGTATTATCCCAATTGTGGCATTTTGGAGTGGTGCTACAGTTTTGTTGACAAGGTTAGAATTAGTATCATCATCATCATGGCAAGTAACCTGAAACCTTTCAGAGTCTAGTAAATTTGTTATAACCAGCTTGTGGGCTGTGCCAGATTGTAGTTCTGCAATCAGCTGGTGCATCAGAATTGTTGCAATGGCTAATCTCAAGTTCATCATGACTGCAATTAATTGTGTCTATCAACAAGCCACTTTGCTTTGTTTTAGAGCACTTTCATGGATAATGCAAGTTACTTTTCCTTTGGGTATAGCAAATATAACTTATGCATGGGAGTTTCATGAAAGTGCAATCACTTTTTGATGCGTTATCTATCAAGTTGTTTAATAATAGTAATGAAAGTAGTAACATATATATATGCTGATGGTAGTGATAGTATAAGTACCGATAATAATGATAGTGATTTATAACTCAATTTTCATTTTTGAAAAAACTTTTTGGGTTTAAGGACGAAATGAAATAGGTGGATGGAATATAGCTCATGTTTTTCCGAATGATGTTGGTATTTACAAGTTCGCATCTTCTAATATAAACCAACTTTTTTTTTTGAGTAATATAAACCAACTTAATTAAATCTTAATTATAACCCATTGGGATTAATTTATTGTTATCTCTAAGTTAAATGCGATGTATTTTCATCAAATCTTACAAAATTTTCTATTTTTTTTAAAATGCAAAGTAAAATAATTATTAGCGGAGTAAATCAGTGTTGATGCTCATTTTTGCAAAAGGGCCCAATGGTAGAAGAAGCCCAACAATATAAAAAAGGTAGAGAAAGAAAACAGTAAAATAAAAACCATTTGACCAAAATGACAAGAATAATGGTTCACAGGCCCACAAAATAGTAAAATGGCTCCAAAGAAAGCAAATGGGTCCAAGGAAGCCCCAAAGAATGAAGTAGTAAACCCATGGGAATCATAAGAAATAGAAAGAAAGCAAAAATGGGCCGGAGTAGCCCAAAGAAAGGAATTGGTAAATGGAATTGGTTTGAAGGCCAATAAACCCAAAGGTAAAGGATGTGGTAATTGGGCTAGAGAAGCCCAAAATATTTAGAAAGAGCCCATGGGAATGTAAGAAATAGCAAAGAATGAAATGGGCCGAGGATGCCCAAGGAATAAAATTGGCCGAGAAACTCGAGATGTTATATGAACTGACCCAGCAGGAATGCTGGGAAGGAATAACATGTGAAACTGGCATGGCAAACACTTCAGCCCACAAGTTCAGAAGTAGTAAAGTAAACAAGGGTAAATAATATCATAGCAAGAACAATGCAGTGGCGTGGTAGGAGCACCAGCCAGCCCACGAACAAGAGGTGAAAGGAGACATGGGCCTAATTAAAGAAGAAAAAGCCATGCCCAAGCAATGCTTAACCCAAAGAAGAAATGAGATGCAAAGAATGAAGACTCAAGAACTCATCCATGCCACAAGAGTTAAACAAGCACCAGAGCGTGTAGCAGAGTCAGACAAACCTGTAGGCAGTGGCAAACGCATGAACGCCAAGAAAGCAATGGATTCATATGGAAGTGGAGCACGCACACAAGTCTCAGGCACCACCTACTTGTACCCAGCCAATACAGGGGAGGTGGGCCACAGGTCTGAGGTAAGAGAGGGCGTGGTATGGCAGTAGGGAGAAGGGGGGAGCTTATTTTGGGATTCCCACTCAAGCTCTTTTAGGGGAAATGTCTTGCTGGGATGATATACCACTCAAAAGAGGCAAACATGAGCTGGAATCACTAAGTGCATGCTATAGGGGTTGGTAAGAGAGAAGCCCAGCCTTTATTCGGATGGGAGTGCAAAAGGAAGTAGAAAACAAAACAAAAACTACTTTTGTTTGGGAATGAAGCATGGCACGGCCAACACAGTGTAGTGGTGGTGGTTGGGTAGCTGGCAGACCAGTGGTTAGTCCTGGAAGGACACCCACAACAAGACAAAAGTAATTAAGGGATAAAAATGGTTAATCTTGTCACAGCAGGCAATATAAAATGCCATAGACGTGCACAGTAAATAACAACTAAGGAACATGAAAAAAAGAGAGGAAAAAGAAAGAAAATAAGGAAAACAAGTAAGGAAACAAGGAAAATAAGGAAACTGAGAGTGAGGAAGAAAATATGAGTGATAGGGGTAAAAGCATGCACCAATAGATTACCCACTTCTCTCTCTCTCAATAGCCCACTCTCTAGCAAGTCAAGAATCTGAGATCAAGCCACTTATGTCCATTTTTCAAAGTGAGTAACTTCTATGGCAGGATTCTCCTCTGAGGTTACCCACATTAATTAGGGATTGGTTCCCTTCTTGGACTTGAATCTGCCAAGGAGTCAAACTTGTTTCTTTAGTAGATTAATCTTCCTTTCTTTTGTCATGGTTGATTAAGGACTAACATAACTTTCTTGTTATTAATCTATTCTTGCTGTAATCACGTTATCATACTTCTCCTTTGTGGAATTGTTCAAGTATTATCATTGTCAGTAAAAAAAATATATTAGTTAAAGTATTTTAGTTATCCTGCTGTATTATGTTTTTCCTGCTATGACGTTTTGTAATAGTATTTCCTGGCGTGGGCACGTGACGCACCCAAGATTCCTGCTAGGGCTTTAACTTGTGCACAAGCTGGCCTAAGGAGTGTTTCAATTAGGCCAGTCCTGACTCTCCTACTCCAGAATCATAGGGTTGCAGTATGGTAGGAGCAATTTGGCCCAAGACGCAAAAAAGGCCCACCACAATAAGCATGTGAGTCCTAAACCTATCTTAGAGATATATTTGGCTTGAGTCCAATGTCTAATAACACAGATACAACACATGTTCAAAAATATTTACATGTCAATCTCATATCCCATTTAGTGCATTGGAGCACTAGAGTAAAGCTTTTTGTTCTATTTTGAACAACTTGGACAATTAAAGATGCTAAGTATAAGACTCTTGACATCTTTTTAGTATTTAATAAGAGGGAATGTCAAGAATCTTGTAGCGGAGTAACATGCTCTTCCTTTTAGTATTTAACTAGCTTATAATTCTATGCATATACATTGATACACTTAGAAGAAATACAATAAGATGCATAATATAATTCCTATATATATAATTTAAATATTATTGATAGTCATTTTTATATTTTGTCAACTCTTTAAAATTTTTTGTAAGGATATTATTAGGTATAAAATGTAAATTATCAATGTTTCTTAATAACTCACTTGGATGAATATTTATGATGTGATCCCATATTTGATTCTAAAATTAAGAAATAAAACTTTTTAAAAATAAATAATTTAGGATACATGGCACAAAATTAGAACTCTAATTTGGAATTGTAATTTGAGTTTCTCTCAATTTTACCTATTATTATATATATATATATATATATATAGATATATAGATAAGGAAAAATGTTAAGAATTAATCTTGTAGTTGAGTGACATTACTTATTTTCTTTTATAAGGGAAATTGGTTTTCAAATCCTTATCTTCAAGATAAAAGATAATTTGATTACACCTTGAGGAGACAATAAAATTTTTTTTTCCTACCTAAAAAATTGATAATAATTAACAAGTAATAGTTATCACAATGAATGGGAATCTTGGGTATTTTGTTCCCTCAAGAATTCATCCCCATCCGTTGGGCTCACTCCACGTGTCATCACGACTCATGTGAAAAGATGGGTGAGGATCTATATGCCTCACAAAGAACTGGTTAAAACAGCAAAGGATTTTGATAATGTTTTGCAATATCATATCCACATTTCAGCCACACAAGCACTGCCACGTGTCATATTTGGCAATCACTACTGCACTATTATTATCAAGAGGAATACAATATTATTCATAAGACCAAACCACACAATTGTTGAAGGCAAAAATGGCAGCATCAGTTATGGCTTCAGTGAGTCTAAAACCATCTCCTTTCACTGTTGAGAAGTCAGCAGCGAGAGGGCTTCCCTCTCTTGCTAGGACTTCTTCACTCAAAGTTCAGGCCAGTGGCAAGAAGAAGATCAAGACTGATACGCCTTATGGTATGTACCATTTGCATGAGTTCGATCTTTCCAACAATATGAAGCAATTTCATTACGTAATTAACTAAACATTTACACATGCATGCATAGCATACACACAAGTGTGATCTATATATATGGCTCACCAGCTAGCATGTGATTTTAGTTAGTTATTCTAGCTGCTAGTTTCATTGAGTTCTGAAAAATTAATGATAGACATGCATGGTTATGAAATATGTAAGAAAGTTGAAGATTTGTTCTGAAAAATATATAATGTTTATAGGACCTGGGGGTGGCATGAAGTTGAGGGATGGCCTTGATGCATCTGGGAGGAAGCCAAAGGTTGGTGTTTAATCTTTACTGCTTAATTTGTTGGCATATGTTTAAAATTTTCTTTCTTTTTTCACATGAAGTAGCTTTTGTTTTATTGGGTTCTCGCAAATGATCACATGGTTCTCTAATAAGTCATTACCATTTAAATTTGTCATTTAATTAAATATCTCTTACTAGTCCAAAAATTGATAAATTATCGATTATCCTAATAAAACTTAAACGCTCCTTAACTAGATAGAATTCAAACTCAGGACAACCTGTTTTGGTAATATGCTAGAGAACTAATGGTCTTAAAAGCTTAAACTAATAGAAAATTGTGAAATTCAGATTTCACTCCTAAAGTTAAAAGTGGAGTTGTTCCAACTGAGCATTTAGTGGCCAATCTCATAGACCAAGACAGTCGCCAATGGGATAGGGGTAAGTTAGATGAACTCTTTATTCCAGAATCAGTTAATAGGATTCTTGGAATTCATCTATCACACCGAGCCTCCCAAGATCAAATATTTTGGTGCCTCTCTCCATCAGGAGAATTTACAGTTAAATCAGCCTACAATGTTCTAAGATCAGTAGCTCCAGTCCCCCATCAACATCTAAATAGTAAAGACTGGAAAGATATTTGGAAGCTCAAAGCTAATGCAAGACTCAAACATTTGTTATGGAAAATAGCTTGGGAAGTTCTTCCAACTTGTGTAGTTATAAACAACAGGTTCTCCATTCCTTCCACTGATTGTTGTTTGTGCAAAAATGCCCCGGAAACTCTTGATCACATATTCCTTCAATGTGACTGGGCATCCCAAATCTGGCTCCTTGCTCCATGGCCTCTCAATCTTCAGAATATGGGTAACATTTCCATCTTTGTCTGGATAAAGATAATTCTAAATCCTAAAGATCTGCTTGGTCTAGATGATTGTGATGTAAAGTATTTTCAGCTAAATGCTCTAATAGTCCTA
Source organism: Notholithocarpus densiflorus (assembly GCA_030021035.2). NCBI lineage: Eukaryota > Viridiplantae > Streptophyta > Magnoliopsida > Fagales > Fagaceae > Notholithocarpus > Notholithocarpus densiflorus. The sequence continues at coordinate 300,687 of JARYZH020000283.1, read as the reverse complement.
GACCAAATTTGGGTGACAAGGAACAAAACCAGGTTTGAAGGAAAGAGCTCCAATCATTTGGAGCTTTCTAGACAAATTATGAGATCATATGAAGAACATAAACAAGCCTGGAAAGATAATCTTCACAGCCCTATAAGGAAAGCTATATGGAAGCCTCCTCCATATGGGTGGGTTAAATTAAATTTTGATGTAGCTGTAAGAGAAGAAAAAACTTCTCTAGCTGTAGTGGGCAGGGATGATAAAGGAGAGCTGTTGTTTGCTTGAGCAGAACAAATTGAACCAGGTAGTCCTCTGGTGGGTGAAGCAAAGGCAGCACTTTGTGCCATTAAGAGAGCCATTGAAAATGGGTTTTCTAAAATCATAGTGGAAGGTGATGCTTGGAATGTGATAGATCCTTTGAGTAATGTAGGAAAGACACCTCACTGGAGTATTGTTGAGGTGGTTAAAGATATTTTGGATTTTGTAGAGTGTTTTGATGCTATTTTATTTTCTTTTGTGTACAGAGAGGGCAATGTTTCAGCCCATCTTTTAGCCCAATGGGCGGCTTTTGTTAATTGGGTAGGGCCAGTTCCTATCTCTAAGGTCCCTCTCCTAGTTGCTGAGGCTGTGGAGAGAGATGATTTTAGGCCCTCTCGTCTTTTGTACTCTGTTATTCATAAATAAAATATTTATTCAGCAAAAAAAAAAAAAAAAAGTATTATTCTAACAACAATAAAAAAAATTTCTTTTAATTTTATTTTAAATATAAACTTTTGGACCTGTATAAACTCATAAAAGTTATGCAGTTGACCTTATATCTAAGTGTATTTAGAAATCAAGATAATTTTCGTCCAAATGGATATAAACTGCATTCAGCAAAAAAAAAAAAAAAAAAAAAAAGGATATAAACTGCATTGACTACCATTTCAGACCTATACATGGGTTTGTATGTGTGAGTGTGTGTAATTTGTGAACCGTGTTATCTTGGAAGAACATATTGATCTTTAATTAATTACCTCTTTAATTATCTTACTTTTCTTGACAATACTCCTAAGTCCTAAGTCTTAACCTTTGAACTTTATTCAGGGAAAGGGAGTATATCAATTTGTAGACAAGTATGGCGCTAATGTTGATGGGTACAGGTAATATTTCAAATTCTTTAATTCTTTTGTCATGTATTTTTCTTATTAATTATGGTTCTGGCTGAAAAAGAAAAGTGATTGCACCTTACTTAAAGAGGAATTTATAGAGTTAATTATACTGAAAATCAGTGAAGTTGGATAGATAGCTCACAAATTAGACATCTTTGGGAAGGAATTCTAACAAGAAAAAGTAAGGGAAAAAGGTGAGGTAAATGAATGAGATATAATACTTATAACTGGTCAATTAAGTATTAAGGTCTGTTTGTGAGATTGTTGAAATTAGTCTTCATTTGGGTAAAAATGTTTCTTAGAAAAGTTTTTGTATTTAAATGGAGTAGTTTTTCATTTCATGCTAGTCCTACTTTGTCATTTGCTGTTGTGTCTTGTGTGTAGGGCTTTTACCAAGCTTTTGAGCAATAGAAAGAATCATCTCATCTGCTCCACAATTGTCATGGTTTTACCATTAGTCCATAAGAACTAATTGCAAAACATGCCTTGGATGTAGGAGAACATGGGATATTGAATATTGAAACTGCACCTTATGAATTAAACCTGTTGACTAGATTAGAACTGTTTAGCATCTTACTGATTGGTTGATAAGAAAATAGAGAAAGAGAAACAAGAGCTAGCAAGTTGTCATTGAAATAACAAACTTTGATTATTCCCTTTCAAGTTAGTTTTAATCTAATTGAACTAGGAGCTCCTCCTGCAAACTTCACTATAAATTCTGCAGAGTTGCTAGATTCTCTCCCAATGATTCTTAGCAAAGGAATCAATGAGTCAGCAATATGAGAAAAATGTTTTCCTTTGCATTTTGTTTTTGGTTCCATCAAGAAAAGAAAGTTGGTTTACTTCACATCTTGTGCTGATAATTATGATAAATTTATCTTTAGGACATTTTTTTGGGGGTGAATAGAAGAATTCTTCAATCTGAACATTCTTAAACAATGAAAATCTACTAATATTTAACTCAATGCAATTATGTTCCTGATTTCATTCTATGATTGATATGCAGTCCTATCTACGACACCAACGATTGGGCCCCAAGTGGTGATGTCTATGTGGGAGGTAAGAAAATGTAGTACTACTAAATTTTGATTTTGAAGCTTTAATTCAGACTTTGGAAGAATAGTATTACATTGTTTCTTCTCTTTTCATTTCTTTTAAGGGTTTTCTTGTTACTTATTAGTGGGGTAAACTCAGTAGCATGAAACAAATATGAAATTGCAGGTACTACCGGCTTGGCCATATGGGCTGTTACCCTCGCTGCCCTTCTTGCTGGGGGTGCACTCCTTGTCTACAGCACTAGCGCTTTGTCTCAGTAGAATGCATTACTATCATCTGTGCTCTACTATATATAGCCTGTTCCTAGTAATTGTCCCCAAGAACATCAAAGAAATACTAGAGTTCAACCTTATGTGTAATATTTTCCATGGATTTGAATTCATGTTTGTAGCATACTTTAATGTGAATTATTATTGAACTATTCCTCTTCTTTTTGGATATTATGTTAAAGAAGGTATTATGTTCATCAACATATGTATAATTTTTCTCACAATATGTAGGTCCTATATAGTTGTGGAATCCACATATTATGAGAGAGATGATGCATGTCCTATGTATAAAATAATTAATGATTATGTTAAGGCAATTAATACAATGGTCCATTAAACTAAGAACCAGGGGCGGCTCCACATTGTGTCCAGGGTGGTCATAGGGCAATCCTGACTTGGAAAAAAAATTATTATATATAAATTTTATAACTTTTTTATCCTTAAAAAAAAATTTGTGACCATCCTAAATTTTTTTAGGCCCAACATAATTAAACTTTGGACAAAATTTGGCAATAAACTTGATTATAGTCTTGTAGACTAAGATTACAACTCCACTCAATATTTTTTTTATTGGACGTGAATTTTGACAAATCCACTATCGGATTACATTTTTTTCTTATATCCTCCATATTTGCAAAATTTCAAGAAGATCAAAGATCAATAACTATATCATCAATCAAATGTTTAAATTTTGAAGTTTTGTAGTCTAAAATTATACATAAAAAAATAAGTTTATCGATTGAATAGTAAATAACATCTGATTGACTTGAAATTTGACTTGTGTTTTAGGAACATAAAAAATATGAAATTCAATGGTTAAAATTTCAAAATGTGTATACATGTTAATTTGTTTAATTAGAGTTGTAGCCTTAAGTTACAATTAAGTTTGTAGTCAAACTTTGGTTTCCTTAACAATATATTAGGATTTTACAAACCAAAAGAAAAAGCCCAAGAAAAATTTTATTTAACCAAAATTTTGAAAGAGATGTAACTGCCAAAATTGATAATGAGATAATTATTGAACATGAGATAATTATTGAACATGAAAGAGAATGAGATGATGAAAATAAATTTTGGTGAAAATTTATTATTTGCTTCAATTTATCACAATTCTTTTTTCTATATCAACTTGATTAGATGACTAAAAAGAGCTGTGCATGTGTATTATAAGAAATACCCTAATAGTGAACACACAATAATTTGAGTAAAATTGGTCGCCTGTGTTTATCTGACGAAGTTCGTTTTTATGAGTGATCTACATACTGGCGATGTTCATTTTAATGAGCAGCCTATAAAGTTACCATCATATAAATCCCCTTTTTGTTTCAATCACTGGTAGTAGTTCATTGATAGAAACTTTTATGTAGAACACAATTCTGGAGCACGCATCTTACCAAAGTTTGAACCTACTTTTTGAAGTGACTTTGAATACATCAATAAATGAAAATGGAATAATTTAATTTCTTCTTACCTGTTTAGAATATTCAACATACAAACCCTCCCCTTACCACAACCCCCCACCCCCCTCCAAAAAAAAGACCCTCTTCTTTTCTTTTTTTCCGTCAATAATACAACAATTAGAGATTCCAATTTCAATTTCCTCCAAAATCAGTGTTCTTTTTCATTTTGGAAGTGGATAGATTGGGAAAAATATCAACTGATCAAACCTAACTGGCCTACAGTTGATGCACATAGGGAAAAGACATTCATTTCAGCCTTTAACCTCCATCGCTACCTCTTCCGTCATTCGGTATAGAGAGCATCAGTCATTAGTAGTAGTTGCCCATTCTCATTGTATATCCTCATAAATGTCTTCCTCTTGATGTGGCAATGGCAAGTTCTTCACTAGTGGAGAGCTTACTTGTCCTGTATCTGCCATCTTGGACCGAACAATCTGCAAATGCATTTTCAATTTCATTCCCATAGTCTTTGCAAGTAACAGCTTATGAAAGTTTGATAAAAAGGAAATTTGAAGAGAGAGCAAGTTGTCATAATTTCAAGAAAAGGGGTCTATCTTTTCCTCTCAGGGACAAGGATGCATGCACACAAATTGATGCTAAATATCATCATTGTTACTACTAATATTGTTATTTCTAATTATTAATTTGATAATAGGTGGATAACAATTAATATTGTAGAATTATAATATACTAGTAGAGAAACGCATTTCAAGTATAAATATTTTAGTTAGTTGAAGTTTTGGAGAATGCTACATTGCTACTCTTGCTTTCTTTTAATTTAATTTATCCAACTTGACATGGGTACTTTGTCATAACTGCAAAAGTAAATATACATATCCAATTAAAGTAAAACAAAAAAGAGAACTGTGACCTTTTTTTTTTTATCTAAGACACTTGTTATACAGTTAAGCATACTTAGCCTTCAGAGTCATGTAATAATTAATATGAACGATTTCTTCAATAATCATTATTTCCCGGCACTGCATACATTGAACTGATTGGTAACAAGGATTTCACATCATGCGCAATAATTATGCATCAAAATGAAAGATCACAAGAATTGCAGAGCTGTTTATTGATTTGAAAATGTCAGATGCTTGAGGGAAAGAGTTGAGTAAACCCTATTGTCGAAGTAAATTAGTTGGGAAGAAGGGCTTCATTCAGTGAATTGGGTAAATCAAATCATGTTTAAGCAGAATGGTAAACCCCAGACAAATGAAACAGGTCTATAACCAAAGCAACTGGACATTAAAACGGAAATTGATTAATGTACAGGGAATGAATAATGCAGCAAACTTAATAAGATTCAGCCAAGTGTAAAAGGCATAAGCATCCAAACCTTTTCTATTTCATCTTGAAGATTGGGGTTGTCTTTCAAGTACTGTAATGCTCGGTCTCTTCCCTGCCCCAACCTTTTTCCAAACGCAAACAACATAAGACAACAATAAACCACATTAATTATATTTTCTTAGACAAAGCACAAAATTCACTTGTATAAAAGGAAAATAATATTATATGTAATCAAAAGAATTTGAGAAGTTCTTATAAACTTATGATTGTTCATCTAGAACTGGAGGGAAAGTATAGTGGGAAAATTAAAGGTTGAGGTCCAATAACATGCAGATTCGCGAAAGTCCTCCTGTTTCTTACCTCTAAGAACTCAAGGGATGGTGCACAAAAATGGTGATAGGAGATTGTAGTATTTAGAGAGCTATCTCAAAGCTAGAGTACATACTTGGCCATAAAAAGGGTTATTTCAACACATCCTACTATGTTTAACAAGTAAATGATTGAAATGGTAATATATTAATACTAAACTAACAACTAACATGGATCTAATGACCCATCAGTCTGGTATATATTACCACTCAAATGGTGCTTACTTCTTTAGCTGATAACAAACCACTTAGCCTAGTAAATCAATATCTTCACAAACAGACAGCCAGCAATTCTGGAGACATTTGTAACTCATAACACCTAAGTAAGAACATAAAACAGTTGTTGGTCTTCCTATTCACAGAACAAACATTAAATCTGGTATAGCCTCCCATAAGCTGTGGGGTTGTGCCTCCAATAAGCTTTTATGTTTTAACTAGAAATGCATGATACTTAACAAAAGAAAAATAGTATAACAACAAGCCTTAGTACCAACACTTTGGGGTCGGCTATGGATCCTCACAAATTAATCAGGATCAGCCACATATATCATTTTCCGCCACAATCTAAAGACATGTTCTTTGTCATCTCCTTAATTGACACGTATTTTATTACTGCTATTACTAATGTTGTCTTAGGCCATACTCTACCTTTTCTCATTCCCTCGACTTGAATTAATTCACTTTTCTTCACTAGTCCATCAATCGTTTTTCTCTGCACATGTCCAAACCATCTCAAGTGACTCTCTTTCATCTTTTCATCAATAGGAGACACCCCTATCTTTAAGCGATTTTCCTCATTATGAATCCTTTTTGTCCTCATATTTCCATTTATCTAGCTTAGCATTCTCATTTCAACTAAACTCATTTTATGAACATAAAGCTTCTTAATGGCCCAGTATTAAGTACCAAAGAGTATAGTTGATCTTATATCAGTCTTGTAAAAAATTTCATTTAACTTAATAGGTATTGTATGATCACAAAATACTCCTAATGTGTTTCTCCACTTCATCCACCTTGCTCTTATCCTATGATTCACCCTCTTCAGTCTCCCTAATCTTATAGCAACCAATGATAATAATGGTCAATAAAATAAGGGTACAGAAACCAATAATAGCAATACAAGGAGGAGATGTTTAATCAACATATAGAGGTCTATGAACAGGGAAAATATTAGATACAGTGTCCTTGCCCCCTCATTTTCACAAGGGATGGAGGATAAGTTCATGGGTTTATTTATTTATTTAATTTCATTGAAATAGTACTTCACCCCTAATCAAGGATTAAGGCTAAAATGATTTGCAGATTCACAATGGATTTAAAGAGCTATGGTTTAATTCAGGAAAATTTAGGTTGTGATTGCCCTGTTCTAAACTAGCCCTGTCATCACTTTGTAAAGAGAAAATTTTGCTATTATTCTTGAGTTTTTGACTGTAAGAAGTTATTAAAAAAAAAAAAAAAAAACCTTTGAAACTTTTCGAAACGGAGAAATGAAAGCCTTGAGAGACGAGCAAATCATTGTGTTATGTAATCATACATAGAGCCCCTTGATATTCAATATTAACAAGATTACGCAGATTATTTGTTTAGGAAGAAAAAAAAAATAGTAATCAGATGCATATTGCATAGTAACGTAAGTTTGTTTACCCTTCAGGAACAGAAAGGAACCATATAGAAGAGGAGTATGAAGTAATAACACTAGGAACTGCAAATATAAGTCCAAAGACAAACCTGTGGTCCTCATAGCTATACCAAGAGCCCTTCTTCACCACAACATCCATCATCTCAGCACAGTCCAAAATGCAACCCTGCAAAACTAAAGGATGTCAAGAGGAGTGTGACTTGCACCATTTGGGGGGAACAAAGCTTTCATGTTGCATTACTAACCAAATTGCTCACTCCCTCTCCAAAGATAATTTCAAACTCAGCCTGCTTGTATGGCCTTGACACCTAGAAAAATTAGTTGAAATGAGGATCTCTCTACATGTGGGAAAGCATCAATCAAACGCACAAAATGGTGGTAGATCTAATAATCAAATGATAGGTACAAATTTTGGCAACAATTGTGAAGTAACAATTGAAACAGAACAGTTGATACACCTTAAATACATAGTCAAGCATCATAACAAAAATTACTCATCAAATTAAAAAAGTGAAAGCGGTTTAGATAATATCTTTAAAAGGATGTTTACAACTTCAAGGCAGCAATGGCTTCACTTGGCAAACCCTAGCTTCAGCAAGAGATTCTAACGCAATCAATTGAAAATTATATAAATATTGGGATACTGTAATTGAATGTCACATCCAGATCTTCCATTCATAGGTCCTTTCAGTCAGACTGGTGTCAAGTGTCAACATAAAGAACAATATTAAAAGTGGTAAAACAACTCATTTTCTTTATATTAACAGCAACAATCCGTTCATATATGTCAAGTGAACATCTTAGAAACATTATATAAGTTTTTAAAGGCATAATAAAAATGAAAACTTCGTTTCAGTGCATTAAACAATCCTTGCACAATCTTCATGCCAATGTAATTTACCTTGCTCTTTTGCACTCTTACACGTACCCGAAGCCCAATTTCTTCATCTCCTTTAACCTAAAGTAGAAAAAGACAGATGCATGATGAGGTTTTCACAAAGATTAAATAAAAATTAACAAAGTGATCTCTATCTATGTAGTAATCATCCAAGCAGCTGCTGTGCTTACAGACTTTATCTTCCCAGTAGATCGTATCTCAAGCCGAACAGAGGCAAAGAACTTTAATGCAATTCCTCCACTTGTCACTTCTGGATTTCCATAATACACACCAATCTTACAAAACCCACAAGAATGCAAACATTAGTTACAGAAAGATAGAGAATTTCAGTTTCAATCCAAGAATATTGTCACAGAAATGGAAGGTACAATGAAAAATAATATATAAGCAAGAGCTAGACTCAATTCTGTCTGTTGGCGATAGGCTCCACCAGGGAAATTAACTACAATCATCCCTCATGTGCAGTATTTAGAAATTAATATATATATATATATATATATATATAAAATAAGATAAAATAAAAACCCTAATTAATCAAAAGTACCTTATATCTTATTTGATTCAAAAAAATGAGAGTACAACCAGCTTTCGAGGCATTTCCTGACATTTTACGCAAAGCCTGGCTCATAAGGCGTGCTTGCAAACCCATTTGCTGCATCCCAATCTCACCCTATGATATAGTGAAGCATACAAGTCAGACATGGGCAACCTTGTCAATTCAAAATCTAAAAGAGCTTGGGGCCAAGACTAACCTATAAATGAGAGAGAGAGAGAGAGATGATAACTTACTTCAATCTCTGCCCGTGGAGTGAGAGCTGAGACAGAATCAACACAGATAAGATCTATGGCACCAGATCTGCACATACGATCTGCGACTGAGATGACATGACAAACTCAAAAAATCAACATATATCAAGCGTAAAGATAATGAATTTCATAAGCACCACAGTCCATATTGAATATGGTCAGCACATCACATGAATTCTTACACAACAACATAGACCAAGAGAAAATATATTACTCTCAAGTGCCATCTCCCCATGATCAGGTTGGCAAACAATCAAATTTTCTACATCCACTCCCAATGCTTTAGAATATGCCGGATCAAAAGCATGCTCTGCATCAACAAGCATCGCATTCCCTCCCAGCTTCTGCATATTTTCATTAAAAAGCTACATGTTGGTCTAATTACAAACAACATTCTAAGTGAAGCTCTAGTTATTGACAGAAATAAAGATTAAGAAGTGAAATCCAGAAGGAAGTAATACCTGCACTTCTGCGATTGCATGGAGTGCCAAGGTGGTTTTTCCACTACTTTCTGGCCCAAATATCTGGAAAGAAATATGGCAGATTATATCAAACCTTTCTGGAGCATAAGCTATCCTATCTGATCAGCAAAATGCTAGAGCAGTTCTTTAGAGCAAGAAAGCACATCAAAGACCCACTACAAATTATGATAGGAGTGCAGCAGAATTAAGTAGCATGCTCAATTTTCTTTTTATTGCATATGGTGACCAGATTTTAGGTGCATATAATACTAAAAGTATCGCATACTCTGCAGATGCTCAAATTGTTCAGGACTTCATTGATTCAAGTTGAGCAGTCTATTTGCACGATGGCATAAAGGCATAGTCCTAAACATAAAGGCATATAACAGAATTTTGAAAGTGAACATGTATTGACTAGTCTTATGTATTGTGACAAAATTTATATATGACTAATTGTATGAACCTACTCCATAAGGCACACCCATCTTTATTGCGCACAAGTCAATGTTTTAAGATGCGTATTCCATATACTTGTGCCCAAAATTTGAATAAACATGTGCTTATACTTTTCACCCACATGCTCCACTCTCAAACTTTTCCAACTCATGATTTTTTCAGTAATATCCCAACTGCCCAACACATTGCCAATGGTAGGTATTAACAAGTTTTAAATTTCCAGTACCAGTCACTGTGATTCCTCATGAATAAGGAAAAAATGGTATGGGGTTTCACATTGAGAGGTTTCAGAGAAGGCAGGGTGGAAAAGGCATTTTTTGTCAAAGCTTGAAAGGGGCAAAATACCCTAAACCCAAAGCATTTTTTTAAAAAAAAAAATGTAAAAAAAAAGGAAAATTAAAGGAGAAACCAGGAAGGCCCCCCCCCCCCCCCCCCGCCGCGCGAAGACATACAAAGAGTTAATACCTCTACAATTCTCCCTCTGGGAAGGCCACCACCTAAGGCAAAGTCTAATGTCAAACAGCCACTGGGAAAGGTTTCACTGCAATGCACAAAATGTTACAAAGTCATGCTCAATTATGCTGCTTCCAGAAGCTAAAACATTGTTCAAAGAGACGATAAAGTGCATTTTTTTTTATTACAAAGATAAAAATACATACACCAAAGCACCACCAGCACTGCCTAATCTTGTAACACTTCCTTTTCCAAATGAGCTATTTATATCATTCATTGCTGCTTCCAGTGCTTTTTGCTGGAGGAGAAAAAAAAGTAAAAAAATTAGATCTAATCACTAAGTGACTCAGTAATTCATGATGCCATTTAGCATCCTACAAATAATGCAAGGCTCATGTTCAAACTTTAAAACTACAAGTATTTGTATTAAAAGCAAATAACATAGTCAGGAACTCAAATCAGAACATGTTCAATCATAAAACATAAACTGAAATAAGTACATAGATGAAAAGATTCAAAATCCTTAAAATCAGAGCATAAGATAATAAAACATAGGCCATACTAATTATAATTTCATACTGGTGGAACTATATTACACATACTTGAGGATGCAGGTTGCATGCATGTACTTGTGCAAGTGTTGTATTCATTAGTCCTCAAGTGTCTGCTAGCCAAACTCTTTATGTCATGTCATGTCATGTCAAGACAGATACAGCAATGTGAAATTAAGGGTCCAGGTAACAGAGTAACTATCTAGAGGATTATGCAAGAGGGTCCTGATAGTGCTCTCATATCCATCTTCCATCCATTTCATGACAATCATACCAAGGACAATATCCCATCTAACATACGGTTTATGTCATGACTCAGTCCTCACATTGTCTGCAGCAGTCAGATCAGTGTGAATGGTTCACAAACACCAATTTTTGTAAAAACCAAAATATATAATACATCCAACTTGTTAAACATCCTAAGCAGTAACATAAAAGAATAAATCATTGTATCCACCTAATTATATGGAGTTTTACACTAATGCTAATAAATGTCTTCAAGGATGGAAGAATCATGATTTAGGCACTTACAGACAGTCCAAAACTAGAAGCAAGAAGGTAAATCATGCAAGGACCATGCCATTACAGAGAACTGCCTCTGTGATATTGTAGGATGAGACATGAAGAAGATCAATATGATATATACAAAAGTCAGTTTGTTTCTTGTGTTGCAGATTGATTCATATTGCAAATTATGAATGTGGAAATAGCATAAATTTAGTAACCAAAGGCAATTTACTCTTTAATTCAAGAAAATACTGCGCCATTATAGAAAACTGCCTTGTGTGATGAGGGACTTGCTGTCTAAGACTCAGAATGCATTCATTCAAGGGATACAGATTTTAGATTATGTCTTCATTGCAGATGAGTACTTCGATGTTAGAATTGAAGGGATTCCAGGGATGTTATGTAAGTTAGATTTAGAACAATCCTATGTCCATGTAAATTAGGATTTCTTATTGTACATGCTGAGGAGATGTGGTTTTGGGGAGAAATGGAGGAAGTAGATTGGTCTTTGCTAATCTAAAAAACCAAAAAAAAAAAGATTTTCCATTGTGGTGAATCATGCATTCCTTGCAGTTTTTCGAAAGCACTAGGAGAGGGGATCCTTTGCCCTCACTCCTCTTTGTTTTTGTAATGGACACTCTTACCAGGTTTGTAGCTAAGGCAATAGAAGGGGTTTATTATCAGCTATATCTGTAAGCCCGAAGAGTATTGACCCATTGAATATTTCTGATTTACTTTTTTTTTTAAAATGCAGACTCTACTCAAATCCTGTACGTAAGATGTATCCTTCTATGCTTTGACGTTGTTTCTGACCTGAGGATTAATTTGGGTAAATTAGAGATATCACTTGTGATAGAGGTGGTGAATCTAGAAGAGCTAGCACCATTCTTGGATATAAGGCATCTCACCTTCCACTGAAATATTTGGGGCTGCCCTTAGGTGTTGTTTGATCTAAATCAAGATCCATTTGGTATGGCATCTTAGAAAGAATGGAAAAGAAACTTAGCAAGTTGGAAGAAGACTTATTTATCAAGAGGAGGGCAGGTTATGCTAATTAAGAGTACACTTTCTAGTACTCCCACTTATTTTATGTTTTTGTTCCCTTTACTAGATGGAATTGCAACTCAAATGGACAAAATTCAGAGAGATTTTTTTATAAGATGGTATAGGGGACGAATTAAAATGCCATTTAGCTAATTGAAATATTGTTTGTACTGCTATCAAAAATGGAGGTTTAGGGATCAGGAAGTTGTTGGTTGTTAACCAAGCTTTATTTGGTAAAAGGTTATGGTAGCATGCAGTGGAGAGGGATTTCCGTTGGAAAGATGTAATAGAGCAAAAGTGATGCAGTACAAGCCTTGAAAGAAATTTGTGGGAAAGAAATAAATGAACAAAAACTTAGGAGTTAGCATCAAGCAGGGGAAAAGGGATAGAAAACCTAAGATTCAGCACCTAATGTTGCCCGAAGTCAAAACCAAGCCATTGGAAATTCCAATGAGATTTGATTCATCAAATCAAGCATAACAATACTAAACCTTGGGGGCTTTAAATAGGATTCACAAGCTGTATTACTAACCTTCTAACTGAGCAAATAAAATAAATAAAGTCCCAAACCAAATAGAAAAGGAAATAATTCTTAACCAATTACATAATGCAAATAAAAATTAAATCTTAGAAATTATAATAATGTCTAATAAATATCAATTGAGCCCAACTGGTAGCAGTCCTCCATCATCTGGCCGTGTGACACGGGCTTGCATCTGGTGTTTGCATAAAAATTATGGGCTCTTGGGGAGGATGGTGCCTGGATGTTGGCAGGAGTGCACATGGAGTAAGCCTAAAGAAGAATATCAGAAATGGTTGGACTAATTTTACAAGATATATATCGTTATGAGGTTGGTGATGGCACGATCTTTGGTGTGGGGATGATACCTAGAAAAATAGATTCCTGGAGTTTTTTTCTTTTTGAAGAGCCAAGAATAAAGACACTACTGCAGTAGATTATACAGATTGTTTGAGGGCAGCATTTAATGGAACCCTTCATTTCGATGCACGGTATAGACTTGGGAGATAGAATCCTTTGGGGTATTTTTGGATGATTTGTATGCTGCCAAGGTAAATCATGGAAGGGAAGATAAGCTGGTTTGGTGTCTTTTGAAGAGTCGAGCCTTTTGTGTTAATACTTATAATAAAGCTTTGAGGAATGGGGGCAACAGCACCAATGACCTTTAGGTCAAACGACATTTCCTAGGGTTTCCAATGGAGATGTCTATAGTTTGAATGCCCCTCCACCGTTTAAAACCAAGCGATATATATCTGGCATGCACATGATAACAAATAAATTGGATGCTGTAACTATGCAGTCCAAATATACACCTCTTCTTAAAATGAATAACAATTGTCTCAAAAGCTTAAGCTATTTAGAAATGGTGAATTTAATCACTTAACCACAATTCTAACACTCTCTCTCACGTGTGGGCCTCAGCTCCGCCTTAATAAGTGAGGCCTGTCACATGGGATTTTTAACATTTTAAATGGGAGGTAGAGTGGAGATAGGGACCAAATTCAGCATCTAGTGCTCTGATACCATGTTAAATGACCGATTATCCCAAAAAGGTTAAGCTATTAGGAAATAGTGAATTTAACCATAATTCTAACAAATACTATAAAAGTTTCCTATCCAATACTATATGACCGCCATTTGGAATAACACAATTTAAAATAAACTCAGCAAAATATTGATTCAGACAAAAAAGTTACTGAGAATACACAGAAAGATTGTTAAAAGTAGTGTCTTTTCTACTAAAATACTAAGGTTAGCAAAAACAACAAATGGGTTTTCATCCAAATACAAAAAACAAGAAATGGGTTCGTGTAAAATCAACATCTTCAGTTATAAGAGAACCCCAGATAAATATAAACATAGAATTACATAAAGGGAATGAAACACAAATGCAAGAACAGCTAAAGAAGAAGAAAAGGAAAGAGGGGGTGAAGTATACCCTGTCGAGAAAGCGGGGGTCAAAGTCATTAGAGAGAGCCCCATTTACTTTGCCATCAAACTCACTACGAATTTTGACATGTTTAAGCTTGGAGGCAGGGGTGAGGGTGCGTGGACGCCACGGTTTTGAGTTCCAAGGAAGGAATAGAGTTGATGATGGCCAAGAGAGAGTGTTGGGTTTTAGATTTTGAGGGAAAACCAAATCCATAATCTTTACTAAACTAAAAAAGTAAAACCTCTCTATTGTTTGCTATGATTTCAACTTATAAATGTTCTCTCTTGTCATCCTCTACATTTGTCTGTTTTTGGACAGGGAGGGGTTTGTGTTTTTTCATTTTTCCTAAACCCAACCCCTCCTCAACCTACCAATTTTTTTGGCTTTTAAAATATTTATATTTATTTATTTTTACTCTCTTACATTATGTTCTAATTCTATACCTCTACTGGGTCTCTTTGGGATTTTTTTTTTCTCTCTCACTCGAGCTTTATGGACTGTTTGGATTAAGGGGAAGGAAGGAGAAGTAGAGTAAATTAAATTTGGCCTAAAATTAACATATTTTCAACCAACTTTATACTCCCCTCCACTCTCCTTCCTTCTCCCCTCCATCCAAATGAGCCCTTAAACATGATCCAAGGAGCAAATCTATGTCACCCAAAAGGCCATGTTGTGTAAAAATGTTGGGCTGAAATTAATCCAATCCATCTTGAGATTTTAAAAATATTATATATATATATATATATATATGTGTGTGTGTGTGTTTATGATCCTAAAAATGAGTTAAAAAAATTTGTCATTTGACTCGCATGAAAAATCATTAATATTTTTTATAATTACAAATAATTATACGTACAAATAAAAACCTAAAAAGTGTGAGTTTTTAGTGAAGTTTTTCTTTATGAATTCCTAAAAAGTTTTTTTTTTAAGTGAGTTTTCTGTAAATAATTTTTTTTTTTTAAATAAAATTGAGTTTTCAAGAAAAAGTTTCTTTCAAAATAAAAATTTTCAAAAAATATCTTTTGAGTTTTTTTTTTGTAATAAATTTTTTTCAAATGTTGGCTTGTTCTAGTAGCCCGTTTTTGTTTGATATTTTGAGTCTTTCTTTTGTTGTGTCTTGGGCTTAGGCCCATCCTTGTTTTGTTTAGGAGCATTAAGTCCATCCCTGTTTTGAACAATTTTGACCTTTGGTCAACTCTCAATTGACTAAGGGTGTTTTGGTCATTTTGACTTGAAATGACACTTTTGAGTGTTTTGATGCCCAAATGGGTTGAACCACAATGTTCTGGATGTTCCCGATGTCCCCTGGTCAAAAAGTATTTTTTTTTTAAATTTTCGGGGTCTAGCACTCAAATCAATGGCAGACAAAATACGGTATTAACAAATGGGATAAATAAAAAGAACTTTTGTGATCGGGAATTGAATACCAAAATACATAAATATGCATAAAAGTCAATACAATTGTGCCAAAAAGAGAAACAAATGTGATGTGATAATTAAATCAATAATAACAAAAAACACCATTGGTGAAAAAAAAAAAGTTGAAACAATAAAAAAAATCTAACAGAAGAGAAACAAAATTGGAGAGAGAGAGAAAGAGTTTTGACCTTTTTTGTCATGAACAATAGGAATTGGGGAGAAATGTGGAAATGAAGTAAAAAGAAATTTATGAGAAAATTAAAATGGAAGAGTAAGGGTTGAAGTAGATGAAGGGTTAAAAATTTTAAAAGAAAATAATTTAGAAAATTTAGAACTGTAGAATTTAAGAAGATGGAGAAAATTTAAAAATTTATAAAGGAATCAAATGAAAATTTTAAAAAGACAATGATTGGAGGAGATGAAAGATTGAACGAAGAAGACAATGGTTGAAGAAAATGAAAGATTGAATAAAGTAAAAATTGCAAAAATAATAAAGAAGAAATGATGTTAATGACGTGGTTTAAAAAGAGATTTGTAAAATTTATTGTTAAGCTTCCATATTATAGATACTATAGATAGATATGTATAGACATTGTTTTTGGTTTTTTATTACTCATTGATTTTATTTTTTAGTTATAAACATCTAAATTAAAGTGGATGAATATGTAAAGACAAAGTTATATGTAAAGTTAAAATCACCCAAGATGAATGTGTAAAGTCAAATCTATTTGTATATTGAAAGAGAAAGGATCATGCGCTTGGCAAAGTATTTTGCAAGCTAGAAAGGTGGTTCGTTTGGGATCAAAATGGAGGATTGGGGATGGGAAATCAGTTCAGATTCGTGGCGATAGCTGGCTGCCTGACTTGCATTTTAGCCGTGTCATATCTCCTCAGAAGAATTTTCCCAATAACAGCCGGGTTTGCGCCCTTATAGATGAGGACAACAGGTGTTGGCTTGAAGAAATTATTCGTGATGAATTCCTTCCTCATGAAGCAGAGGCAATCATGAGGCTCCCTTTGAGCCTAGATGCCACAGATGACAAACTGATATGAGCTGAAACACAATCAAGTCACTACACAACCATATCAGCATACCGTGTCCTAACAAGAAAGGCTGAAGTATCATGTCCTGGCACCTCCAACCCAACGGCTCACAAGCAATTCTGGAATGAGATTTGGTCCTTGAACGTCCCAAATAAAATTCGCCATTTCATTTGGAGGGCAGCAAATGATTCACTCCCAACAAAAAAGAACTTGCAGCGGCGGAAAATTATATCGGACCCAACGTGTGATCAATGTGGAGAGGAAGCTGAAGATAGTATACATGCTTTGTGGGGCTGCCAAACGGTGAAGCATATCTGGTGGGAACTTGAATGTTGCAGAAAATTCCTATCAGAAAGGTTTGTAAGTTTCCGAGATTTATTTCAAGGAATCCTTGCACAAAAAAACCAACACATGGCTGAACTGTTTGCTTACATGGGATGTAGTCTATGGTTCAACAGGAATGCAAAAAGGGTCGGGTCCACTTCCTTGCCAACAGACAAAATTTTCAGTGATGCTGTGGAACAGCTGCAAGAGTATCACTCGGTGCAAGATTATCCAACACAACAGGACGTGGTTTCTCACTCAACCCAATGGCGACCTCCCCCACATTCAGTCTACAAAATAAATTTTGATGGAGCAACTTTCATAGATACGGACTCGGCGGGTTTGGGTGTGGTAGCTCGTGATTCAGACGGCATGGTTATCGCCTCCCTTTCGGAACGCATCAGACTACCACCAACGGTTGCTGACTTGGAAGCTCTGGCATGCAGAAGGGCCATCTTATTCGCACTCGAATTAGGATTCCAAGACATGGTGCTCGAAGGTGATTCGGAGGTTATTATCTATCACCTCAAAGCAGAACAGCCCTGTTTGACAGCTTTTGGGCACATAATAGAGGAAGCACGGACACTTTCAGCCAAGCTGAGACAAGCATCTTACTCACACACAAGGCGCAAGGGTAACAAAGTAGCTGATAAGCTTGCAAAATTAGCAAAAAACTTGTATGAACCACAAGTGTGGATGGAGGATATTCATAGTAATGCTCTGCAATTTGTATTTTTTGACAGAGGCTTAATGCCTATTTAATGAAAAGTTCATGATCGTTTTCTCAAAAAAAAAAAAAAAAAAATCTATTTGTATATTTAATATTGTCAACAAAATTTAGGAATAAAAAATAAATAAGAAAAAGAATAATTATATGGCTAATGACGTGGCGGATGAGGTTTTGTAACATGAGTATAGCAACAATAAATATTACACATCAACTTTTAGATATATATAAATTTGACAAATTAAGATTATAGTATGCTTATTAAAATGAAGTCATCTAATAAAGCAAGCACGTGGGTTGCAGGTGCTATCAACACTAGTACTCTTAAAAAAGGTCATCAAACACAATAATATTTGTGTGAGCCAAGGAGAGTTAAAGGAAGTTGGGCCTAGGTTGGAATTTGGGAAGGCCCAACTAGATATTCATATGTAGTACCTGGGCTCAAATAATCTGAAGAAAGAGATAGTCCGAAGAAGGAATTGGTCCAAGGAAAGAACCGAAGAAGGAATTGGTTCAAGAAAGGAACCAAGGAAAGAACGGATCGAGGAGGATGGAGAGCTGTTGGACCATGCCAAGGATGTTGACCGAGGAAAGTAATGGAAATTAATTTGAACAAAATTTGGAAGAAGCTTTCTAACGAAGCCACGTCCCCTCCACATTAAATGTTCTGCATCAACCAAGCATGCCACATTAATGGCTAAATGACACTTGAACAGTGTCTCAACAATCTATTACATACTTAGCACAACTTCAAAAGGAGGGAAGAAGAAAGATGAGACAAATATCTTGCCTGAAGAATGATCCACTATACAAGTGGACGGTCAGGATTGAAGCATTAAAGGAATAAATAGGAAAAGATCTCCCATATACAAGGATCTGATCCAGAAAAACAAGAGAGAAAAAGAGAAACCTATTGTAATATTGAATAGAGATTTGCCTTGTATTCTCACCTTAGAACAAATATTCCCCAGACATTCCGAGGAAAGAGAAATAAACAAGAAATTCATATCTTATATAACTTTGGCTTTTATTGCTATTTCCTATAATTCTCTACATTGAAATATTGTTTAGACTCAACTATTGGTCCAAAAAATTCACCTCTAACAAATTAATTGTCTCGGACAAAAGCCCATGCCCATTAGCAGGGTCCTCAGTTTTTAACCCGTACAATATTAGTACAGTAGAAAGATGGACATACTTCAGTCTTTCATTTGACTATAGTTGGAGAAGAGTATTAGATGTTAGATTGTTATTCATCAATATAGGCTTACTTTAACTCTGTAATGTGTAATGATAGTAGTCTAAAGTTTGTACATAAAATAAACTACATGACGTTTTATGTATTAGTAGTTAGGCTACATATAGTTTTACTATATAGAAGAGTTAGTTAGGAGTAGTTGACAGATGGCACTTGTTCATTGGTTAGTTAGTCAATTGGTTCTGTTTTCTATATAAGAAACAGAGCTTGTTTTATTTCATTAAATGAGAATTCAACGCATATATAGAAATTTCTCTCTTCTTCATCTCTGATCAGATCACTCCATATTGATGAAGTTTAATACATGTATGAATTCTAACATGGTATCAGAGCTGAACTAAGATTCAGAGTCTTCAATTTTGGTATCCTCTGAAATTCTTCGTTCAATCTCTCCTGTTTTCTTTTCGTTTCTAGTGGTTCTTCTTCCAATCAAGTTGTTCATTCTTTACTTGATTCGTGCACTAGTTTCTTTGCTCTAGATCTTGATTTCTTTGCGGTAATTGGCAAATTGAATTTCTCGATTTAGGTTTTATCTTGTTGATTGTGATAGTTGCAATCGGATTGTTTTGATAATTGCAATTGGATTGTTGTTCATTCAAATCCCTTGATTTAGGGTTTATCTTGTTGATTGAGATATTTGCAATTGGATTGTTTTGATAATTGCAATTGGGTTGTTGTTCATTCAAATCCCTTGATCAACCAAGATTGTGACTTGATTCTTTGTGTCTGAGAATTTTGTGTTGTTGATTGATCGATTCTAGTTCAGAAGTGAGAGTTCTTGGAAGTTTGTGTGATAGGATTGTGTAATTCTTGATTGCAACTTTGACGTTCTTGATTTTACATTTGAGTTTGAGGATATGGCAGATAGTACTTCAAGTACTTCTGTCCCAACAGTTCAGCCATGGGAGAATTTTTCTAGCCCTTACTACCTGTCCAGTAGTGATAATCCTGGGGTTTCCCTTGTTGTTCAACATTTGACTGAGGAAAATTACAGCACTTGGAGTAGAGCTGTTTTTATTGCCTTGGATGCAAAAACCAAGTTGGGTTTTATTGATGGCTCCATACCAAAGCCTCTTTCTGTTGATCACCCTTGTTACACAGCTTGGTGTAAATGCAATAGTACTGTCTTAGCCTGGTTGTTTAACTCAGTTTCTAAAGATTTACAGCCTAGCATAGTGTATTTCAAGACAGAAAGAGAGGTATGGCTTGATCTGCAACATAGGTTTTCTCAAGGTAATGGTCCTCGGATTTTTGAGCTAAGAAGGGAAGTTTTTTCTTTGAGTCAAGAGGATCTAACCATCAATGCTTATTATACAAAGTTTAAAGGATTGTGGGATGAGCTATCAGAATACAGGACTTGTTCTTGTGGTCATCAGGCTGAAGAATGTGTGATGTCCTTCTTGATGGGTCTTAATGACACTTACACAGCTGTGAGAGGGCAGATCTTGCTAATGGATCCTATTCCTTCTCTAAGCAAGGTATTTTCTCTCTTAGTTCAAGATGAGAAACAAAGGAAAGTAAGAAAGAATCTCACCACTGAAGCTTCTGCCTTAGCAGTCAAGAACAATGGTTCTTTTGTTAAAGGATCTAATAAGGGTAAGTCTAGTAGACCTCAGTGCACTCACTGTGGAGCTTTGGGCCATGTTGTTGACAAATGTTACAAATTACATGGCTACCCACCTGGGTACAAGTTCAAGAACAAGGGGCAGCAAGGTGGACATTCTTCTTTTGCCAGCAATGTTGTTTCCACTGAATGCAACAATGAAGAAAGTTTCAGTCTCACTAAATCAGAATATCAATAGCTCCTTGGCTTGATCAACTCTCAGAACCATTTTGGTACTCAAGCTTCACAAGAATCCACTTCTAGTGTTCATCAAGTAGCCACCATTATCACTCAACCTCCTTCACAGACTTTTTTGGATCTTCAAGGGCATGAAATGTCAGGTATCAGTTCTTCCATTCCTCTTTTATCTCACCTTTCTAGGTTGGTTTCACATTCCTTGAACTATTCAGTTTTTTCTTCTCAAGTTGACACTACTCATCTTTGTTCCACTGATTGGATTCTTGATAGTGGAGCAACAAATCACATGATTCATTCACTTCAATTCTTTACTTCAATCACTTCCATTGTCCATTTTTCTGTTAAACTTCCTAATGGGGACATGGCTAAGGTCACTCATATAGGGACTGTCAAGTTAACTTCTACGTTGACACTAGAAAATGTGCTTTGCATTCCATCTTTTTCCTTTAATCTTGTGTCTATCAGCAAACTAACACAATCTTCTTCTTGTTGCTGTATATTTCTTTCTCACTATTGTTTTATCCAGGACTTACAGCCTTGGAGGATGATTGGGTTGGGTAGAAAGCAAGGAGGCCTTTATACATTGGAGCTTGCTGACATTGTTCTTCCAAAATCTGTTTCTGCTGTGCTGTCCAAGCTTTCTTCTTTCAACTTTATAAATTCAGTAAACTCTTGTAATTCTGCTTCTGTCATTGATAGTACTAGCCTTTGGCATAGTAGGTTAGGGCATCCTTCCTTTCAAAGATTAGCCATTTTACAAAATCTTGTACCTGATGTTATCAATTGCAGCAATAATAAGTCTTTTGATTGTCCTATTTGTCCAATTGCTAAGCTAAAAAGGTTACCATTTCAGTCTTCTGTTCATGTTTCTAATTCTTGTTTTGATTTGATACATGTTGACATTTGGGGACCTTATTCCACTCCTTCATTGAATGGTTCTAATTACTTCCTTACTATTGTGGATGACTTTAGTAGATGCACTTGGACTTTTCTCATGTCACATAAGTCTAATGTTTCCCATTTAATTCAGTCCTTTTACAATTTGGTAGTTAATCAGTTTCACAAAACTATCAAGATTATTAGATCTGATAATGGTCCAGAATTTGCCTTGCATTCTTTCTATGCTTCTAAAGGTATCATTCACCAATTATCTTGTGTTGAGACACCTCAACAGAATTCCATTGTTGAGAGAAAGCACCAACATCTTCTGAGTGTAGCTAGAGCTTTAAGGTTTCATGCTTGTTTACCATTAAAATTTTGGGGAGGTTGTATTCTTACTGCTACTTACCTTATCAATAGGATCCCTAGTCCCTTATTACAAGACATTACTCCCTATGAAAAGTTGCTAGGACATCCACCCACTTATTCTCACCTTAGGGTGTTTGGCTGTCTTTGTTATGCATCTACCTTAGCTAGAGATAGAACTAAGTTTGATCCTAGAGCAAAGTCCTGCATTTTTCTTGGTTATCCACAAGGTGTTAAGGGGTATAAATTGTATGATCTCAGAACCAAGTCTTGTTTCTTGTCTAGAGATGTTGTTTTTAAGGAGTCTATTTTCCCTTTCAAATCTTGGATTTCCAAGTATGTCAATGCTCCTTCTACTTCTTCTCATTCTGTTTTTCCTCCTCAACCTTCTATACCTGACCATTCCTCTAACTTTCCTACTGCTTCTGCTGAGTTTTCCCCTCAAATTTCACTTTCTGATATGGCTGTACCTCCTGATGACTTCCCTGATTTGGTTCATCCCAATGATGTTTCAAATCAGGCTGATTTCCCTGATTTGATTCATCCTACTGATGCTTCTACTCAATCTGATTCTATTGGTCTTATTCCTCTTGAACCACAAGTTCCTGATGTTGTTCCTATTAGGCAGTCTTCAAGAACTCACAAGCCTCCCACTTACCTAAGAGATTATCATTGTAATCTTGTTGCTGCTCCTCTGTTGGCCTCAGTTGCTCTCAGTCAATCAGATGATTCCATTGCTCCTAGTTCAGGTATTTTGTATCCCCTTTCATCTACTCTTTCTTACACTAAACTGTCATCCTCTCAAAGAAATTTCTCCATTGCACTCACTGTTCACAAGGAACCTGATACCTATGCTCAGGCCACTTTAGATCCTAAATGGCAAGAGGCAATGCAGGCAGAGATTGATGCTTTTCAAGCTAATAATACCTGGGTTATGACTCCTCTTCCTCCTGGCAAGGTTCCCATAGGGTGTAAATGAATGGGTTTTTAAGATTAAACTCAAATCAGATGGGTCTATTGAGAGGTATAAGGCAAGATTAGTTGCCAAAGGGTATACTCAAACTGAAGGGGTTGATTTCTATGAGACTTTTTCTCCTGTTGTGAAGTTTACCACAGTCAGGACCCTACTTGCTCTTGCTGCCATTCAAGGTTGGCATCTCACTCAATTAGATGTCAACAATGCTTTCCTCCATGGTGACTTGCATGAGGAGGTTTACATGGTTCCTCCACCTGGTTTTGGCAGCAAGGGGGAGGTGTGCAAGCTTATCAAGTCCTTGTATGGTCTTAAACAGGCTAGTAGGCAATGGTTTGCTAAACTATCTTCAACCATCATTGATCATGGTTTTGTTCAATCAAAGTCAGATTATTCTGTGTTTACTAGAGTTCAAAAGGGTTCCATTATCATATTGCTGGTCTATGTTGATGATATATTGATAGCAAGCAATGATGTGGATGCTGTGAGTACTTTCAAACAGTTTTTGGACAATAAGTTTAAGCTTAAAGATCTTGGTACCTTGAAGTTCTTCTTGGGGCTTGAAGTGCCTAGAACTACTAGAGGAATATCTTTGTGCCAGAGAAAGTTCACCCTTGAGTTACTATCAGACACAGGGTTGTTGGCTTGCAAACCCTCAAATGTTCCTATGGATCAATCACTCAAGCTGAGCTGTTCAAGTGGAGATAGTGTACCTGATCCTTCCCTGTATAGAAGGTTGATAGGCAAACTTCTCTATTTGACACTTACAAGACCAGACATTAGTTATTCTATTCACAAGTTAAGTCAGTTCATGAGTGCTCCTAAAATGCCACATCTTCAAGCAGCCTACAAGATATTGAAGTACTTGAAGAAGACACCAGGACAAGGTCTTTTCCTATCTGCACAATCTGAACTGAAGCTGAAGTGTTACTGTGATGCAGATTGGGCTGCTTGTATTGACACCAGAAGGTCAATCTCTGGTTTTTGTATCTTCTTAGGTGAATCCTTGATTTCATGGAAATGTAAGAAGCAGCAGGTAGTTTCAAGATCTTCAGCAGAATCAGAATATAGAGCTATGGCTTGTGTGACTAGTGAGATAGTTTGGCTAATTGCTTTGCTTGATACTTTTGGTCATGCACACAAAGGACCAGCTTCTCTCTACTGTGATAGCAAGGCAGCACTCTACATTGCTGCAAATCCTGTATTCCATGAAAGAACCAAACATATAGAGATTGATTGTCACTTCATTAGGGAAAAAATTGAAGATGGAGTGATCAAAACCTTCCATGTGCCTACAAGACATCAGCTAGCTGATTTGTTTACTAAACCTCTCCACCAAAAGCAATTTATGTTTCTTTTATCCAAGATGAACCTAATCAACATCTACAGTTCATCTTGAGGGGGAGTATTAGATGTTAGATTGTTATTCATCAATATAGGCTTACTTTAACTCTGTAATGTGTAATGATAGTAGTCTAAAGTTTGTACATAAAATAAACTACATGACGTTTTATGTATTAGTAGTTAGGCTACATATAGTTTTACTATATAGAAGAGTTAGTTAGGAGTAGTTGACAGATGGCACTTGTTCATTGGTTAGTTAGTCAATTGGTTCTGTTCTCTATATAAGAAACAGAGCTTGTTTTATTTCATTAAATGAGAATTCAACGCATATATAGAAATTTCTCTCTTCTTCATCTCTGATCAGATCACTCCATATTGATGAAGTTTAATACATGTATGAATTCTAACAAAGAGTTTATTATAACTTATTAGAAAGAATGTAACTTACATTAGGACCATTATATATTGCTATCATGAATATCGGTTGTTTGACTTGAAGTAATTTTATGCTGATGGCTGAACTGAGCTGCTCTCTCTCTTACTAATATCGTAATGATGGAAGCAACACAAGATTTTCAAGAAGCTAGCCTAAAGGCCCAAATATATGACAGATAGTATATCATGAATCGTCTATTTTGACATTAAAGTTTCTTTTTCTAAGATACTGGTATGCATGGATGGATGCTGATTCTGTTACTTCTTTTTTTGATAAGTAGATTTTCTAATACTTCTGATTTTTTATTTTTTGTTTTTGATTGATATTACTTTTTTTTTTTTTGCTAATCTTTTGATTTGGTATTACTGAATTTTAGTATCTAGCTCTTTTTATCCTTGTGTTACTCTTGTATTTACAATGTACTGGGGTTGCTTACCTTTTATTAGTGCTTTTTTATTTCAATTATTATTACATACCAAAAAAGGTCCTTCATACTTGCCTTCATTTTGCTTTTGAAGATGCATGACTATCACGTGTTGGAAAAATTTACTGTTAGCAAAAATGGGGAAATTGATTTTGACTTGTAATAGCAAAATTTGATTCCCTACTCTTTTATTTAGTAGTCATACCGGCATCTTTAGTTGTTTAGTTGTTGTAAAGCAAGGTGATTCTTTTTTTTTTTTAATTCCTTGGAAGGTAAGTGCACAACTCATGCACCCACATGAGATTGAACCTCTGAACTATTGTCATTGTTGTTGCAAAATTTCTGTGAATGTTCTATTATGTTATTTGATTATTGCATACACTATACACTATAACTATTGAATGTTATGTTTTGTATTGGATTCGTATGCACTATACTGTTTTTCTGAATTTGTGTCATGATCTTGCTTTAGTGTTGGAACAATTTGGAATGATGTTTATTTGAAAATTGGTATTAAATTAAATATGATTTCATCATAGTTTGACCTCAATAAATTAATCGAAGTCCATGTTGTTGGTTTTATTCAATGACAAATTTGTATGTATTTTATTTATTATATTTTAATATATCTTTTCGGGACTTAATTGTAATTTGGGGTAGATGTACTTGAGTTTCATCTTCTTCTTTGGAAAGCTGCATCCTCAGTGATCTTGCAACCTCAGGCAGCCTAGCTAGCCCGCGAGATACAGATGGCAGAATGTCAAGATCAGAGTGCTGACTGAGCAAGACGCGACCCCAAGCCAGGACAAGGTCAAGAATTGCACGATTTCTGTACTCTGTGTGGACCCCCCCCCCCCCCTTTCACTAAATTTTTTCCTTAAGGGGTTTAGTCGCATATTAAGTCCTTGGCGATGTGACTGTTGTGTGCTTGTGTATCTAGAGTGGGGTGTGTGTGTGTGTCCCTTTTTCTTATTTTTATTTTTTAGAAGTCGCCACCAACCATTGGTTTTGTATTAGGTGTCACCTAGATATCTAATTTTATTTTAAGTTATCTAATTAACTAAAAACCAAATTTTAAAGATTCATTAATTAAGGTAAACCAAAAGATTTTGAACCAAAGATCTTAGACTCGGAAATTTGGTTACCTGTGAAGAAGGTTTTAGGCACCTCACAACGTCTATCCAAAGATAGTACCTCATTTTAATTTATTTCAAACATTAACTTTTTATGAAAAAATAGAATACTTGACATTTTGATTTTTTTTAAAGGTTTTTGCGCATGCGCACACACACACACACACACACACACACACACACATATATATATATATACATGTGAGTAAATATTTACATATAGCTATCATGTGAATATTAACTCCAACAATATATACATAAGTAACATATGAGAAAGCATACAAGTATACTTTACAATAGCATGTGAGTATTTATTTATTATATAGCTAGCATGTGAGTACTAAATACTATACACAAACAAGTCTCAACATTAAAAAAAAAAAATAATAATAATAATAATAATAGAGAGGTTTGGAAGAGTAGCACCTTGTTGTCATTCACCATTTTCTCATTTTAATCATGCAAAAAGATGACAAAGAAAATTCATTAGTACCAAGAAATGTTATGGACAATATAAGCTTATAGGGTGATCAAAGAGTCAAGAAAATGAACCTTATACACAAATCCTTAAACTACTACTATTCTAAGAAAAGGCTAGAAAATAAAAAGTTACAACATTAACTTTTATTATTTTAGAAAAGCACACATTTTTTTAGAAGATTTTTTTTTTTGAAAAAGTTGTGGGAAAAGCATGCATCTTTTTTAAAGAAAGTATTTTTTGAAAACATACTTTTGTATATAGAAAAACACTTTTGAAAACATTTTATTTTTGAAAAAAAACTTTGAAAAAATTTATTTTATTTTTAGGTTTTGGGTTTCCCCTCTTTGAAAAACAGATTTTTTTTTTTTTTTTATTTTGAAAACGTTTTTACAAAACAGATTTTTTTGCTTTGAAAACAGTTTTTTTATTTTAGAAAACAGTTATATATTTTTTGAAAAAAGTTTTTAGAAAACAGATTTTTTATATTGAAAACAGTTTTTTAGAAAACAGATTTTTATTTTGAGAACAGTTTTTAGAAAACAGTTTTTATGAAAACAATTATATTTAGAAAACAGTTTTTGAAGAAGCAGATTTTTTTCTCGAAAACAAAAAAGACAGTTTTATATTTTTTGAAAAAAAAAAGTTTTGTAAAACAGATTTTTTTTTTTTTTTTTTTTTTTTTTTTTTTTTTAAGTTTCAGGTTCTCCCCTTTAAAAAAACAAAATTTTTTTTTTTAATATTTTGAAAACCCTTTTTTTTAAGGAGAGGAAAAAGCATTAAAAAAAAGGTTTTTGTTTTGAAAATTTTTAAGAAGAACAAAGGAAAAACATTTTAAAAAGACCTTTTTTTTTTTGAAAATGACTTCACTTTTAAAGAAAGAGGTGGGAAAAGATCTTTGAAGAAAAGCATTTTCTTAGAACAGTGTGTAGGGGAAATGTTTACCCAAGCATATTTATTTTATGGCAACTTTAATAATGAGAAATGTAAAAGAACAACAATAATAAAGTGCAGAAAATAAATTGCAAGGAAAATAAAGTGCAGAAATTTAAATGACATAAAAGTAAAGTGCAAAAAATTAAATGACAAGAAAGTAAAGTGCTGGAATATTGTAAAGGTTGATTAAATTTTTTTTTTCTCTCTCTCTTAAATAGATTTTAATCTCTTTCGAGCCTTATGGATTCTTCATCATAAAGAAATCGGAGTCCTAAGCCATCACATTTTTATGAGACATACTCATATTGTGCTCTAATGGAAGTTTAAAAACCATTTAAAAAAGATAGTAGAAAATCTTTTTTATTATTTAGGTGTCTAGATATAGTGTATATATATATGTGTGTGTGTGTGTGTGTGTGTGTATGCAATAAAATAAAGGAAGAGAGGGGACGTGCAAGAAATTAAATGGGATGACATAAAATAAAAGGGAATGGGGATTGCTTGAAAGTAAATAGGATGACATAAAATAAAAGGAGATGGGGATTGTTTGAAAGTGAATGAGTTGAAAGTAAATGAAACAACATAAAATAAAAGAGGATGAGGGTTGCTTGAAAGTAAATGAGATGACATAAAATAAAAATTATTAAAAATAAAATCCCTAGATGCCTAGGTAGGATGAGATTTCTTCCCTAAGGGTACTTCCCATACATAGCCTAAGAGATGGTCCAATACCCATCTAGGAAAACAAACACAACAATATAAACCAACAACAATAATATGCACATTGAAATAAAAAGATAGATATATACACAATATATACAAGAGCATAGAAAATAAAGCAAATATGAACAACAAGCAAGATAAAAGAAAGATTTTATACATATGGAGAATGATGATTAGAAGGTAATAAAAAGGGTGGGATGGGTGTAGCTATTAAGAAATTAACCCATCCCTATAGCCTTACCCACAAAAATTACAACAAAAATGGATGGAGATTTTCTGTGTGGGTTTCCTAGAGAGAGAGAGAGAAAGGAGAGAGAAACTTTTTTTTTTTTGAATTTCTAAAGGTATTTTTCCAGAATTTTCTTACTTTTTTTTTATTTTCCTCACTTTTTTCTCTCTAATTCACTATTTTCTCTACCTATTTCTTCCTATTTTTCTCCATGATTTTTCTCAAAAATTGGAGGGGGGGGGGGGGGGAGGTATTTATAGGGGAATGAGGAAAATGGGAGGCTAGCATTAGTGTATCAGGAGACACTAGTGCTAGCCGCCCATGGCAAGGGCCGGACAAAATACGGTATCGACACTCTATTCTCTACATATTGCCTGGCCAGTGTATTTCTGCCAACTTATGCACACAGCTGTGAGGTGTGGAAAATGCTTCTGATAAGGGTCTTAACAAATCCTAGTTGATAAGATAGACATCCAAGAGAGGCCATAGAAATTGTAAGAATAGAGAGAACTTTTTCTTTGAGCAAAAACACACTATCATTTCTTTTCCATCTCTTGCAATCTTTGATTGAGATTTTGTATTCCCTCATCTCACCCATACACACAAACCTTTTGAGTGAGTGAAGGTTTATGAAAACTTGAGAAGCCACATTCAAATCCAATTCATTTTGGTGGTGTTTCCATTGGTACTTCAATGGAGGTTCTCTAGTAAGCTAGAAAGAAAAGGGACTCAGAGCAGTCGATTGCTAGTTAGAGCTTGGAGGGCTCAAGTACATATAGGTTTTTGAGCTTGGAGGGTTCATAGTATCCTTATGTACTGCAATTATCTTGTCTAGTGGAGATTTTCGACGTGTGGTCAGGGAGAGATTTTTTCGCCTGGTGTTACGAGTTTTCCTCTTCCTAAACACTTCTTGGCGTTTGGTTTGGTTTGGTTTGCTTGCTTTTCCCTTTATTTCCATTTTATTTCTATTTTGTTATGCATTGCATAGTATAGCTTTAGTTTTATCAAAATTGGTTAAATCACTTACACTTGGACTAATATCATTTGTTTTGTTTAAAAGTGATTAAGCCATAAAAAAACATGGTTTAGGGTTCTAAATACTTGCTGGGGCTGCTATAGCATCTCTCATAAGTTTAATCATTTTATAAAATACTATGGACTATTGTGATTTTACAATATCACACGTTATCATGATTTTAGGGATATTCCTTAGGCTTTCCTTTATGTACATATGCCGTAAGACCTAACCATGTTAACTTTGTTTTTTGTTTTCTATTTTTCTCTCCTTCACTCTCAAATCTCAATCCCAATATCAACACCATCACGCACCCTTAGTGCGATGGTCACTTCACAAGAATAAGTGCTTGTAAAGTGTGGGGGGTAAGGGCCAGAGTTCAAGTCTCTAGAAGGGAGTTTCACACACATATACACTTAGATTATGCTAGAGTAAAATTTCTATTTTGTATAAATAAATAATAAAAAAATCCCAACATCAACAACAATTCTATATGGTAATAGAGCAAGACCCTTTTCTAATTCCCCAAAAGTCACCAACTCGCTCACGCGCCTCCTATCAATCTCTTTCTATTCTTGTGAAACTTTCCTCTCAATTATCTTCCAGTCAACAATGTAGCTCTCCTATGGTGGTTGGTGTCAACATCTTCAAACCAATATTTGTTGTTGACTTTTGTTACTACTGGCATATATTTGTCTTGTGTATACCTATCCCCTCTAGTCATTAATTATTTCTTTGCCGATGTCCTCCGGCTATTGGTATAGCCATTGTTCAATCGTAGCAGTCATCCTTTGGCCACTAATGCAGTCATCCTCTAGCCATAGCAAGCATTATGGTCTCCATTCATCGCCAATTAACCATTGTCATTCCCTGTCACTAGCAATAGTCTCCTGCATTCTAGTTCCCATCGAGCTTGGTCTTTACATATCCAAATCGGTCAGCCATGCCATATTTTCCTTTACAAGCTTAAATTCCAAATTCAAGGTCTTATCAAATTTCCACCTAGAGTCTAGAAAGCACGGGTGCGACTCCAGGCCGCCCCACCCGCACCCAACGCGCACCGACGTGGTGTGCGGTGCGCGACGCTGCTGATTGTGCATCCGTGCCGCTTTTTTTTTTTTTTTTTTTTGGATTCGCGCCGATTCTAGCCGAAACGGCCGATATGGCCTGATTCCAGCCGAAACGGGCCGCCACCATGTCGTCGGCCTCCATTCTTCTGCTTCATGTGGCCTTGTGAGAGAAGGAAAAAAAAAAAAAAAAAAGATAAGGACGACACTGCTTCATGTGCACTTATTGGTGAAGGCAGTAAACTGAGCTCTTGAAACTGTGACAGAGAGAGCAAGGGAGAAAGTTGTGGACTGTGGATAGATTTTTGAATAGGTGTATTGGTATAAGAGATAAGGACTTGAAAAGTCAAAAAGATAGAGAAGGTTGGAACTTATGAAAACAGTAAAAATACAGGTTTTGATTTTTTGATTTTATCACCTTTACCCATAAGTTTTTATTATTCTTTAATACTTTGATTTTATCATCTCATTACTTTTTTTTTTTTAAGGAAAATAATTTAATATTATAAATATGTTATTGGACTAAAATTGGGGTTGTGTGAACATTATAATAATATATAAATATGCTTTTAAATTTATTAATATATGTTTACCATTACTCTTAAATTGATATATGTTTACCATTATATAAAAAAATATGCTGAGCAATATATAGAAAATATAAATAAAAATATTTTTAATAATTATTTAATCGCCACACTTGCACCCTACTTTTTAAAAAATTGCCGAGTCCCGAACCCACACCCAAATCCAAATTCGCATCCGTGCTTCATAGCCTAGAGTTACTCAAAACACACACACCAAAAAAAAAAAAAAAAAAAACCCTAACAAACAGCCCCCCACCTTGAATTTAAGTGGTTGTATGAACTCAATATAGGCTATATCATGATTTTGTAAAATAACATGAGTTATTATGGTTTTGCAATACTACCGAGTTGGAAATATTATGAGGTATTTGAGTTACAAGACTCTTAGCTTAGAATATCCATTATCTGAGTATACATATATGCAACTACTATATAAGGACTTTTTGTTATAGATGTAGACTATTAAGCCAAACCACAATAGTTCCATCCTACCGTTCTACTTTATCTTTCTCTGTATTAATCTCTATCACTATCAATCACAACAATAATTTAAACAGGTAATATGTTAAATTTATTTGTTTTTTGAGAAAATAATCCCCAACAAACACGGAGACCAAACAATTCTTTAAGAAATCGAGTAAGCGAATCCTGCGGTGAGATCATGGGGATTTAGTCTCTTCTCTCATTGCTATTGTCTTTTCTTCTTAGTTCTGTGAAGGAAATTGACAGTGATTTAAAATCTATAAACAAGGTCGAACCCTTTAATTGTTTTCTTCTGTTTGGCACTACATGACAAGCCAAATGCCTTAAATGTATATTTAATTTTTAACAAAAAAATTAAAGAATAAAAATCAAAGTAAGAGGAAAATGTTCCAAATGTCACTTCATTCCCATTCCAACATTTTCTTTCTATTTTTACACATTGTGTTATATTATAAAAATACACACACTCACACATATATTTATAAAATATAAACTAAAATATTTACAAAATGTTTGCCTTGTGGATGGGTAGAACCTAGCCTGCAACTGTGAGCCACTGGTGATGACTAAGTACCGACGCATAAAGACAATGATAGTATAGATAAGTAAAACCCATTTATGTGCTTATTCAATTCAATTGATAATAAGCCAAAACAATTAGATTGTAGCAAACCAAAGCTTTGTTTCTGGATTTAATTTTATCCTATTGAAGATTGTAGGGTAAGGTTGGTAACACCTCTACTAGTTCATACTAATTCCTTGGCTTGGCGACACTATCTTATATGTCATGCATGAAGCCTCCAAGTCATACATGCATCACTTGTCTAACATATTTTGACTATAATTCCTTCTAATTTTCACCCATAACCCTTTTGTGTGGATTTATATATTAGGCACTGATCAAATTAATAAACTATACTTTTCATGAATTACCATGTTTGTTTGTGGAGTTTCTTATTGCCTCAATGTAATATTAATGTTGCTGTGTCGTTGACCTGGAAATAATCGTATATAATTCTGAATTCATGAACCAAATGCCGACATAATTAATTTCATTTATATTATCCCTATAGATAGACTTTGGATATTACTAAAAACTTATAATAATCAAGAATTAATCATTTTTTTAACGAACCAATTAAACAATTAGGAAATCCTTGATGGATTAAAACCAAAATTTCCATCTTTCTAAGGAGAAGTACCACTAAATTATAAGGTTGTTGATTTTGGAAGAATCCTTAATTCAATAGTTACTACAAGAAATTCATATTTTTATGTAAAAAAATTAGTGAATGAGGAAAAAAAATTTTCTTGATTAGATGGAAGTGAACTACAAATGACTCTTATGATTAAAAATAAACAAATGGACTTCTAGGAAGAGATGGAGGAGATGGAAGTGTACCCCAAACCTTACAAGATGCAACTCAGGTTGCAAGGATGAAAATAAACTTAGATATACCAAGTTCCATGTTTGGATCAAAACTTTGGTTCTTCCTAGCTAGGGTTTGAGTATATAGGAGAAGGCCACCTTCTCCAATCTTCTATATTGCACTATGCATTACAAATAGGGGTGGCAATTTGTATTCGCGTGTCGGGTTCGTGTCGTGTCGACTCATAAGTATCCGACTATATGGGTCAACACTAACCCGACATGTTTATTAAATGAGTCAAGATTCCTCAACCCTAACACGACCAATATATTAAACGAGTCAATCGTGTTGACCTGTTTATCAGATTTTATCAAAATGAAGAAAATTTTTTTTAGTATTAATCAAATTGAATTATGAAAAACCAAAAAAAAATATATATTCTTAATATAAAATTCAGAACTAACGAGTAACTGCATCACAATTAATTATTCAAAACTAAAACATATCTCAATATCACAAATAATTAATCATAATAAGTCAAAGAAAATAAACCACAACAACTAATAAGTTTATATACCTAGAATTTAAAGGGTATGTTGGTAAATTGTCATTTAATTAAACGGGTCAGACAAGTCAAACAAGTTCCATAGATTGGACACTAACCCAACCTGTTTATTAAACGGGTCAGTCATGTCAACCCGAATATGACACTAATCCATTAAGCCTCAACCCATAACTTGCTAATTTCATGTCGTGTCGTTTCGGGTTCGCAGGTCGTGTCCAATTTCGCCACCCTTAATTACAAATCAGTTTCCCCAAACCCTTAGCCCTTATGGCTTTAATAAACATGAAATTTCATAATATATATTTAACCCAATAAAGTTAAAATTGATGCCATCAAGAAGTCAATATTAATCAAACGGGAGGAGATACGTGATAATTCATAGAAACATACACATGTATTTAATCACATGATTCATTAAATCATTTAAACAAATCACATAATTATTTAATAAATCATGTGACTACAAAAGTACACATAGGTGCTCATTTGAGTTGGCACATATAGTGGGTTGGAGAAACCTTCCTCCAAACCGGTTAAGAGAAAAATACTATCCCTATAGTTGCATAATGCTAACAATGGAAACTTATATATATATTAATACTCGCTACAATCTCTTTACAACAATGCTGGAAGCCAAAAATCAGTAATGGCTCCAAATGTTGGGCATGCCCACTTCAGATAAGTAGCTCTCAGAACTTCCTTCTCCTAAGCTTGGTGACCCTTTCATGTTAGGATTGCTATCCATGTTGCTGAGTTGACTCAGAACAGCCTTTAGTACCTTGTTGTCACAAGAGAAAGGGTCTAAATAAGTACCAATATTGTTTGGTATTCCCTTAAAAGTGGTTTCAGTGTTAATCTTGGTGGTGGGTAGGTTTGGTTCCATGTTGGTCATGTGTGTGAAAAATGGGCTGGTTTGGTTTTGGTTGAAAATGGAGAAGCAGGGCACTTGCTCATACTCATCTGCATGGGTTTTAGGTTGGTCAAAAGTAATGTAAGAGTCCATTAATGCTGGGAGAGTTGAAGAGCCCGTGTCATCATAGCAATTTCCCATGCTAGGTTTGGCAGCAACTTCTCTATTTTTGTAGAACACCCTACACAACACCCAATCCTCCTGTGCATACCAATAAAAAATGTGTTACATTAATATGCTGAAGCTTTTAGACTCATGAAAGAAGAGACCAAAATTTAGGAACATAGTTTTATCTTCTTCTTTTTTTGAAGAACATATCAATTCAATTTTGTGATTCATTGGTGGATGCAAATACATAGTTGAATTTAATTAAAAAACTTAAAGATTAAGATACAAGATGTACTTAGATTTTGTCCCAAACCAAACAAAACAAAAAATTGACCCAATTAAATGAAGATTGAAACAAAAGTAGATGGTGATGCATGTTATAATTAATAGGTTACCAGAATACATTGTCTCATATGGAATGAATGAAGCAGACAAATGAGGAAGAATTGTGGATGTATATACAACAAGTAGTTGGTTGGCCTATATCCCCTAGTTGATTTGTAAAGTCAATTTTATATATTCTTGACTTGGATTTCATTACCGTCAGCTAACTTGTTAATTATATTTATCTCCACTAGCCATTGATTGAAAATCAAATTAAGTTATATGCGCTAGACCAAGAACAATAAACTAGCATATAGACTTACATCATATGCTTAAATATAATACTACGAAGTATCTTCTTAGGTCAGCTACCCATTATGATTTAAATATTTACATACTAATTATTCGGTGCAAATAAGACAAATAAGGTTTCGGTATAGAGAAAATTTTTTCTAATAAAGTCAAGGATTTCAATATTTCATACCAGGAAAAAATGTTTGTAAACTACAACTTGCCCCGTGACTTCTGCAAAAACTAGAAAAAAAATTATGTACGAAAGAAGGGTAAACATGTCATTCAGAAGTGATAGTTTGTCAAAAATTTGACCTACAAGTTTTTGCAATTAAAAATTGAAACTGTTATGGGCACTATCAATTTATTTTATTATAAATTATTTGTAAATTGACATAATAACAGTTTATGTGATTAGAGTCGCACATGATATGTAAAAATCGACATCTTAGTTTTTTAAAATTTGTGTAATAAAATTTGTAATTTTATAACATCACTCTTGAAAATCATACTATCATATACATAAACTACTATGACAATGATTCATTTACCCTGTTATTTTTCTTCGAGTGTGAGACTGACAGTAAACAAAATATGTAATATTAAACACAAATACATTCATAAGTCTAAAATTAAACTACTCAAGCTTTTTAAAAGTGGCCATATACATTTTTTTTTTCCTTTTCTTTTTTTCGCAAATAAAATAGAGAAAATCAACCAGAGGGAGAACATATTGAATGGTACCTTGGAAGATGAACTCTTAGGAGGACCAAGTGGTCCTTCAAGCCTGAATTCATGCATGACCCAGTCAGTTTTTCTTCCTTTGGGTGCTCTTCCTTGATAGAACACCAAAGTTTTTCTCATCCCAACAAGGGAACCCTTGCGAACGACTGACCTGTCCTTCCCTGTGGCTTTCCAGTAGCCTGAGGCAGTAGCTCTGTTTGTTCTCGACCCAGTTGCATATTTTCTATCACGCAGAGTGTAGAAGTACCAGTCTTTTCCTCCCACACAAGCCGTTTCTACCAAATCCATAAAAATATATATGGTGACATTATTAATAGACTTGTCATGATACAATCAATTTTCTTTATGACCAAAAGCAACAAGATTATAATCAGCCACTTCCAACAAGAACAGCAAAATCAGTAGATTTCTTTTTCTTTTTCTTTTTTAAACTTTCTAGTAAACTGTGGCTTTCATGTCTAGCTCCACCATTAACCTTAGTGCTGAAAATTATATATTAATTTCCTTTCAATTCCTAATTTTATATCTCCAGCCCCTTCGAGATAACTTAAATTTATAAGTTTATTAATTTACTTAAATGAAAGACTTTGTTGTTGTTATTGTTGTATTTGACTTAAACATTAAGTTAGGTAAAAGGGGACTATTCTACCTTTTTTTTTTTTAATAAAAACTTTTGAAAGTTGTACATAAGTTTGATTTTCATATCCCTTAAAAAAGTTGAATTTGAAGGCATGTAACACTACAAAATTATTATTATTATTATCATTGTTTGAAGTTATATTAATTATATTCATGTATTAAATTGGCATGGACCAAAAATTCAAATTAATCTGGAGGTGTTACTGTCAAATGTTCCATCACATAGAAATTAAAAAGGATTACAAAAATTAGCACGTTGCAAGGCACAATTAATATGGCATCAACAGTATCATCTGTGGCAATTAGCTAACAATTATCCAATTATTATGCTGTTGAGTAGTCATTATCTACCCCATAAATAGAGAATTATGAGCGTAATACTGGTAATAAGCCAAGTCAAAGAAAAGTTGCTTTTCTTACACGCATATGGCATATGTGAGTGATTAAGTTTAATTAATATTATTGTGTAGCTGAAAACATTTGTCACACTGTGACTTCGAAGAAGAATTAAATGTTTGAAAACTAAGGAGATTCCAATAGTTGAGAGATGATAGTGACAAGCCTTATTGGATTTGGTAAGAGCAAGAAAGAAAAATCCACTTCCTTCCAATCCGAATTACAAGTATCTACACGCGTATGGTTGCAATGTATTGTAAAAACAATAAGGGATTTGATGACTTTGTGCTTGTATTATTGTTTCAATCAGTGTCACCACTTTTAGTTGAGACAGTTCCAAGAGCGTCAACTTCTTCAAAAAGCTACGAATAGGAAATTTTTTAGTTTATTTTGGAAAAACTAGATAGGGCATTGATGATGATGAGTGAGTTTGCTCTAGAGATATTTGAGATTCTATTGGCCTTCAAAGGACTGGCTCATATCTACCTAGGAGATTGGTGAAAAAAGACACTGTTTTGAATGACTTTTCTTTGTGCCATGGTAAACTAAACTTAAGTACTTGGTCAATTCTCTAATCATGCAGTTGTATAATTGTATTGATCAAACTACATGGTTAAAACTTATTATCTTTAAAGAAGATAATATTGTTTTTATTGTATAAGTTAATACAACAATATAAAATTGAATTCAACACAAGAACCTAAGGTACAACACTTAAAGAGTTGTACTTAAATCTTACATTTATATTTATATTTATATTTCCAAGCAAAAATAGACTAATAGATTAATATATAGGAAAAATGCAAAAATGAATTATTAGAGACATATAATAAGAAATAATCATGTCAAAAAATTAACCATTTTTATAATTGATCAGAAATTTGTAAATTCACTTGCATGTATAAATGTATTTACAATTCTGTAATTTTGAAAAGAAAAAAGAAAAAAGGAGTGGTATGTTTTAATAGAGAAATTTACAAAGTATTCTTCCTTTGATTTTTATGACAGTTTTGTCAACTTGACAAAGATCCTTGAGCAGCAAAATGAATAAGGTGATCAATATGTCAATATACTTAGAAGAAGTAACTAGCCTAATTCGGAAAATAAAACTCTTGAGTTTGAAAAGGGTACACCAAATAAATGAAGCACAAGCTGTCAGTTTGACCTAGCAAAAACTTAAATGAAAGCTTAAACTATGCAACATTAAAAAGGAAAAAATAAAACCAACTGAGTAATGTTTAAGGCACTATAAACTGATTTATCAATTTCTAAACATAAGACAAAAGAGTACACAAGAAATTTATTTATTATATATTGTTAATGTGATGATATCAATCAAATTGACCATTATATCAATTTGTAAGGTTTTTGTATTAAAATTAACAATAATTTTAACTTTTTTTTTCAAACAAGTATGGATATTGTTAGATCATTTGAAAGCCACATGCTCTGAAACTATCAAATTACACCAATTTATTCATCTCCCTGATGAAAACACTAGGATTTCTCATTTTCTCTATGATAGCACAATGTTATGACATTTTCCACTGGTCGAAACATAACTGGTCCTGTGGTCTAATCCGTCATGTAGCTAGTGGCCTTTCATGTTGGCTTTGACAATCCATGCAAACTAGATTCCCTAGAAAACACTATTCAGACGGCTGTATGACTTATAAATATATGAGAACATTGTTCATTTACCATCAATCTTTGTTAAAGAAAAGCTCATGACAAGTTTTGTCATACCTAGCTAGCTAGCCAATTAATTAGTCGTGGTTTGCTACAATCTTTTTCGACCACGTATATGGAGCAAGTAGACCACCATATAATGGTGTCTATTTGTGGCCAGTCCGGTTGCTATCAAACTCACCCGCAACCAAAGGAGAAAAAATTCCCATCACATTTTCAAGCAAAACAAAAGAGAGCTGGAAATAACAGTACCATTTTAATTTCTTTCCTTCCCCAGCTAAACAACAAAATATAAAAATACCCTCTTTCTCTCCCATATATTAAGTGTATATATGCTTATGGTGTATATGCTTAGTATATACAGGAATATCCTTTTTAAAAAATATATGCATGGTATTGGATAAGAACAAGAATATATTCTCACTTTGCAAAACAAAGTAACAGACAAATCAGACTAAGATGACGACCATGACCATGACCATGGTGATAAATATGAAGATGATAAAGATGATGATGATGAATAAAATTTGAAGATGGTGTTTACAGGACTCACCAGGGATATCCCAAGGTTCACACTTGTTGAGGTCAACTTCAATCATAAGAGAGGGGTCACAGTTTGTCACCTTCTTCATCAAGTACTCACATACGAGTTCTTCATCTCTTGGATGGAACCTAAATCCTGGTGGCAACTTTGCCTCTACCATGCTTATGTTGCTCATTTTGTCACACAGAGAAAGAGAGACAAAGAGGAGAGAGAACCAGTATGTGAAGGAGCTCAAGGTGTGGGAGTTTTTCTCAGTTCTGAGATCTTAAACAAGGGGGGCTAGTTGGGGTATATATAAAGTAACAAAATTTGGGGTGTGTCATCTGGTAATTCCGTGTAAGTATGGTGGGTCAAAATGGCATCACAAATATCAGACATGGCATGAATATATGAGAGAGAGAGTTAAGGAACTTGCCTACGTGGCATGATGATGTGGATCCAATGTGGATCCAATTAATCACTGCCAGCCTATTGAAATGTACAGTCTAATATATTATTAAAAAATTATCCTATGATACAGTTGGTCTTTTATAAAATTTATTATTTTATGTAACAGTTAGACGCAGAACTACGTCTCTCACATGGATGTGAGCCTCACAAATGTATGGTTGCTCTTTAAATAAGATAGGTGCTCTGTGAGAGGGTCTCATGAGATATTTTCTATTAGAGTCCTAATTTTGTAAAGACGAGGTGTAAAACCTCTATTTTACACCATCCAATAAGAGATTATTATATTAAATTTTACTTAAAATTTAATACATCTTACTACACCTAATAACATCTCAATAAACTCTCAATTTGGTTAGATTTATATATAGATATTAGAATTGATTGAGTGTGGTTATGCTTATTTTTAAATATGTGATAAGATTATGTAGCATATTCGAATTGGAGGGGTAAAATATAAGTTTTACACTACATCCTTACAGAATTTAATCTCTTTCTATTAACCACGGACGAGTTAAGTGACTATAAATCTAAAGATACAATATTTTTTCATGAATTTTTTCACAATTATTAACTCTGTTATGATTTGTGTACAATAAAAATAGGATAAAAATAAAAATAATATTATTTCAATTTGTATCAAATCATATCAGCAATTAATCCTAACATTACACGTGTGGGAGGGGCCTGGAGGAGAGAGTCATGGGGGTCCTTTGCTTCTTTGTCTTTTTCTTCAAACTTCTCTGTGAAATTCAACGAGTTTAGATTAGATTAGAAACATTTCAAGAGTTGGAACCTGAACCAGCCAATCTGAAATCTAAAATTCAAGTGGGTCCCACCGTGTGATGACATTCTCTTTGAACTTGTCCATTTCCACCGGACCTTGAGCTAATGTTACGGGTCTCACTTCCTGTTTGGTTCAAAATATCATAATTAATGAGTCTTGGGAATTAGTTGTAGATAAGCTGGTTTCTACTAAGGACTTTTAAAGTGACCTTAGGTAAGTAATTGAAAGTCAGGTTAAAAACGTTATATAATAAGGGTTAAAGAAAGTGTAGTCATAATTTTTTTTTTTTTTTTTACTCATTTTTAAGAGATAGTAAAGAGGATAAAACAAGTTGTATTACACTATTATAAAATAATAAAATATAAAATGGTGAAAAAGATTGATGTTGGGTTAATTTTTGTTTATCCAACCAGAAAAAAAGAATGAAAATATAAAATTTAGCTTAATTATTTAATTATTTAATGGTTTAAATAATTAGTTTTAGTACTATATGGCTATTGCTACGAAACTTCATACCCTATATTTATAAGAATATAACAATTGCAAAGGGAGTGACCTTTTCAACCTTGTTCATAATTAGGGTCCGTTTGGATACCGTTTATTTTGTTGAAAACTGAAAATTGAAAATATTGTAGCAAAATAAATTTTAAATGTGTGAATAGTGCTGTGGGACCCATTTTTAATAAAAATTTTGTTAAAAAAAAAGTTTGTGGGTCCCGTGAATAGTGCACGGAACCCACTAGTTACTCAGAAATGTGCTTCTCCCAAAAAAATAAAAAAAACAAACAAACAAACAAAAACAAAACGCAAACGTAGACGCAGGGACGTGGACGCAATCCAAACGCATACTTAGTCAAGATTGTCAAATGAGAGCATGTGATCTTTGGACCTTTCCAATTTTCACTTGGAAATGTCATGAATTTTACATTCCAATGTAATAATATATTAAGTATGGTAAAATAAATAAAAAAGTCAGATATTTCTTAATTACATTCATAAAAATGTGTAAGAGAAAAAAAAAAAAAAAAAGGAGAAATGTCATTTCATAATTTGGTATGCAGCTTCAATCATGCTCGGTCACAATCACCATTCAAAAATAAAAAAGATATCCATACAACCAACCACTTGTTGAATATTAAAACCATGTGGTTGTGAAATTGATGTGCCGAAATTTATTAGCATGAGACGAGGTCTTGAGTT
Source organism: Notholithocarpus densiflorus (assembly GCA_030021035.2). Lineage (NCBI taxonomy): Eukaryota > Viridiplantae > Streptophyta > Magnoliopsida > Fagales > Fagaceae > Notholithocarpus > Notholithocarpus densiflorus. The sequence goes on along the minus strand of JARYZH020000283.1, from coordinate 258,686 downwards.
TCTTGACCAACGATGAGGTGAGAAAGAAATATATATTCTCAATATGACAAAACTTAGGTACAGTATCTTAGATACTGTTCCTTAGGTTCCCCTCTTAAGATTCAACTATGTGGCTACTTAACTTAAAAATACACTTCTATCCCTTGAGAAAAAATCCACATGGCAGAATCTTAAAAATGGAATCTAAGGAATCGCACCTAAATACTGTACCTAAATTTTGTTCATCTCAATATGGGGCCATAAAGGATATAAATATTAGTCTAGAGGCCACCTTAGTAAAGACCTTAAATTATATGCAAATAAACCATAAAAAAAATATTATGTGAAAATAATAATGTGGTGGTGCATAAACCTTGATGCTAAATAACTCTAGGTTTTGTGAATCAGCTATATATTGGTTTTCCTCCATCTGATCATTATGGCTTTAGGAATATGCAAATAATTTGTTCTATAAACATGATTATACTAATATTGAAAGGTTAAATTTAATCATTGAACTATTATTTTTATAACAATAACATCCAAACCTTAGTCCCAAAATTGTGAAGTCGATTAAGGATTCTCAATAGACTAATCATGGTCAAACACAATTATCCTTTTACTTTATCATATTCTATCCAAAGTCATACTTTCAATTACTTCATTAATTGACATGTCTTTTTTCTTTTTTACTAATATATTAATATCATTTTTCGTCTTTCTTTATTATTTATTTTTCCTTTAACTTGAATCATCTTACTCTTTGCCACTGATGCATTAAACGCTCTTTTACCAAAACATTTTTGGCAACTCTTTCTCATCTTTTCATCAATAGAGGCTACCCTATCTTTAAGCGAATTCCCTTATTTCAAATTCTATTTTTCCTTAAATTCCCACTTATCCACCTTAAAATTCTCGTTTAACCTATTCTTCTTTTATGAATTAATATTCAATACCATGGAGTATAAATGGTCTTATAAATTTATTTTTATAACTTAATAGGTATTATAGGATCATTCAATACTCCTAATGCGCTTCTCCACTTTATCCACATGCTCTTTTCCTATGATTCACTTCATTTTTAATCTTTTAATCGAAAGCTCTCGCTTTTTGGTATGCCTTGACCAATAAGTCTAATAGCTCTGTCCAGTGGCGAAACCAGACTATTTTCTTAGGGGGGCACGGTGTAAAAACTAATATATAATTTTATTTTTCATAGAAGTTACAAGGAGGAGGAGGGCTTTTTTCAAAACCCAGGGGGGCCATGGCCCTCCTCGGCCCCCCCCCCCCCACCCTCTCCCTCCGATAGTAGGTCCATCTTTGTTTCTATTTTTACTAAATTTACATTCTAGGAGAAAATGGGCAAATGCCCTTTTCGCACAAAAATTTCAGCGTTTTGCCCCCTTTCCCAAACTAATTAGGAAAATGCCACTCTTTTGAAACTTGATTTTTGGACAATCGAGTTATAGCGAACTTAAAATTTTTTAAAAAAAATTACTGGAACTCGAGCTCCATGAACTCGAGTTCCATACAATTTTTTAAAGCCCTATAGTGGCGTTTTAAAACATGTAAGTTTTTTTCTTAGGTCTGATCGCTCCATAGGGAGCCTTATAGTGGCGTTTTAACATGCAAGTTTTTTTCTTAAGTCTGATCGCTCCATAGGGAGCCCCATAGTGGCATTTTAAATACCTATAGTGGCGTTTTTTATAGAACTCGAACTCCATGAACTTGAGTTCCATGCAATTTTTTTTTTTTTTTTTTAAGTTTTACCTATAGCTGCGTTTCATGGAGGCCTATAGTGGCGTTTTTTATGGAACTTGAGTTCCGTGAACTCGAGTTCCACGCATTTTTTTTTTTTAAAGTTTGATCGCCTCATACTCGATTTTCTACAAATCGAGTTACAAAATAGGGACTTTTCCCTAATTAGTTTGGAAAAATGGGCAAAACGCTAAAATTTTTGCGCGAAAATGGTATTTGCCCATTTTGGCCTTACATTCTATATATGCTCTGTTTTAGTCCTACTTGACTTAAAGTTTTAGATTTTGAATCATCTCACCAAATTTCTAACTTGGTATTAAATTCACGTCTAATTTCATTCACTAAAACTAAATCATCTACAAAAAAACATACACCAAGGACTTCCTCTTGAATTTACTTAATGAGCTCATTATACATGCTTAAAGCTAATCCTTGATGTAAACCTAGTTACAGGATACCTATGTGTAATGACATTAAATGACATTTGGCGACTAGTGTGCCGAAATGTTGCAAGAAACAAGGTCCCGACCAACAAGATAAAAGATAATATAATAACAGTTTTTTTTTTTTACTAGCCTATATAATAACAGTTTGGGGCCATAGAAGATTATATAAATATATATATATATATATATATATATATATATAATGTCATTTTGAGACCACCTTAAGAAAGACCTTTTGCTTTCTCAAGAAAAAAGAAAAAAAAAAGAAAAAAAGAAAGACCTTTTGTGGAGATCAAAAAAAGAGAAAAAGAAAAAAAAAGAAAGACCTTTTGTCAGTTTGTGTATGCTAAACCTCTTGAGGTTTGTCAATCAGCTAGTCCATCTGACCAATGTGATTTCAGGAATAATGTGCAGAAACAAATCAATATTGAATTTTTTTACACATTTAGTTATGTTTCTTTCTTTCTTTCTTTAAAAAAAATAATAATAATAAAAGAAAAGGAGTAATGTGAAAATAATTCTTAAACTATTTGTGGAAAAAAAAATCTATCTTTTTAGGACACGATATAATTTAAAACTTGTGAAATATGTTAATTTCCTTACGATTATGTCGAGACACCAATGAAATTTTTGTTTTGGTATAGACATGAATAGAATCGAAATCCTTTATTTGAAGACAAAGGACTTTATCAATTTTTTTATTTATTTAGAATTTACCAGTTAAATTACCTTGAACCACAAACCATTTCTAAAATTGATACTTTCCTGTATATCATATATATGCATTCTATAATTAATCCAAGGAAATAGTATATTATATTAATAAAATAAAAAGAAGGCTCAAAGAAGGATCCCGTCTCTCTTAGCGAGGGCTATCTCTCTTAGTGAAAGTAAGGGAATGAATAATACTTTCTAAGTTTAAGAAGTTTAACTATTCTACCAAAGAAAGAACAAGCTTTTTAATGAATTTGATGGAGTACTTAGAGCATCAGCATCTCACAATTCTAATTCTACTCTATTTTACTATTTCAAAAAGCTACTTTATCATTATACCATACCATTTTACAATATCTCAAGTATCCTAAACTTTTATTTTTCTATTCTACACATTAAAATAATATATCTACATAATAAAATAATATATCCCAAAACTATATCTTTTCTCTCGCATCTCTCTCCAACACCGAAATCCAGAAATCATTCAAACATAGGAACAACGCCGATCTCGAAAAAGCTTAAACACGCCGGAAAAATCCAACGCCGCCAATCATACCACGCCGATCAACAAAATCCAAAAAGATTAAACACGCCGTTAAACAAAATCCAATGCCGATCAACAAAACCCACGCCAGAAAAAGCTTAAACACGCCGCCGATCATACCACGCCGATCTGGACCCAAAAAACCTAAAAATGGCCACCATACCATGCCGATCTCGACTTCCCTAGTCTCACCTCCACGCCGGACCCACGACCCATGCCGGAATAGCCCACCGTGAGAGAGAGATGTGATGAGAGAGAGAGGCCATTGTGGAGAGAGAAAGGAGATGAGAAACAGAGGAACCTGGGTGAGAGAGTCAGACATATGAATAAACAAATATTATTTTGTTTTAGAATTGTGCTATAGTGCTGCAATTCTAAAGATAGAATTGCACTGTAGCACTATTGCAAAAAAAAATTCAATAGTTGGCAGTAGTATTTTCTGATGGAGAGGATTTTGAGACTTAAAATGCCAAATTTTTCTTACATTTGGCATTAGCATTCTCCAATGCTAATGCTCTTGTACCCTTTTTGTGTGTGTCTCAAGCTTGAATGGAAGGACATAGCAAAGGTGTCAAAATAGTCATGAGTGGGACTTAATAGAATAACGTAGGCTTTATCACCTTTGATATAGCATGTATTTTGGTGTTTAAAGTGCTAAGAATAGTTTTTTTTTAGTGGTTTTAGTACCTTTGATGTGAATGCTCTAAAATAATGTTCATTATAGAATTTAGAGTGAAACAAATCTTAGATTTGGCAAAACAAGCCAAACGGCCAAAAGGACAAAACAATTTGGCAGGGAAATGTTTGTATCATCCTAAATCGATCAAATCTTAGAGTTAATTACTATTAACTTGTAACTCCATGCATATGCATAGATACACTTGAAGATATACAATAAGATGCATAATATAATTCCTATATATATAATTTAAATACTATTGATAGTCATTTTTATATTTTATTAACTCTTTAAAAAATTTTGTAAGGATATTATTAGGTATAAAATGTAAATTGTCCTTTTTTTATTATTATTGTGAAACAGTTTATTGTCCTTTTTTTTTTTTTTTGTGAAACACTTTTTTTTTTACAATTTATTTATTCTAGACACTTTGGTTTTTGTACTTAATAACTCACTTAGATGAATATTTATGATGTGGTCCCACATTTGATTCTAAAATTAAGAAATAAAACTCTTTAAGAATAAATAATTTATGACACATTGCGCAAAATTGAAACTCTAATTTGGAATTCTAATTTGAGTTTCTCTTAACTTCACCTATTATTATTATTATAGATATAGATTACCTTCATCATTAAATTATTAAAATCATAATTATTTTATTATTAAATAATTAATATAATTTTTTTTAATGATTTTTCAATACACACCAACAACCAACCCTTCATCTTTCATCTGCTTTAGATACATGAAAAAAATTTATTAACTTTTGCTCTATTTTTCGCATCTCAAATATGTAATGTTGTGATCAAAGGTCACAAGACACCTATTAAGTTCTTCCTCCTATCCCTTACTTTCTTTCCATTTAGTCTAAGAATGACAAGAAGTTGGGTTTAGGGGTAAAAAAGAAAAGGAAAAAAAAAATCTCCAAATTCAAACCATCTAAATAATTTTTACAAACCAAACTATTATCAAACACTATTAAAATTTAGAAATTTTCTTCTAAAATCGTTCTATTTATTTTTGAAAACCCAAATTTGTCCCCAAATTATTCCATTTATCTAATTAAGTATGAGTCTACTTCAACATGTCGCATCAAGTCAAGTTAACCAAAATTTGAACATCTAAAATACTTTTATCTAAATATAATCATTAGTAAGAATTTTAACACTAAATTAAACAATATTTATGATAGTATTTCAACTTATGGTGTTTGTTCTATGATAATTGTTTTTTATCATAAAACTAAGGCACCAATCGGTTTTGATGTAGGCAGAGTTTGAACCTCAGATTTCTTGTTCGACGACAAGAGATTTTACCGGTTGAACTAACTAAAACCCACAAATTAAATAATATTTAAAGAGAGAAAGAAAGATACATGTTTGTTTTAGAAACTCTTTTTTTGTTTAAAATAAAATTAATAATTAACCTATTATAGTAAATTAAAACATAATCATGACAAGTTTATATACCTAGGGTGTAAAATGAAAACCCTAACGAATCCAAACCTGTTTTAAAAATGGACCCATTGCTATTTCATTTTGCCCAAATCCTCTTCTTTCACTAGGATAGGAAGTACTAATGGAGGTGTTTAGGTCTTTTTTTGTGAGTTGTTGGCAAGAAAAAAGAAAAAAAAAAGTTTCTCTTTTTTTAGAGGAAAATTTGGAATTGGTTCAAATCCTAAACAATTCAATTTTTGTATCTAATCCTCATAAAATCTTCTAAAATATTATGAAACCAGGCCTATTTATTATACTTTACCTTATTACCACAAAATTCCAATCTTCCTTGAAAGCCTTTAGGCCCATGGTCAAGCTTGCCTTCTTAAGCCAATAAGGAAAACCGACCCAAAATAAGTTTATTTCCAAGCTCCACTTTAGACCTCAAATCCCCTAAATGAGTGTTTGGTCCTCAAGACTCCCTCGATTGTCATCCCAGAGGATATTGACAATTAACTTGTCATAAGATAACTTATCTGCATTCTCAGTAGCCTCTTTTCTTTAATTGTCGGCTCAGTTGATATTGTTCTCCTCAAAATGAGAGCTAGTTGAATTCCATCGACTCCCCCCTCCCCCCCCCCCCCCCCCATAACAACAATTATTTCATCCTACCAAACGTCACATTTAATGCTATTGAATATGTCCTCCATGCCTACAATTCTGAGGGGGACATTGTCCTAATAGCCATCCCCACGGCCCAATCTCATGCGAGTGGGTGGTCACATGTATCAGATGCATGGTATCCTTTTTCCTACAATATATGCAACTAGAAGGCGACAATGGGAAGAATTAGCAAGACATAGTCAAGGGAACGTGCCTTGGTGCTTTGGGAGAGATTTTAACATTGTCAATTTTTCAAGCAAAATAATAGGGCAACAAGAACGACATGGATGTTGAATTTTTTTTGAGTTTATATTAGATTGCTATGCTATATTTTCCTTTGGAATGAGGTGCTTTTACTTGGTTAAATAATCACAATTCATCCACAATGTCTAGTTTAGATTAAGTTTTGGTCTCACCAAATTCGGAAATGTATCTTTCTAGTTTGATTTACAGGCTACTCCAATGACCCATATCTGACCACTTCACTATTTTACTTGATAACAATGGAGCTAATAGAAGAAAAAAAATCCTTTTAAATTTAAAAATGTGGTTGAAATTTGAAGACTTTATAGATAGAATGTGAAATTGGTTGGGGAGCTACCATTAGGGGTGTGCATGGTGCAGTTGGTATGACTTTTGCCCAATTTTGGCATTGCACCAATGGGATCAGTTTCGTCAATAACGGACACCATCCAACATCACCTGTGGTCGGTTCTCCAGCCTTAGGCGATGCATTTTTTCTCCATTGGGGCAGTTAGTTCTATTGGTTTGAAAATTTTAGACTAAAACAACCACTACAAAATCAAAACCTACATATCAAAATCCACAACAAACCAAAACCTAAGATCTAAACATCAAATCCCACAACAACAACAAGAAGAAAAAAAAATCAAACTAAGCAAGGTTAGAGATCTGAGATTTGAACAGAGATTAAGGAGGAACCCACCATTAGGCTGAAGATTGGAGATCTAAATAGGTTGAATAAATGGCAAAGGTGGCATATTTCATCAAAATGATGGTCGGAAATAATGGTAGATACTAGCTAAGGTTTAGGTCTTTAGGGATTTGGGGCGTCTATGGTAGGCAGAGAGAGAAAGGGAGAGAGAGAGTATTTCTGAATATTGAGTAAGGTGAGAGAGGGGGGAAGAGGGATCTATTGATATATATAGAAAGAGAAGTTGGTTAGCTTGGTTTTGCATAAATTTCAAGACTTCACCTCCGACCATTTCACTACAACGGTGTCGGAGAGAGCTCTAGTCTCCACTCACCAAGTTCAACTCCATACGTCAGTCCATTTTTCGATGCAATTGCATCAATGCCGATTGGTTTCGACGATTTGACTCAATTTACACACACCCAAGCATGGGATAGAAATACTAAGTTTTTCCATCAATTGGCCAATTTGTATAGGCAAAATATCTGTGTTGGCTGCTTAAATTGGAGACACACTCACTAATGATAGGTTGTAATAAAGGATCATAATGTAATAAAGGATCATATTGGCTGCTTAAATTGGAGACACACTCACTAATGATAGGAAGAGTTTCTTTAGGTTTTGCATGGTATTGATGGTGACAAAGCAATAGGCTCTATAGGTTCACAATGGCATTTTGTCTAATCCTATTGGAGTGTGGTAAAGATGGACATAATGTACTTCTCTAAATTCCATGATAAAGGTATGTTTGAAAAAAGTTTAAATGCCACCTTTATGGATTTAATATCTAAAAAAGTGGGAGCACTTGAAGTGAAGGATTTTAGGTCTATTAGTCTAGTGAGTTGTATTTATAAAGTTTTGGTAAAGGTTTTGGCAAAAATTTTAAAGCAATAATGGGAGACTTGTGTCTAACATGCAAAATGTATTTGTTCATGGCAAACAAATACTTGACATTTTCCTCACAATTAATGAATGTTTGGATTGTCTCTTGAAATTTGGGAGAATGGGGGATTTATCCAAATTTTTTATAGAAAAGGCTTATGACCGCATCAATTGAAGTTTTTGATTTATTTACCTCAATTATGTAGCTTTGGGGAAAATGAAGGAAGTTGATAGAATTTTGTGTGTCCAATCAAATTTTTATGTTCTAGTGAAAATCAATCCTTGGTTTCTTCACTTGTAGTAAGAGCTCACATCAAGGTGATCCATTACCCCCTATAATGCTCCCGGTGGTTATGGAAGCCTTGAGCTGGTTGATAAAAAAAAGTTGTGTCAAGGGTTTATTTGAACATTTTTTTTCAATGATAATTTGAGGGGGAAACAATTGTAATATCCCATCCCCATTTTTGTTAACGACACATCATCTTTTGTGAGGTAAACACTGCACATCTTTGCTATTTAAGATGTATTCTCATTTGCTTTAAAGTATGGCACCACTTGGGGGAATCGGTATTCGGGCAAGGTCAAGAGACCATAGGCAGTGGGATTATGGAAGCATACTAGAAAAGGATGGAACTTCCCATTTTATCAGCTATGATATTAGTGATAACTCTAAAATTTGTTTTCAGCATAATTTGTGGAATTGTGAGACTACTTGAATGAGACATATCCTAATCTTTTTTCTAATTGCAAGAGGTAGAGATGCTAGAGTGGTAGATTATAAGGAGTTCATAAATGGCTGCTTTTAAAGGGATCATATATTCATTCAAGAGGTGCATGATTGGGAAGTAGAATCTATAGCACAATTATTGAAAGATATATACACAATAAAATTTAAATGTGGATAGGTAGATAAATTGGTATGGTCCCCTTGGAAAAAGCAAGGCCTCCAACTAAAAAGCTATTACAAAGCATTGAGAGGAGGAGAAGGTAAAGTCTTTCTCTGACATAGCATTTGGAAAGTAAGTGCATTGTCAAGGGTGGCTTTTTGCTCATGGTGTGTGGCATTAAGAACGACTTTAATTTGACAACGGATAATCTTAAGGAAGTTAGGGATTATTATTATGGATTTGTGTTTTATGTGTAAAATACATGAAGAGAATGTGTCTCATATTTTCAAATATTATGTGGTGGCTCCAAAGTCGTGGTTAATAATTTTTTGCATATTTGGTGTCTTCTGGTTAAGACCTAATCTATGATGAAGGTGTTATCTAGTTGGAATGAACATTTTGGCAAGAGGAGTAATGAGAGGATTCAAAAAGTTGATTCTTTGTATTTAATGTGGTGCCTTTGAAGAGAAAGGAATGCATGTTACTTTGAGGGAGGGGGTTAAGCTTGGTGAAGCTAAAGTTCTTATTTTTGAAGGGAAAATTCTTAATTAGTCCCGGAGTATAATGAAATAGTATTCCCTCCTCTCACATTCATGGTAGACCCCATCTTGAATTTAATGGGCGGACCCCACCATGAATGTGAAAAGAGAGAGTATCATTCTCCGTGTTCCGAGAGTACTTAATAATTACTCTTTTTGAAGACCTTATATGAATCAACTTTGATGGGCAAAATTTGCTTAACAGCATATTTTTAGAAAAGTATTAGCAAAAAAGCATGCGGACCAAACATATTGGTAAGTTAGATTTTTTTTTTTCTTTTTTTTAAGTGGAACTTGAGTCTCTTAAACTCGAGTTCCAAGATTTTTCACAGGAACTCGAGTTTAGGAAACTCGAGTTCTGTTCAAATGGAACTCGAGTTTCCTAGACTCGAGTTCCACGTTTTTTTTTTTTTTTTTTTTTTTTTTTGGTCCATTTCAGACTTAATCCAAGAGGGAATGGGATGGATCTCGAGTTTGTTAAACTCGATTTCCAAAAACAGTCCAACTTACTAAAATGTTTCATCCGCATGCTATGTACCAAAATTTTTTCTAAAAAGCTACTATTTGACAAATTTTGCCAACTTTGATGTCTTTTACTTTTCTTACTATAAACTTTTTAGAATATGCAAAGTTTTTAGAATTCCTAGATATAAATTATTTTGTTGCTTTTCTATCATATTTTAATGTTTTGTCTTTTTCTTCTATATTCCACGTCTACTTGGATAGTACCCTTTTACGTTTTTTAGATGTTAATTCTCTACTTTAGGCTGATTTGAACAGTCTAACTTAATAATATACAATGAACTTTCTTTTCAAAAAAAGAAAAAAAAAGAAGAAGAAAAATTCAAACATTAGAATTTAGAACTTTAGATATGGATAACAGAGACGTCCAGGATTTAAATTTCTCCTTTCTTGACTGTCAAAATATATATAAAAAAAAATAAAAAATGAAAAAGAAGTTCACTCTTAAAAAATTAAAGCAGAAGACCATGTTATCTTATTGGGATTAGAAGACTCTTCCACAGTGACGGGCCTACCCACCCTCTTCTTATTTGTCCATACATCTATTCAAGGAAGCGTACGTACAATTGCTTTCCTATATGGTTTTGTCTAGCAGTAAGAATGAAACCCCTCCTCCCCCTTGCAGATAACTAAGATAACATGATCTTACCATGTAAAATTCATAAGATGGTCTTCCTACAGATACCCAACCTCTTCTTATTTCTCAAGATTGTTCTCCCTTCAAGCTTAACCAGGCTTTAATGTGCCATTTGCTATGCATGAATTCAAATTATGGTAAAAATTCTTTCATTTAGACATTGGGTCCATTTGGTTAGGCATTTTGAGAGTTTAAAAGAGCATTTTTAAAACTCAAAACTCTATTTTGCAACCACAACTCCTTGTAACATTTTTCCAAACGCTCATTGTAAATGCAAAACACTGTTTTCGAACAGCTTATTCAAACGTTCAAATATACAATAAAATTGGAATGATATAGACAACACACTGGCTAGTACTAGTAGCAGCCAGATACTGGTGATATGAGAGGAGAACAATAAAGTCAGTGATAAAGATCGAGCAGTCAGCAGGTTTTGCAGCTATAAGGAATAAGAGACATAATAATAACATTAAAGAAATTAAAGGGCTGAAGGCTTAATTAGTGGCTTGACATACTGAAATGGCAAAGTAGAAACTGGTGTGAAACTATTCAACACAAATACAAAGGAAGGATGGCCTGTGGTCCAGAATTTTGTTTGCCAACTAGTCAGCAATAATTGGTGTTGAAAAGGAAAGAATTTCAAACCCAAAGGAACCCATTCCTTATCTGCAACTACAGAATCCAGGTCCTTAACTGAAAAACCATGCTCGCTCCCAATAATTTTGATAGAGATAAGAACATCATCTAGTGTCAAAATGGAAAGGAAAGCACTCATGATGTTCTTTCCTGAATTGAAAAGGAAAGCTCAAGAAATACCAAAATACATAGTATTTAACAAAAATAGTTAACATTCCAATACGTTAATTTTCAACATAAATGATCAACCATTGACCAACCCCATGAGGGCAAGTGCCATTTTATTTTCTCAAACTACTTTTTTAAGTGGAGAAGTTTTCTCATTTCTGTTGGACCTTAGTTTGAAACCCCTTTATAGTTATGGAGATATTTTATAATGTCGTATTGCTCAAAACAAAGTAGATTTATCTGAAAATTACATGGGTGTCAGTATTCAGTGAAGGACCAATAAAAACTAGCTAGGTGTCCAAGACTACAAGAATTCATTCAAACATGCACACGTGTTATGAGGACTTCTTTAAGGTTTGGCATTTGCTATTACAGCAACCATTACAGGAACGAGTACGACAACGCAGGCTTGTTTTATTTGATGTCAAGCCGTGTAAACTTTGTGCTGAGGCAATCACAATTCACATGGCTTAACCTACACCTCCAAATTGTAGTACACTCTGCCACCACAACTTTCTCCACCAAAGATTGTTTCTATCACTAAAAAGTCCCTTAATCATTTCTCACAACAGTAGGTATAACTTGTACTATTGATGCATAATAAATGTAATGTTAACAGTAGATTCAAGTGAAAATGATGTTTGCTAATGTTCTGTTTGTTTTGAAAAATATTTGCCTACATAAAATATTTTACATGTAAACATTTTCAGTAAAATATTTTCAGGAGTTTAGTATGATAAGTAAAATTTTTCAAGTAAATTACCAAAACCGATGGCTCAACACTGAAGCTACTAGTGCCAAAGGTTCAGTGACCGGACCGTTGGAACTGGCAGTCAAAGCAGTAGCTCTAGCAACTGGATTGCAGACGATCACCGTCAAAGAGGTATCTCTGGTGACTGGACCGCCAACACTGGTTGACAAATCATCGTCTTCGATTACCAGACCTCCAGCACTGGTTGCGATGTGGCGTCTCCAGCCATCAAACCACCAGCACCAATCGCCAAAGCAGAGTTTCCGGACATTAGGCAGAGCGAAGACACCAAACCGCCATCACCGATAGGCAAAACGGAGTCTTCGACCACCAGACTGGTGACCTAGCAACCAGATGAGGGAGAGAAAGCCACTATATGATTTTGGAAAATGTTTTTTACCAAATTTTCAAAAATAAAACATTTTACAACTTTTTATAAAATATTTTACAATAAACGGAAAATATTTTACAAGTTTGACTATATTATACCTGCAAACAAACATCTAAAAATGAGAAAACATTTTCCGAAAAATATTTTACATCAAAACAAACAGAGCATATCATCATAGGTGCAATATCGTTAGTGTTCATAAACTGCTCACAAAGCTTCCATCTCTACCATTATTTTTGAAAAATCAAGTATTAATGTGACTTATTTTTTAGGATGAGTGAAGATGGAGTTTTTCTAGATGGTTTGAAAAAAATGTTTGTGATTATAGCATTATCAACTGTTATCTAAGGTATCAATTGGAATATGCACTTGAAATATTTTAAATCCATTGGATCTTTCAAGAGTAATAATACTTCTATAAATGATACAATCATTCAAGATATGTATAACAACTGAATGCATACGAATCTGTCTTTTTCATCCCAGCGTGCTAACAGAGACTTCTTAGGAAGACTGCTTTGTGGGTATAACTGTTGCTAAAAGGATAAAGTTCACAGATAACTTCAACCTTTGACATTTCCAATCACTAAATTCCTAGAACTAATTATTGCAAATACAACACCAAACATTGTAGAGGTTATGTTATCTGGCATTCTCCAGTCAACATATTAAACCACATCAACAGAGAATATACTATTACACCTGTCCTTCATAGAAAACAATATAGAATATGCATGGAATACCACCACTATTCTATGTCTACCACTTCAAAGTTACGTACTGGGAAATTATCTCAACTCATAAAATTCATGATTGCCTAGCCATATATCATGACAGCCATTACATTGTTCATTAATCTTGCCTAAGAGTCTTTAAATTGGGGAATTATAATTTTTGTTGCCAACTTGCAATTGTTATAGTTGGTGACAACTGACAAGTCATTAATGACAAATACAAAAATTCCTATAGAGTGAGTTCCTTTAAGTATATGATTTCAGTTGGCGTTTAGAATCCTATTGTATTGATTGAGTTTCTGAGCAGAACAAACAAGTAAGCGGAGTCATATATCAAAAAACAAGTCAGAGGTGTATTGGCTCTTTTTTAAACGCACAAGCAACACATATTTGGTTTAAAATGCAATGTAAAGAAAAATATAGCAGCGGCCCTATATAGATCATAGTGAGAATGCATAGATTGTACTGAAAATGTAACAAATACAGATTTCACTTCTACACCACATTAGAAATGTGTATATAATGCACACACACAAGTACATATACCCATGGCCGCACATACACTGCTATACACGTATGCATTGATATTTTGAAACCAGAAAGAAGCTCTTTCTAGGCTCCTCACAAATAGCATTAACTGTTTGTAATTTTTAGAAATCTTTCTGACGAGAAATAAACTGATTCAAATTTGACAAATAATGAAATACTGGGGCTTTACAAATTACATACAAGATGCTATAATCTGCATGCAAGTTAACTGTTCTCTAAAAGCCTTAAGAATCCTTTTTTTTATAAGTAACGAAAAATTTTATTAGAAAAAAACAATGATCAAACAAGAACAAGAGAAAATAAAAAGGGGGAGAGAGAGAGAGAAGCAGCACTCCAATCCAACACAGTACGGAAGAAGAAGGCTTTAATGTCTAGGTTATTCCGTTCACATCCCTCAAATTTTTTGGAATTCCGTTCTTGCCAAAGACACCACATAATGCAATGTCACACAACCTTCCAATAAGCAATGTTTCTATGCTTTACGAAAGACCCCTGCCAAGTTGCAAACATATTGATGACTGTCATTGGCATTACCCAATGGAGGCCAACTAAAAGCCTTAAGAATCCTTCTTTTTTTTTTTGGACCAACCTTAAGAATCCTTCTTAACAACTATTTAGGATTACTTTTTCAAGAGCACAGTGAGTTAGTGTTTATATTTACAAGGTAGGAAAAAACATGTATGGATTTAGTCTGTTTCATAAAAGCACATTCTGAACAACAATAGTTAGACGAGCATTCCGCTACCGATCATAATCACATCAGAATTCTGAAATCAATCCTACAGCAATCACAATTCAGAAGAGGTAAAAACCCCAAGAATCCCCATTCTTTGGACCATATGTATTTGGCTTTTCAGTACCAGAGTAAAAGAAATTAATTCACACATTCATGTTGACCGAACCTCACATTTCACGGTTTTTGAGATTCACTTTTCTTTTGCTAATTTACTGTTAGGAAAGCACTAATAAAGATGGGATCATGGATGATCATTTTTCTTTTAGATTGCAGAGGAGCGGGAGCCAAAAAAAAATTTCAATAGCAGAAAATAATACACGTGCCTAACCTTAATTAGTTCGTTGAGAATCTATAATCGATCACAAAAATTTGGGACAAGGACTTGGTTGTTGTTGTAAATGACCAAAAATTAGTAAATGGAGACCAAGTGAATGATTGTTGACAGTGTGTGCATGCGTGCATGTGTGTTCTGATATATCATTTCCATTTCCATATCCAACCCTTTTTCAATCAGCAATATCAACGTGTATGCACTCCCCATCCTTTTTGTATCTGTGCATAAATCACTGCAAACTGTAATCTTTAAATGCTACTATATGTCCTCACAGTGAGCACTGTATAATTGCAGTGTCCAGAAGTACGTTGGTATCTACTGTAAATACCCTTTTGTGATGACAATACATATTGTTTAAAATTTAATAGAATAGATTGTAATACGTAAAAGAATGGATATCAATATCACTATTAATATTCAGGATTCTGAAGTACACTAGAAAACAACTTGAACTTGGATTCTGAACTAGATCTGGACAATCTATAATTCATTGTACTTCAAATATTATGAACAAGTTGAGAGGAACCTGCTGAAGAATAAAGCATACAAAAGGAGGACAAAAGCATTGATCAGATGATATTAACATGTAATTGATTAAAGCTCATAGAGAACTATTGAGGCCATAACACAAGACTCATGTCCATTTAGAAGACAAATCAAAGAACAAACAAACATACACAGACAAACAGGGGAAAGTGGGGGTGTTTGGGTGCAAATCTCACCTTTTCTCACATTGCATAATCTTTTTTCTTGATCTCCCTTGCCTAAGGAGTCATATTTGTGTCAAAATCTTTTTCGCAATTATGGCCACATTCCTTGGGGATACCTCTGGATCAAAAATAGGCAACATGATCACTTCCAATGAACTGCCTTGCTCCTGGAGGAATAGTAATCTATCAAGCAGAAGAAAAGTTTCCAAAAGAGGCCCCAAAGCAGCTCGAAGAGACCAGTAAGGTCCTATTAGTTCCTGTATGATATTTGTAAGGTATACAAATCAGTACTTGTCCAGAGTTGCTTCCACATACATTTTCACCACAGGAAAAGTATTGCAACCTTTTAAAGGGGTATCCTAATGACTGTTGGTGCAACCTGCCATTTTATACATGTATCCTACAATTCAAGTAATCAAAGCCCCAATAATTTCAAATAAAGTCCTATGCAAAGGATTCTGCGTTTTACAAGACGATCTTTGTGATTTGTAACTACAATTAAACATCCTATTATGAGAGTTTACATCAATTTCAGGCAAACATGCAGTTTTCATGAAGATGGTAAATCATTGACAGGAAGCTGAGAGAGCAATCTTAATTATAAGCACCAACACGTAATTAGAGCAAAGCTCAATTTTATGGACCCACAGGTAGTTAATCATATTTCATTATTCTGTTAAGGGCTTAAGCAGAAAATCTAACATAAGACATAGGCTCTTTCAATTATAACAAATTTATTATTTTTTCTGCAGATTCTTTTTCTTTCCTCGCTTTTTCTTCCATCCTTTTGCACAAGCACCCAAATGGTTTTGAACTCACAACTTCACTCTCCACTCATTCTTATGTGAGAAGGAAGTGCCATTAGAGCCAGAGTCCTTTTTCTCCATATTAAGTAAATATGTAGTACAAAAAGCGCAAAAGGGAGTGGAACCACATGGATGGTATACAAGAGCATACAAAAGAAATATTAATATTTAAGACTTCAAGAAAATTATAGGAAGAAAAACAATTAGCAGCAGCTGTCCAATCATAAAGAAATGTAGAGAGGTTGCCTTAGAAGCAGAAGCAGCAGCCAGATATTAAAAGACAAAGGTACAAAGTGGATTTCTCATGGCCCTCCCAATGAATTATTCTATGCTATGCATACTCAAACATCAATGCAGGTAACTCATGACCACCAATAGTTTGAGCATTCCTCTCTCCAAATGCACCCCATAATGCATAAACAGCCTTTTACATCTCTTTTTTTTTTTTTTTTGTTAGATAACGAAAGATTTTATTAATAAACAAATAGCCAACCTGAATACATTGGGGATGTACTGTGGGGGCAAAAATCAAGAACCAAAATTACAATGATCAAGCAAAACAGGAAGGGAAAAACAAGAAAAATTCGACAAAGCTGTACTCCAATCAAGGAGAGTATGTAAGAAAAAGGACTTAATCTCTAGCAATGACCGTTCGCATCCCTCAAAGCATCTAGCATTCCTTTCGCTCCAAATACACAACATCAAACAATGTGGCACAAGTCTCCAAAAATCTATATTGCAATGTCGCCTAAATTTACCTTGCCAAGACTCAAACAATGATTTCCAAAGTGCTAGAACACAATGGTTTCCAAAGTGCTCCTTCCAACAAGCCAACAGTTCAGACACCATTATAAGCATTGCCCACATCACCCCAACCAAACAAAGCACAAGATGAGTGTAGCATAAAAAGACTCTAAAGCCTCATTTCTAGTCATGGGCATCCAGTGTGGATACCAATACACATTTGAAATATAATATACCAACTTATTTTATTAATGCAGACTACATATATTAGCAAACATTATGAGCAAGACGGAAATGGTATAATTTTCAATTAAAGATGACACTCATTATCTTTTTAAGCAGTAATCACAGAAACTATTTATTCTAAACACAATACAAACTACCATGGGATTAGAGTAACGTACTGCAAATGGCTCTGCTTCCTTCCATATTTCATGGAACTTAATATCCTGGGAAGGTTTGAGACCAAGACGACACAATCCAGACTGGCTGAACTTCTCAAAAAGTGCATATTTGTCAACAGATTTAGGCCCTTCACATCTTGTACTCTTACTGGAAGAATGTCCATGAAATAAGACATCTGTGTCCAATGCCAAGCCTGAGTTTTTATCTGCAGCATATTTCAAATTAGTGAACAGGTCCCCATCCTCACAGCAGTAAGCCTAGCTATAAACTTTCAAGCTGACACCCCAGAAAATGCAGCCAAACTGTTTCAATGTCCATTGCTCATACAACTCTTCTGCTAATATTAGTTGTGTTAGGTTAATCAATTGACCATCTTCTCTTCTTGTCTTATGATCTCATTATTTTTTATTATTTTCTTTGTTATTTCTCCCTTTGATGTTCAGGTAAGACTGAGTGTGAGGAAGACACTGTGATCTATCTCAACTGGAATTCTGGTAGACCTTCAAAGTCTACATGGAACCATTATTTACCTGTTTCTAGTTCTTTAGGTTCTATGTTATGGCAACTTCCTTTCGTGTTTGAATGCAAGGATGGACACACAATTATTTTATGATTCAATGGATACTCCACTTTCCTATGCTGTCGGCGACGCAAAGTCTTTCCTTGACGACCAATAGAAGGATTTGTTATCATGACTTCTGGATAATATTTACAAAGAACCTTCAGGAGAAAAGAACAAGAAAATGTTATTTGCAACAGAGAGGATGCCAAAAGGGGGGGAAATAAAGAAGGAAAAAGGAAAAAAGAAAAAGGCTAACCTACAAATATACCATTCATAAGAAATTCTGTCTTCAGAAACTAGAAATATAATGGAACAGAGATTCACAAAATAAAGAAGCTGTGGAACCTTTTTTTTTTTTCTTTTTCAATGGATGCTTTTAGCACCATGTTGGAAATATCTTCATATAAAAGAGTTCCAAAAAGATAGAATGCATCCAGCACAAAAATGGTGTTCACATAAATGCCAAACACTATCATATGGCTCATCAAAAATCAAGACTGCTATAAGTTTCCTAGTGTAACTCAGGTAGAGGTACAAACAGAAACATTAAGTTAAATGGAGAGTATTTCAAATAAACAACAAAAAAGACAAAGACAGGCAATTGAGACTAAAAGCGAACATTGTTTAAATCAATTGAAACAAATTTCAAGTGTTTAAATTTTTTTTTTTTTTTTTTTCTTAATCATTAAAACTACTTTTTTTTTTCTCTAGATGAGATCATCCACTTGCAAGAATGTTGAACACAATTACTTGCTTTACTGCAACAAATTTCACATTCAAATAACATGAGAAAGTTATCAGTATCCCTCCTACAAGAAGAGACATTTAGCAAGTGTAAGAGTGTGTACAAGAAGAGGAGACATTTAGCAAGTGTAAGAGTGTGTGTCACGTGTGTGTGTGTGTTAATAAATGTGTATGCATGGGCATGCCCACAAAGAGATTTGAGGAAAACAATAAGTCTTGTCAAAATTATCTGAGAGATACTCAATTTATAATGCATTTACCCAACAAAGTAAATTCAAGAACAAGACTTCAGCGAAATGCTATTAGGAGAATAGTGAATCAATGAATCAAAGTATGTGTTAAGCATTTGGAGTGTATAGGGTAAATTAATTTACCCTAGCACACATCCATATTATTTTTAGGAGAGTAATTACAATGATATTACAATTTTTCCTCTCACTCATGCATATTAACATTATGCAACAAGCAGAATTCATGATATAGGACCAAGTTAGAAAAGCTTTAAAATAGATTTCAACAAAGTGGCAATAGTGCATAGATATGAGTTGACTTCAAATATGTTTATTTTAGTAATGGAGAAGAAAAAATGTTGGAAGAGGTTCTTCTTGGATATGAGTTCAACTTCTAATGGTTAAAAATCTGTGGTTTGAGCTTGAGAAGTCCAGCAATCAAACAACAATTTCCAATGTCCACATTCTCATAAAATAAGCCTATATAACTTCCCAAAAAGAGATGTCAAGTTATCAACTTTTGCGCATGAAAAGCTGCCTTTTCATTCAAATGAGAGACATGTTTGAAGTTCAAAGATCTACTAAAAGTGATCCAGTTCTATTTACCAACAATTTAATCCTTCTGCATAGTTTTTTATTAAATTAAAAAAAAAAAAAAAAAATATTCCGACTCTAATATTAAGGATCAACTTTGAGACTTGAGTTGTTAAGTTAAACTCCTAGCTTTTCTTTTTTCCATTATTGATAATTACACACACACACACACAGCGGGGTGGGTCTTGAACCCACATCTAACCCTCCACATTGCTTTTATAAGGAGAGGAGAGAGGTGCGATTTGTAATAGAGCTCATTGGCAAGTTTCACTCCTAGACTAACCATTGATTGATCATTTATGTTCCTTAATGTTGCTCAATTACATGAAATAATGTTTTATGTGTATGATACTCACTGCTCATCAATGGTCCCAAAAATATAGATAAATCATGCAAATTAGATTAAAAGTCTCTCTCATAATATTAACTTTCCCTGGCCGACTGAAGTCAACACCAACTAAGTCCAATAATAATAACTAAACAAAACCTAGGGCCTGAGCCATTCTAATTAGGGTTGGTATATGAATCTTTCATTTCTGTTTTACATGCAATATTGTAAAACAAGGAAACCAAGGACCTCACTCACACCTAAGCTCTGATACTATGCGAACAAACCATCAGGGCATCAGTCCACAAACTTTTTCTTTTTGATTGGTAAAGTTACACATACACCCAATGGGTCTTCAACCCATGATCTCACCCTCCACCAAGAACTTATAAGGGGAGGAAATGCTAGTTGAGCTGGAGCTCATTGGCGCATCAGTCCTCAAACTCTAACCTGTTAAGAAGTGGACCATGAAATGTATAACAAGCTCATAAACATACCAAGTCCAACAATTCATAAAGACTCCACAAAAGAATTTGCACTAAGAGGTTCCTTTACTTAAGATACAACATATAGATAAGGCCCTGAACACAACATACACCATAGAAAGACAATACCAAACAAAAAAAACATGATACAATGGTAAGATATCATCTAAAATGTCACAGTGAAGGCCTTGGCTGTCTTACCAGTTATTTTTTACTAAACTTTTGTCCAAAATGTTTCTAATCTTTTAACAAAAACCATAATGATAAATATTCTAAATGCCAATATTAGATTAAGGTTTTAAGAAGTTAGATTAATGATAAAATTAGTAATCACCACATAAAAAGAGGCATAAAATTGCAAGAAATACAAAAGCCAAAATGCACTAAAATCTCATGTCTGATTAGAATACACCATGAGTAGATAAACCATGACCAAATATCTTGGTTGTAATCAATTTTGAAGATCTTGCTCAGGTTGTTTGATGCAAGGAGCATCAAAATCATTTAAGATTTATTTTTGAATTTGAAATTATTTTTGCTTTTGAATTTGGTTTTTAATGTTGAGGGTTTTATGGGATTTAATTAGATATTTTCCCTATTGGTGTAATCCCTAAAACCTTATTATACTAGTGCTCTTTGATTGGTGGTGATGCCTAGGGTTTCAGGCAGATTCTAGGGGGTGAAGCCTAGGGTTTATTTTGTTTATCTTTTTGTTCCTATTTTATCTTATTCTCCTACACTATACTGCATCATTGTTCCATTCAATTATTCTTGGTATGTTTTCGCAAGAAATATTTCAAACAACTTATCCAGTAAACTGGAAAGAAACAACAAAAATATTCTGGATTTGATAAGAGACATCATTATACATTACAAACACATAAAAATGCTGCAAGCACAAGCAGAATTTAAAATACATCCTACATGTTCTCGAAAACACAAAGATCCTGACACAATCAGATGAAAAAACATGTCAAAATCCACTAAGATTTTCACATGTGTAAACACACAGATAGAGAAGGATGCCAGGCAGTAAAGCAATTGCACAGGCTAATAATAACAATGATAATCTGACAACAAAACAAAATTGTAAATATTGAATACCATCTGGAAAGCAGCACGAAAAGAATGCAGCTCAAAATTGTGAAGGCCGGCATCTTTTTCCATACCTCTCCATCTCTCTGCACTCTAATAAGATAAAGCGAGGTCATGATTTTATCTTTACAAGGCCAAAATAAAATATTTACAGGAGCATCAATAATTGTAATTTTACAGTGAAAAGAAAAAGATATGAGTTCTGCGAATACAACCTTAACAGACAGAAAAAAATACAAACGGGTCTATGACATAATAAATGTAAGTACACCCTGTAGGGGCAAACATACTGCAAGAAAATTGGAAGTGTTTAGGAGAATATCATGAGGAAGGCATCATAATTTTAAACTGATTCAAGGGCTAACATAAAGGAAGAGGCACCATGTAATTCTCAAACCACATTCCTTGAAAAGCACACTAATGCAAACAAGGGCTGCAGGTTAAATATAATTCAAGGGCTAATAAGGCAATTCACAAAATTCTCAGCCAGTATTGTTTTTAAACAGACTCGAGGGCTAACACAGAGGAAGATGACTCCATATCTATCGTATTTATTCAAACCTCAAAGGGGCATGTGACTTTTACATATGTTTAGGGGGAGTGTCATTTAGATAAACCTCAATGGAGGTGGGTGTAATTTGCCCTCTCTTTTTCTTCAGAAAGTTGCTGGTTCAGTAGTCATAAAGTTTAACAAAAATAGGGGTAGTTTAGTCATTTTTCTATTTGATTTAGAAATTCTTGAGTACTCCTCTTTGATATTAGGAATACTAGTCTTTCTAGGAAAAGGTTATTTCGGAGTCCTAGTCCTAGGACTCCGAAATAAAAGAGTCTTCATGTATTCAATTTAACTAAACTAGAGGTAGTTTTGAACTTTCTAGATTTTCTGGAATGGGCTGTAATTGGCCACCCATGATTCTTATTTTATTTTCTGAGTCATTTTTCTATTTGATTTAGAAGTTCTTAAGTACTTTCTTCGTTATTAGGAATATTATTCTTTCTAGGAAGAGGTTATTAGGAGTCCTAGTCCTAGGATTAGTAATCGCAATAGCCTATTCAAGAGTCTTTATGTATTCAATAAAGGAGAGATAATGAGATAGTTTTAATAAAATTCCAACATCTTATTTTAAGCTTTGAGGTGTGATTGCCTCCTCCTACATTAGTGTTATAGCTTAGAAAATCCTAGGTGTGATTGCCTAATGTTTATCTTTCTTTATATCTCATTCTATTCACTGTTTTAACACCAAATCACCATCAAACATATTCAAGATCCAAACTTTTTATGATCTAAACCTACCAAAACCTTTACACATCAAACCTTATTCAAGTACCCTTTGAATTTCATCAAGAAATCTAATTTAGTTCTTAATTCCTGAAGATCCTACATCAAAATAGATATCAAGTCCATTAAGGCATCTATCCTGACTCACTACCACTATAGCTTACATGTTGCATAAGCCAAACAACCAGATATTTGAGGTCACTGAGCTTCCACAGCATAGGTTTAAGATGGTATTTTTCCTATCAGTCTTCAGTTGGATGTCCGCGCCAAGCGGCTATTATTTTTTCAATTTAACAAATTATTTAGATTTTAGAAGCTAGCTAATGCTTTCAATTTAACATCCGTACATAGATTTTGCTCCTTTGCACTTAAAACACACACACACACATATATATATATCAAACACAACTCATAGTAAAGCCTTCCTATACGCCACCCATAACTTTGCAAACTTGATCTAAGCCACAATATCATAAATATAGCTGATTATCTCAATTGAGATAAACTTGTACCTCTTGCAATCTAATTAGGACTGGATCAACAACCCAAATCATGACAAGAGGAGCTCAAACTTCTGGTACTAGGCTTGGGTCAACTCATTAAGATCCATCTCATTTATGTCATCTCTTCACAGGAGCATTCCCACATTCACAATAATTAATATATGTGATATGAAGAGATTTGAGCCTAGCAAACTGACATAGAGCGTTTGGAGGTTTAACAGGTTCACATAATCCCTTTGGAAGTTTAACACGTTCACACAAATGATTATGATGTCAGAAATACTGGTCTGTAATCCAACATGTATTATTTTTCAGATTTTCTTAGAAGTCTGGTTTTAGTAATCTAAAAAAGCAGCAGTCATCAATTGATGATGAAATTCAGGTACAATGGATAATATTTTTTGTTTTGATAAGTAATGAAAAATTTTATTAAAATATCAAAAAAAAATAGTCACTTGTATACAAGAAGTATACACTAGGGACAAGAACAGTAAAAAAAACAAATGACAAGCATCCATCAAAGAAAAACCGAAATAAAATAGAATGGCTGCCTACTACAGACAACCAATCTGATAAAGTTTTGAAGAAGAGAAGTTTAATGTCAGGAATTGTCCTTTTAGAATCCTCAAAGCTCCAGTTATTTTTTCCCTGCCAAATGCACCACATCAAGCAATGAGGAACAGCTCCAATGTCGCCCAAAGGTACAACGGATAATATGAAAACATGTACCAAGCCACAATAACAAACTAACTCTACATCATCTTATGGCCTCACTCTAGAATGCTGAAAACATGTGACTGGACAGGTCTAATCAAGTTACAATGTCCCAGGGACAACCTGATTTCATACTGCTTTTTGCTTATTTTCTTCCAATGTAAGAGCCCTCAATAAAATTGTTATATTTCTGCTTCATTTTATTTTATTCTTCCTCAATTTGGTGAGAGGCTTTGTTACTGTTGTTGTGATTTAAGGTAGTTTATCTTTTCTTTTTCTTTTTTTACCATAAAAAACAAACCCACATGTACAACAATGCATATGATATTGCTCTAGTCAATGAAAGAAAATAAGAGAAGCAAGATATGCATATACCTGGCAAGCAAGATCACGCGAATTTTTTCCAAGTGAAAAGCCTGCAGACTTAACACCAGCACTCATTGGAAATCCACATTGAGTTTCAGTTTTGTCAATACCCTCTTCCGACAATAAGTTGTAACAACAGCCAATGCTAACAATAGCTTTAACTTCTTTGCAGTCCAAAAAGGTCCTGATCCAAAAAAGAATAGCATTACCTCTTTCTTAGACACTAAGAAGTAACAAGATACACTCAAATATGACCATGAAAATAGGGGATCAAGGGAAAAATTTTATACAACATAGAGCTCTGTGAATGAAGTAGAGAAGTGGGTCTGAGGTATAATGTTGTAAAAGGAAATTTTGTTGGGCTGCTCCAAGGGTAGCTATGATTTATGGCACAAAATGTTGTAATTACAAATCAACATGTCCATAAAATGAGAACAATTGAGATGAAGATGATAAGATGAATGAAAGATATAGAATAAGGAATCAAGATGATGTTTTATTCAGGTGCAACAAAGATCTATAAGAGAACCAGTGCAAAAGAATTAATTGCAACAAATTAAAGGAACCAAAATAGTTGAGGGGAGGCCAAGAATAACACAGTAGTAAGGAAAGACATGATCATCAAAGATGAAACAAAATATAATTAGATTCGCTGAAAGACTACAAAGGATTTATTTATCCACCCATACAGTAGATATTAATGCTTAATTGAATTTTTTGCATGCAACACAGAAAGATTGCGAATGATTGTTTACATCAAGAGGAAATTGTTAAGCGCTAGGTAATGGGGAAAAGCATAACAAGAATGCAATGGTTACATTTAGAGGAGATTCTTGACAATGAATTGCTGGGGTGCAATAAAATGCAATGCTAATTAAAAATAATGCACCAGAAAAATGAACAGGATAGTGACTTGATCTGGGATCTCAGAATCATACAAATATGGTCAGTTATTTGTCCTCTCCATGGATAGATTTTACCACAGGACCCATACTTTTAAGTCGAACAGTAACACTGGCAGGGGCATCAACTTATTAAGTGACCTTGAGTCAAATCAAAATAAAATACTAGGTCGTGATATTGTTTCCATTAATTGTGAAATATGAAAGTTCCTTGTGACCCCACCCCCTCTCTCCTCCCAAGACCTTTATCTAATCAAAACTGTAAGTTTGGACAAGCATGGAAAATTATCAAAGCAGTTCTCCCATAATTTCCTCTCCAAAATCTGGTTTTCAACACTAAAGTGCTAGCAAAAGAGTGCCAATGAGCTCTAGTTCAACTAGCACCTCCTCCCCTTATAAGTTCTAGGGGGAGGGTTAGGTCGTGTGTTCAAGATGCGTGTGTAACCTACCAATAAATAAAAAATGTGCTCCCAAAGAGTTTGCTTTGAATATAGCATACCAGCATTCCCCTTATTTTCAAACTAAGATTTAGAGTCATAGCGCATTTAACAGTCATTAAATCTTATATTCGAATCCCCAAATTCATTTAGGGCAGCTTTGTCCACCTCTAGGAAAATGGTGCAAATCAGATATGCATTGAACTTAGAATGTGAAAGGATAGGTTTTAAAACATGTTTTGGCACTCACTTTAGCATTGTCACTGAAAGATCTCCACAAGCATGAAGTCCAGCAAGGACCAAAGAAGTATCATTGTTTGCATTGCATGAAGATTTTAATTTTTCTCCTTCAAGTTTTGCATTATCTTCTTCAAACGGTCTAAGTTGCTCAGCATCATCTTTATGAAGAAACATGCCAGTCAAGGCTTTCAACATGCCAATAGACATTACCCGGCATGTGATTGTCTTAGGCACATTCAAACTCCAGTTTCCAGTTCTGACAACCCATTAAAAAAATGCTGGTCATCAAGAAGTACAAGGCATGCAAATAAAATTGCAATTATGATATCTATGGCAGGACCTAGGTTATCTTCAAATAAGAACTATCTAGAGCTCAATAGACTATTTGACAACATAAGCTAGGTAGTGGCACCAAGGTAGCCATCATAATCACTTCCACAAATGATAGACAATTCCTAGAGTATAAACTACTTATATGGTCAAAGAGATAGTAAGAACACTTGAATTCGTCTAGGCTACAGAAAATATATTCACGATTGCTTGATTTTTAACAAGATCTGATGATGCACAAATCATATCATACTGTAAATGATAGAAACTCTTCCATATTTTGTGTTGAAAAAAAGCCACAATATATTTAGAGTTATACATTTTAAGTATTAGTCATTAAACCGAATTTCCAGTTCATCGAGGTACAAATTTCCAGCAGTGCATGTTAACTGAAGGTTCAAATTCCTAGCATGTAAACATGCACACCCCTTTACCACCTGGAAGGAGCCATAGACTTCCCAATGTCAAGGGGGGGAAGCAAATAAGAAAACAGAAGTGTATAACAAATAGCATAAACAAAAAGCAAAAAATAAAGGGAATTAAAAGAAGAAAAAGTTGATTCCCGTACTCAGATTTACGCATCTGAGCTGCATAATGCTTCTTAATTCGTTCTGCACGTGCATCTGTGATGCTTCCATGATGAGAACATGCATCAATTGCAACTACAGAGTGTTGGTACTGAAAGGAAAGAACTTGTGCAAGATAACCCTAAAAGAACAATATAATCAGAGATGCCGAAACACAGGAAGTAATGAAAAAAAAAATTCAAGTTTTAATCAAATGCAACATAAATAGGATCAATTTTGATCTTTTTAGTATAAGAAGGTACTTCCATAACAATATAATGATGCCTTTTTAAAAAATTAGCAACTTTAATATTAAGAAAGTAACTCAACAGCCCCAGGTTCTCAATGCTGAAAGATATGTGATCGTTGATTGGTATTATATGTGCAAGAATAGTGTGGAGTCAATTGATCATCTTTTACTTCAATGTTCAGTGGCATATGGGACATATGTTCATTTGTGTTTGCCTTATTTGGGGTATCTTGGGTTATGCCAAAGTCTGTGCAGCAGATGGTGAATTGTTGGGAAGGAAAATTTCACCGTCCTAGCAGAGCCAAGAGTTGGAAAGCGGTTCTGTTGTGTGTATTATGGACAATTTGGTAAACGACAGTAGAACTTTTGATAGTTGTCGTAGTATAGTTTTTTAGGAAATCTTTCTACATGTGCTAGTGGTGAGTTTAGGGTTAGGAGAATTTGTGGATCTAGAGTTTAAAATTGTAGAAGATAGGGTTAGAGATTTAAAGGATATTTTGATGAGTTATTTGATGGCTATTTGGTAGAGAAATTACGTGGGGTTTTTTGGTTTTGGTTTTGATAGGTAATACTAATGCCTTGATTTGGGTTGTAATGAAGAAGGAAAGAGAGAAACTCATGGTGTTCAATGGCTATTCAAACAATACCCATTAATGGTACCACAAGAAAGAGAAGAAAGGATAAAAGAAGTAAAAATATCACAGTAGGGCACACATGCCTTTCACAACCAAAATAATCACTTCTATTATTCAACCTTATCTATTCTTTGAGTATAGATTATAAATCTTACTAAACAAAACCCAAGGCCAGAACTACGACCCACCAACAAACAACAATTACAGAATTACGAGAATACATTTAAGTCCAGAACCAATCAAATAAAACATAAAATGGAACACCAATTAACCTAATGAAGTACCCCATAAACTTATTCTTGGACTTTGCCTTAATCTTAGGCTTCCAAAAAGGATTATTTCTCTCTAACCAATCAATGATTGCACCATTAATAGTGTCACATGCCCTAATTATATTATAAAAAAATCTTTGTTAAGATCCTTGTACGATTGGATAACTACCTAGGGTAGCATTCCTTCATCTACTTTTTTAGATTTCTTAGATCTCTTGAAACTCGTACTGTAATAATTTAGAAGTGGTTCAGTGCACACATTGTGTATTTGAACTATCTCCTCTTTTGAGTAAAAATACTTCTACCTATCAAAAAAATAATACTATCTTCTACATAGTTTCCTGACCAAAATGTCACCCACATTGATTGGCTTTTCAATGAACACGGTATGATTAAGTTTCTTTTTGTTGCAATGAGCTTGAGGATTAGTTTTGTTTTTTGTAGTTTTCTGCTTCGCCCAACCACCCACAGGGCGAGGGCAGGGAATGGAATTCCCATAAAAAACCTGTCCCATTTCCATCCCTAAAAAATTTATTCACTGCATCCAAAATGTTCAAGGTTGGGATTGTCAGACTAAAACAAGAACAACTTGATCTTATTGTTAGCAACGCAATATCTGTATGCATTAGCATTCTTTTCTTTTCTTTTAATAAGTTATGCATTACCATTCTATATAAAACAAACAATGACTATAAATATACATACTTACACACTTATTGACAAGCAGTTGTCCATACTTTTCACATGTTTTATCTGTTAATACTTTCTTATATAAAGTAAAAATTCATTGAAAAGTGCAAAAAGGCATGAAACCCCAGTTCATGGGACATATATAAGAGAGACATCAAAATAAAAACTTGCTTATGATGTTCACAATATCTACAAATTCAATCAAAGATATAACATTAAAGCCACTCATTGCTGCCATCATCAAACAAAGATGTTAAGAACAAAAGTTCAATATCATCCCTAAAGATTCGCGATCCTCAAAAGTACATGCATTCCTCTCTCTCCATACACACCACAATAGCGGTGTCAATTAGTCATCTATTTCTTCATGAAATGATTATAACCATCATTGTCTTTTCTTTTTCATTTTTTCGTTTTATCTACTGAGGTAAAACCACTATCATCAACGCAATTGCCATAATATTTGCCTACTCCCAATGTCTCAATTAGTCAGACGGACATACAGTCATTGTATCTGCAGTCCATAACTTAGATTTGTAAATGTAATATTTTAGTAATGCTTCCAATCCTGAGTAGTGTAAAAACCCATACTTATCTAAAAATATGCGAAATCAATTAAGTGGCAAAGAAGTCCTTTGTGAACAGAAGAGATGCTGCACCAATGGCAATTAACAGGAAAAAATATTAAATAGTCAAATCTTCTCAAAAATATCCACAGAGGTACACAACATGCTTATATGCATACATATTTTTTTTTTATATGTAAAAACTTTTTTTTTATTTTTATAATTCAACAGTTGCAATGGGGGAGGGGGGATTTGAGCCTTGGATGCCATGGACACACTAGGAGTTGCCAACCAATGCATACATATACATGATTTTATCAGAAGAAACTACTTTCAACATTCAGGATCAACATATAAAAGGCAAACGAATATATGACCAACCACTTGCAAGGAAAGTTGTCTTTATGTCTATGTTAACTAAGATGCAAGGGAACATTCAAAATACAAGTGAGGGCACACCTGGCCAGCACCAACATCAACAATGGTATGACCTCTTGCACTGTCAGCAATCGAATTAACGACAGCAGAAAGAACTTCAACCTATTCAAATAAAATAACAAAGTTATACATCAATAATGTAACCAGGACTCAGCTTCATGGCTCAAAAATGAGAACAACTGTAAAGGCATAAAAAATGCAATTAAGAATCTGAAAAACTCAGTAACCTACTTCATGTTTTTTCTTCATATTCATGCCTTGAGCAAGAACGCTATTAAGTGAAATTACATGCAGACCAGGTAATACCTGCAAGAAATCAAAAGCTTATTAATGTTGACTGTCTTATTGTCCATCACCCCCCCCCCCCTCTCAAAAGAAAATACAAGAAAAGCAATAAAAATCGCTTTAAAACATAATGTGAAAATGGCAAAAGGAATAACCAAATAAGCAAACTTTTATATATAAGTAAAATAATGTATTGAAAATATGCAAAATAAAAGGGCGCAACTGTAGTACACACCAAGTATACAAGAGAAACACTAAATGAATCTAACCTCTAAAATATAGGAGGTCAATAAAACTCCAACAAATGAGGAAAAGAGAACTACGAAGTAGCAGCCATCCCATCATACAAAGACCCTTGAAAATAAAAGTTTAATTCCACAATAGAAGCTACACATCCATCAAAGTTCCAAACATTTCACTCCATCCAAATATACCACATTTTTGTGCAAAGTGGACTTCATATGACACTACTACAATCCTTTCCATAACATATTTTCCAACATGCCAACAATCAACCAAAACTCCAAATAAGGGAAAAGTAAAGTCCACAACTCTTAGGCAACATCAAAATGAAGTAGAAAATGATTTGTTGTTTCCCTACTCGACTTACACTTGTAACACCAATCATGGGGTTCTCACCATCTATTAAGAATTTGTCAATCTTGAAAATAAGAGACAATGGATTGCTAGAGCGATTAGCAACTCTTAAATTTTTTTTTTTTTTTTTTTTTTTATAAGTGATTAGCAACTCTTAAATTGTCTTATGCAATGAGTTTCCAAAGGGGACCATATTTTGGGACATCAAGAAATGGAATAGAGATCAACATAAAGAGGCAAAGCAATTAGCAACTCTTACATTGTCTTATGCAATGACAAAACTAGAAAGAATTGCTTTTCATGTCCATCAAATCCCTTGCGTACCATTATCTTTTATGAGAATGGAAGTGTGATATCGTATGTTTTCAAGAATCTAAATTGGACAGCACCAATTCCAGCTTGGTTAAAAGCCTCTAGGGTAGCCCTTTTGTAGACTGGGGGGCCTTAGATGCCATACATACAGCTGGATGTGGGATAGAAGGGTTTTTGAGAGAGTAGATTCAGTGGTTGGTAGTTTTTCAATTTCAGTTTTGTTGAAGGGAGTGTCAGATGGCTTTGAATGGATTTGTTCAGGGGTGTATGGACCGACTGATGGAAGTCTTAGGGATGCAGTGTGGGCAGAATTAGATTTAGTGAGATCACGGGGGGCTGGGGCTTGGTGCCTGTTTGGTGATTTCAATGTTATTCGTTACCCGGCTAAGAGACTTGGCTGTAATTCTTTTAGTCCAGCTATGTTTAAATTCTCGGATTTCATTGCAAAACATTCGCTGATTGATTTGCCTTTGGTAGGCGGTGAACATACTTGGTTTCGAGACTCGGATAGTCCTTCTATGTCCAGACTTGATAGAGTTTTGATGTCAGCAGACTGGGAAGAGCATTTCTTCGATGTGACTCAAAGGACTCTCCCTAGGGTGGTGTCGGATCATTGTCCTTTGCTAGTGGAGGCAGGTGGTATGTCGAGGGGAAAGAGCCCTTTTAGATTTGAAAATATGTGGTTAAATGTGGAGGGTTTTGTGGATAAGGTTCGTCAGTGGTGGAATGGTTATCATTTCGTGGGACCTCCAAGTTACATTCTAGCTTGTAAGTTGAAAGCCCTTAAAAGGGATTTGAAGCATTGGAACAAGCATGTTTTTGGAGATGTAGCTTTTAGAAAAAAGAGTTTATTGACTGAGCTCTTAGAAATTGACATGAGAGAAGAGATGCAAGTGTTGACTCAAGAGGACAGGACTAGAAGGTTTGCGGTTAAATCAGATATAGATTATCTGGCTTCTTTGGAAGAGATTTCTTGGAGGCAGAAGTCCAAGGCTCTTTTTATCAAAGAAGGTGATAACAACACACGGTTCTTTCATAGAATTGCCAATTCCCATAGGCGAACCAATCAGATTAGGGGAGTGGAGGTGGATGGCGTTCTCTTTGAGGAGGAGTCAGTTGTTACGGATCAGGTGGTAGATTTTTATACGAGATTATATCACGAACCGGAAGCTTGGAGACCTACTATTGATGGGTTAGAGTTCGCTTGTCTAGACAAAACTGAGAGGGCTATGTTGGAGAGAGAGTTTGAGAAGGAGGAGATTATTGAGGCTCTTAAGGAGGCGGAAGGCAATAAGGCCCCTAGGCCAGATGGGTTTACTATGGCTTTCTATCAGAAATGCTGGAGTGTTTTAGAAGGGGATGTTTTGGCTTTCTTCAAAGATTTTCACAGCTAGTGTGTTTTTGAGAAATCTCTTAATGCCACGTTTCTTTGTTTGATCCCCAAGAAGACTAATGTAATAAATATCAAAGACTTTCGTCCTATTAGTCTCGTGGGCAACCTTTATAAACTTTTGGCTAAGGTATTAGCTCATAGACTTCGAGGGGTTTTGGATAAATTGATATCTGACTCTCAAAATTCTTTTGTGGGAGGGAGACAAATTCTTGATTCAGTTCTAATTGCCAATGAATGCTTAGACAGCAGGTTGAAGAGTGGGGTTCCTGGTGTTATAATTAAGCTAGACATTGAGAAAGCTTATGATCATGTGAACTGGAATGCACTATTTTATCTTATGGAAAGGATGGGCTTTGGGGCAAGGTGGAGTAGGTGGATTAAGACGTGCATCTCTACAGTTAAATTTTCAGTTCTAGTTAATGGATCTCCTGCGGGTTTTTTTGGTAGTTCTCGTGGTCTTCACCAAGGGGATCCTTTGTCTCCGCTTTTATTTCTCATGGTTATGGAAGTGTTGAGTAGGCTATTGAAGAGGACAGAAAATGGTGGTTTTCTTTGTGGATTTCAAGCGGGGCCCCATAGTCATGGGGGTATCCATATTTCTCACATTCTTTTTGCTGGTGATACTATTTTGTTTTGTGATGCTTCTAGGAAACAGTTATTATATGTGCGGATGGTGCTGATCTTCTTTGAAGCCATTACAGGCCTAAAAGTTAATGCAGGCAAGAGTGAGATTGTTCCTGTTGGTGATGTTGGGAATTTGAATGGTTTGGCTCGTATCCTTTGCTGCAAGGTGGGCACCCTGCCCATGAGATATTTGAGCATGCCTCTTGGGGCACACTATAAGGATTCATCAATTTGGAATCCTATTATAGAAAAGATGGAGAAATGGCTGGCTGGATGGAAAAGACTTTACTTGTCAGAAGGAGGTAGGCTTACTTTGTTAAAAAGTACCTTATCGAGTCTTCCCACCTACTTTTTATTGTTGTTTACTATCCCTCAGGCTGTGGCAGCAAGAATTGAAAGGATTCAGAGGAATTTCCTTTGAGGGGCCTTAGAGGAGGTTTTTAAGTATCCTTTAGTTGCTTGGGATAAGGTATGCTTGCCAGTCGAATGTGGTGGTTTGGGAATCCGGAGGGTTGGGCTGTTTAACAAGGCTTTGCTTGGGAAGTGGTTGTGGCGTTTTGGAAAAGAAAATCATAGACTATGGCGTCAGGTTATAGCAGACAAATATGGGGAAGCAAGAGGAGGCTAGTGCACTAGAGGGGTAAGAGGTGCTCACGGGTGTGGGATGTGGAGTATCAAAGAAGGAACAGAGAAGTTCTTTAGCCAAATTCTATATAATGTGGGGGAGGGTAGCCGTGTTAGTTTTTGGCATGACCCTTGGTGTGGGCTTACTCCGTTGAAGGAACTTTTCCCTTCTATGTATGCTTGCTCAGTTTCTAAAGAAGCTTGGGTATCTGACTTGGTTGTATCAAATTCAGAAGGAGGTAGAAGCGGGAATTTATTGTTTCGTCATGGTCCACAGGATTGGCAGACAACCACTGTCTACTCATTCTTTGAGCTTATTTATTCCTCTATGCCAAGGGGTGAGGGGGATGATTAGCTGGTCTGGAGATTGACTACATCTGGTGTTTTTGATGTGCGCTCTTTTTATAAGCTATTATCTAGTCCTACCATTGATGCCTTTCCTTGGGAGTGTATATGGCGTACTAAGGTGCCTAAACAGGTGTCTTTCTTCTTATGGACAGCAGCTAATGATGGGATACTAACCATTGACAACCTTATTAAGAAAGGTCAGTTTATGTTGCTGCGATGGGGAATTAGTGGACCACCTTCTTCTTCACTGTAAGTTCTCTCATGCCTTATGGTGTGAAGTTTTTGCAATGTTTGGGATTCAATGGGTAATGCCAAGGTCAGTGAACTCTTTTTTCTTTATTTGGAGACATTGGTTTGGAAAGCATCGTTCAAACATTTGGAATATGGTCCCAGCTTGTTTAATGTGGTTAGTCTAGCAAGAACGTAATGCCCGCATTTTTGAAGATAAGGCGAGAACTTTGGAACATCTAAAATGTTTAATTTTTCGTACTCTATTTCTTTGGGCTCATGTTTGGGGGTGGACAAACTGTACTGCTGTATTTGATTTTTTAGTTTCTATTTCCTGTAGCTCTTGATCTTCTTGTATTTGTCTCATTGTTCAAAGTGTTCACCATCGTGAACATGATGTTCAATTTTTTCAATAAAAGTTTTATTACCTATCAAAAAAAAAGATTAGATTTTGCACATAAGACTCTTTGCACTCTATCAATTATAAGTATGTCAATATCACAAAATAAAATTATAGTAAAAACCATTTATATAGGTAAATAAGATTCATATAGTTTTGAACCCATGACCTTATCCTCCACTTTCTTTTTACCAGGGAAGAGTACAAAGAAAATTGGCAATCAACAACCATTTGAAAAGTCCAAATTAATAAAATCACTCGTTAGTGTTATACTGTTCTCTCGAAGAACATCTAGAACCAACATTCTCTGTTCAATGCAAATTGTAGTGATCATTGCCCAATTGTGATTTTTACATCTAGCTGCACCTATCTTAAGATAAATTCTTGATCCTTTGTAACACAACACTGCACTCTAATAATCTGCATAAAAAGTGCAATGGACAGAAAGCTAAAGCCACCATACCGTCTGTAAGTCCGCCTGCTCTCTTGGAAACACAAGAGACCTCAAAGTCACTATAAAATCCTTCAGTGAAGCAGGCCAGTGATCCTACCATAAAAAAAAACAAACACAATCATTCAACCATCAGACAAACATAGAGTTATTAATTGGACCCATAAAGACAAACAATGACCACCACCATGGCAATGCACTATTTCCCACCCCACCATCAAAGACAATCAAAATAATCCACGCAAAACACATGAGGCTCATACAAAATTATTAATTCCAACCAGCAACATAGACAATGAAGTAAATTTCCAAACTAAATTACAATTTTGATCCTTTAAAGCTTGCGGCATTCATTTGCTTGCGGCATTCATTTAGGTCCCTTAAGTTTGAGATTTTTCAATTTGATCCCCAAGTTTGATTCTGTTTTCCAAATGGTCAACAAGACAACATTGTTTCTCTCTCTTAACGACAAGATTAGCCACAAGCATGGACATAAATACTATATTAGAAAACAATTCTTTTAGGACCACACTTTTTAGCCACAACTTGCTGAAGTGGTCGACATTAAGTGGTAAACAATCACTTTCACACAGACCGCTTTTTTCTACACCACTCATTAAAGTTGTGTCCTAGACTTTCTCTTTAGAAAATGAAATCAAAATTCTCAAAACTTTAGGGACCCACATGGAAAAAACCCAAACTTTAAGGGTAAAAGTGTAAATTAAACTAATTTCTAATAGAAAAGAATGGAGAACCTGGACTACTCCAGAAGGAATGAGGAGAAGATTTTCAACAGGTTCATTGCGCAGACAATCCATCCATTCTTTATCAACAGATTCCCATAGTCTATCCTGTCACAACAACAACAACAACAACAACATCAACAACATTAGCATTAATAAAAATATATATATTGAAATGGGTTTTGTTTGTTTGTACGTTTGGTTGGCGAGAAAGTGAGAAGGAAAATAATTTGTGGGGTGGTGGGAAAAAGTAAAACCTTGAAGAAATTGACGACGTGGGCGTGCATGAAGAAAGTGAAGGGTTTAAGGAAGTGGATGATGGCGTTGATCCAGTGGAGAGTATGTGTAGCTGTGTCGCATGAATACTTGCAATCGCTTGTTGTCCTGAACTCCATTGTCAGGGAGGACAAGGTCTACTCGATAGTCGATACGGCTATCTCTCTTTCACTTTTATTAAGCTTTTGAATTCTGAACGGCAGTGTTAAATTAAATTACGAAGAAAATTAGTACATTGTTGTCCTGAATTCCACTGCACCGATCGACCCAGCCACGCCGAAACCCACCAACCGAGCCACCCACTGCACCGAAAATCACCACACAAGCCTGGGCGAAGGGGAGAGAAGGCTGGGCTGGGTGGAGAGAGGCTGGAGGGAGAGAGGGCAGGAGCTGTGGTGGGTTGTCTGCGTGTGAGAGTGAGATAGTGAGATAGCGCACGCGTGTGTGGGAATAAAAAAATTGTTTTTTGCTTTAAGATCAAGCTTCTTTGATGTAGCATGTGTTTTTAGGAGAAATGCTACAACCGCATCATTTTACACAAATTTGGCCAAAACTTCCCACGTGATGAGTTGTGAGAGGTAGATGAATGGTGCTGAGTTCATGTGGGTCTATATTTTTATCACCCACAACTCGTCATGTGGTGATTTGTGACCAAAGTTATGTAAAATAGTGTGATCTTAGTATTACTCTGTTTTAAGCGTCTTGGTTGCTAACCTTGCTACGAATGCTCTAAGAAATTAAACCCTGTAAACTGTAATAAAAAAAATTGATATCTCGTTTTGTTTGTTTCGACTGTAATATTTTTAAAAAATGAATCATTTTTCAAAAAGTATTTTTTATAAAACTATCTTATTTTTCTATGTTTAGTAGCAACCTTAAATGAGTTGAAAAACAATCTCTTAACTTCTCTTATTTAACTTGCTATAAGATAAATTTGTTTTTCAAAAAAATTTACACTCCTTTTGTTTCGATGGAAAATCTTATGTAAAAATAATTTTTCATGTTTTCTAGTGTTTAGTAGCATTAGAAAAAATAAGTCAACGGAAAATTATTTTTGGTCAACAGAAAAATTATGGCTTATTTTAAGAGATCGTTTTCCACTAAATTTTTTTAGAAAACAACTCTATCTTACAGCAAACTAAAAATAAGAAAAGTTAGAAAATTATTTTTCAACTCATTTAAGGTTGCTACCAAACATAGGAAAATGTGATAGTTTTATCGAAAATACTTTTTGGAAAATAACTTATTTTCTAGAAAACATTATCGTCGAAATAAACAGAGCATTAGTAGAAAACAATCTCTAAAAATAAGCCATATTTTTTTGTTGACCAAAGATAGTTTTTCTCTGACTCATTTTTTCTGATACTAACAAACACTGGAAAACACGAAAAACTATTTTCACACAACATTTTTCATCGAAACAAACAAACTGAGAAAAACGGAAGTTTAATATAGCATGACCGGATGGATGAGTGCTAAATTTTTTTTTTTTTTTTTGGGGAAAAAACATTTTCCTCCTTCCCTTTATATTTGGTGTACTTTGGAGTAGTTAATAATTCTCATTTTATATTTAAAACTAGCCAATTTTTTTTTATATTTTTGGAAAATGAGCAAATATCCACAATTCATTACTTTTTAAAAAATCTAACGGAATCGCAAGTGATTAAAAATGAAATCCAAGAAAAAAACAATGCAATCTTCAACTGTTTCTCTTCTTTGTGGTGTATGACTAATAACTTTTTGAAAAGATTTCGTTAGATTTAATTGAAAATGTAATGAATTGGGCGTATTTATTCATTTTTCTGAACATAAAAGAAGAAATTTGTTGGTTTCCTATATAAAGGAGGGAATTGTAAATTATCCCAAACATAGAGGAGAGAAAGAACATTTTCCCCAAGATTTTCTACTTTTTAAAACCATGAGGTTTTTTTTTTTTTTTTTTTGTCTCTGTATTTTGGTCGTATTTTCAATTTAGTTCTCAAGTTTCTTCATTTTCGAGCTTATATTTTTAATCTTACTATCATTTTGGTTCTATTGTCACTCATTAAAACACCCATTTAGTTAATAGACTGCATTGGTAGTGTAAAAATAGTGTTTTATGTATCATGTATGTGAGATAATGACAAGGACCAAAATCAAATTAAATTGACTACACCTCACTTTTGGTTTAATAGCAGGGCAGGAAAGGCAAGCAAAATTTTACTTTAATTTCTCTTTGGTCATCAATTCTACTTTTCCTTTAAGTACAAGTATTTAATCCGGTGTATTAGTATTTTTATTTTAAAATCTATGGTATTTTTGTCATTCAATAAGTAGGGTTTTTTGTACCAAATAGAATTAGGGTTTTGTATTTTTTTTATATAAATAAACAACTCCTAGTGGTTTTTCATCGCTTAATGCTGGTTTTGGAGCATACTTAGTTCCCTCAAAAGAAGTAAATTCTAAACCTATATCGCTGGAAGTCTCAAGATGCTTATGAAAAAGTCTTATGAAGATTACACATCACTTGTTGAGGATTGGGGCAGCAACAACCACAAGATCATTACTTGGTTTTGCAACACATTAGAGCAATCAATTGGCATGGAATTCAAGAGTTATGAGACATGCAAGGAACTCCAAAATGTACTCACCTTTTGATACCCTAAGTTAGGAGAAGATATTTAGTATCAAATGATACCATGTTAGTCGTATCAAAATCTAATGAATGAGAGACATGTGCCTAAAATAACCAATCTCAAGCAATAACCCAGACAATGCATTAATGAATTTTATGTTAGTATGATGTTTCTCTAGGATCAACTAACCCTCTCTAACCACTCATAGGTTTATCCATCTGAGACCAAGAAATTATATGCTCAACAAAATTAACATTGCCTTACCAATTTGTAATGGAACTATATGAAAATTTTACGTTTATTCAAAGTCAACTTCTTCACCTTATCATTCTTCTTCCCTCTCTCATTCACTGATTGTGGATTGTTAATAGGGATGATGTAGTTGAGCTCTGTTCTTGCCAAAATGGTGACACCTTAGCTTGTTTGGTCCTAGTGTTGATTGTAGGGTCAAGCATGATGCCTGGTTTGATATGAGATAACAATGCCTAAGCCAAAATTCTTAGTGTTTAATGCCCGTGTTCATTCCTAGATTTATTAGAAAAATTGTATTGAACTTGCATTAGGTTTTTGGTTATTACACTCACCTCCATTCTAGTTTGAAATAAGACATCCGTCTTTCCTAAAATGCAAACTGTTAGGTTCTAAGACTTTAGGTTTAAATGTATTAGAACTTTATTTTGTAATGTTGGCAAACCATGATCAAAACGTTTAGTCTTGTTTTAGACTTGCTCAAAGTATGTTTATGTGTAAAGTTGGAATCGAGTGTACTGCAGGAGATTGTGTAAATATGCCTGGCTCGATTGATCGAGAATTAGACTCGATCGATCGAAGCTCGTGCAGATTGTTTTTCTGCAGAATTTTCCAACTCAGCCCAAGCCCGTTTGACGTGTAGGGTTTTATGTTTTGCCTTAAGTATAAAAGGAAAAACTATAGCCACGTTTTGTAGAGGTTGTTTTATACTATGTGTATGAATCTCTTGTGAGATCTAGAGATGTTTGCCTTCATACATACTTAGGATTTCCAACCTCAAGATTGATGTCGAGAGCTTGGTGATCGATTCAGTTGCTGCATAAAGAGCTTAAAGAAAACACGAGTGGTGTACTTGTGGTTGCTGTGTATCCAAGAAAGAAGTAGTCCATGGACTCGGAGCTGTTACGTGGTCGTGGTAGTAAGTTTTATACTCGAGATAGCAATAGGATGTTAGTGGTCTAAGTCGCTATTGTAAAACTTCAATTCTTTTATAGTGGATATGTTTTACCTTGAGGATAGCTAGGTTAAATCCTCCCTAGGTTTTTTACCGATTTGGTTTTCTTGGGTTATCATACTGTTGTGTTATTTATTTTTTGCACTGTTTTAATGATATGATATATCTGTGTTAACCTAGATTTGCATAATTTACCTAAGTTAATCACTTTGCTAAATAACTAGGTTAATCTGTTTGTATTTAAGGGGTCAAAAAATGTACAAGTGGTATTAGAGCAGGTAGTTCTTTTGTTTTAGATCTTTTGATCTAAGAATTGATCCTTGACCCCTGTTGTCATGGAACACGGTCACTCTCTTGTTATCCCACCTCACTTTGATGGGAATAATTATGCTTATTGGAAAGTAAAGATGAAAGTTTTCTTAAAATCTATTGATGAGAGAGTCTGGAATTTCGTTGAATACGGATGGGAGAAACCCACTACTCCTGTTAGTGAGTGGCAAACTTCTCAGAAAGAAGTAGCCGCTTTTAATAGCAAAGTCATGAATGCTATTTTTAATGCTGTTTCTATGGAGGAATTTAAGAGAATCTCTAATGTTGAGATTGCTCATACTGCATGGAATATTCTCCAAAACTGTGCATGAAGGCACAAAGGCAGTTAAGATTAACAAACTGCAACAGTTAATTACTAGATTTGAAAGTATTAGAATGTCTAATGATGAATGTTTTGATGAATTCTATACTAAATTGAATGATATTGTTAACTCTGCTTATAATCTGGGTGAAATCTATGATCAACCTAAAATTGTTAGGAAGATTCTTAGATCCTTGACTGAGGACTTTAGACCTAAAGTGATTGTCATCACTGAAAGTAAGGATGTGGACTCCATCCTTGTTAATGAACTTGTAGGATCTCTTCAGTCCTATGAGTTGGACCTACCTAAGACAAGCAAATCCAAATCAATAGCTCTTAAGTCTGTTGATGATGTTGATGTGAATGGATTTGATGATGAGCTCTCTACTATAGAGATTGCATATCTTGCCAAGAATTTTAGAAACTTTCTTAAGAACAATAACAGAAGGGCAAGAGGTTAAAACAATGCTGAACCTAGAAATTTTAAGAGAAATGATCCCACTAAGGTGAATAATACTGAAAAACCTAGAGAGAAAGTAGGTCAAACCCCTAATAATTCTATGGGTCAATAATGTTTTGGATATCAAGGGTATGGTCATATGAAATCAGAATGTCCTACATTCTTGAGATCAAAGGGTAAAGCTATGGCTGTAACCCTTAGTGATGATGAAGTTTCTGACAATGAGTCTGGCAGTGATGAGGATGGAAACTTCATTACTTTCACAGCTACTATTGAAGTTGATGAAAGAGTTGCTGTTGAAGAGATTCCTTCTGATGGGAAACTCTCTGAGGATGCAGATTTGCAAGAAGCCTACAATAAACTTTGCAAAGTTGCTGCAAATGATGTTATGAGTATTGATTTAGGCTTAAAGAAAATTGCATCTCTTGAACTTGACAATAAAATTTTACTTTTGAAACTGTTTGATGCTAATGAATTGTTAAATAATGTGAAGACTGAAAACATGCTTTTGCTTGATAAAGTTAAGAATTTGGAAATTGAATTGTTTGTTGCTAGAGAACAATCAAATAGGTCCGCTAGTTCCAAACTTGATCACATGCTAAGTGTTCAAAAGTCTCCCTCAGACATAACTGGTTTAGGTTTTGTAGAAAGCATCTCTGTACTTGAAACTCATTTCACAAACTTCGTTTCTTCTTCTGATCCCCCCGTGAGTGAGGTTGTCAAACCTGTAGAAGTTATACCTCCTAGGAAGATTAGGCTTGATCTTAGAGAGTCTAAACCTAAGAATTCTACCCTTTCTAAGGACAAGGTGCATGATAGACCTGCATGGGTTTGTCATTTTTGTGGAAAGTTTGGGCACATTCATTCAAATTGTTTCAAGTTGCAAGCTACTAAGCAAGCAAATAACCCAAAAGTATATGTGCCTCAAATACAAGATCCTATAGTACTTATTGGTGAATTGGTAAAGGTTTTAAACCTTTATTACAATCCTGGAGTTGGTCATCATTCTAATATGAAGAATAACTCCAATACAAGAGTTGCATCTAAAAAGTTTTGGATGCAAAAGACTCGATCTAATTGAGTCTTTCTGACATGGTCCTTGTGCTTCATCGCTCTATCTTGTGTGACCATTCTTCTTTATTGTTTTGTTTTCTTTGTTTTTCTAGGATTTGCATTGCATAACATTCATGCATTTCATTCTAGGTTGTTTTTGTTATTCTTTTCAAAAAATTAAAAAAATAAAATAAAAAAAAAAGGGAAAAGGGAAGATAAATGTGTTTTGCATTAATTTTTCTTGGATTTGAAATCAAGGTTGGCTATATTATCTTTACATAACATGTTTATGTACCTTATTTAGCTTGGATGAGCTTATTTATTGCACTTTACTAGTTTGAGCTTAGTAGTGCATGTTGTGTGGGAAGTTGTTTATAGTTTTTGATCACTTGATCTTGAAGTCACATGCCTTTGACTGTTGGACTTGAACTTAATGAGAAATGCATAAATAACCATCTCACCACTGTCTACTAGCCAATCATGAACACCTTAGTGCACATCATAAAATTTTGTGCTCGAGAAAGTGTAGCATATGCACAATAAGAACATAAGGTGTAGCCTCGGATTAAATGCTAAAATTGGTGTGTACATTATTGGGCTATAATAACTTCACAATCAAATAAAATTGGTGTGTACATTATCTTGACTATTTTAATAAGTTTCTGATCAAATAAAATTGGTGTGTACATTATGAGCCAAATCAAGAAACTTACATGATTGCAAGTTTTTATTCTAGGAGATGTGGGAGTTATATGATGTAACTCTGTAAGTGATAGTCTCTTCTCAAATTTATATGATGAATTTTGTAGAAATTGTGATTGCTTACTATTCACATATCACCTCACATGTATCTCAAGCTTTTGCTAGTTGCACACACTACATAAGTTACTCTTTGCTAAACTTTGTACATGTTATTGTGTGTGATTTTGTTGTGGCCATCCAAGATTGAAAATTCCTTGATTTTAATGCAAAATGTGTTTGAAGTTTGAGTTTTAAGGAAAAATTGATTGAAAATCTTATTTTTGGGAGATCTGGGTTCAATACAAGTGTTTTTGAAAAACATTTCATCTCATACTCATACATTTTATTCATAAAATATTATGCTTTGAGGAGTTTCTGCATTAAAATGCTTTGTTTTTCTTTTCTTTTTTTCT
This sequence comes from Notholithocarpus densiflorus, assembly GCA_030021035.2. Lineage (NCBI taxonomy): Eukaryota > Viridiplantae > Streptophyta > Magnoliopsida > Fagales > Fagaceae > Notholithocarpus > Notholithocarpus densiflorus. Next base: position 215,472 of record JARYZH020000283.1, on the reverse strand, counting down.
TTTTTTTTTTTCTTCAGAATTTCAATCAATCGAACCTGTTTCTTGATCGATCGAAATTGCGTTTAAAAATTTGATTTGAATTTGCCTGGCTCGATTGGTGCTAGATTAATCGAATGTAATTTTCGATCGATCGAATCTGTTTTTCGATCAATCGAAAATCGTTAAGAGAGTTTTTTTAAAAAACATGTCTTCTTCACGTGTTTATCACTATTAAAACTTTTTCAAAAGTTCTTTCTCTCTCTCTTCGATCGGTCAAGATTCAAAGCAAGATTTTTGTCGTTTTCCCTCAAAAAATTTCAAAGGTTTTTGTCTTCTAAGGCCGGTAAGACCCTTTTACCCCTCCTTTTTCATTTATTTTCATGTTTCATGCATTTTTTCATGCATTTTGGGGAGAATTTCGAACCTATGGAAAATTGAGGTTTTTGGTGTTTTCAATCATTTCTTTCAAAATTGATCATTGGGTTTTTGTCATGGGATGTTATTAAACTGATCCTTGTGGTTTAATTTGATCAATTTGTTGAATTGGGAAAAAATTAAATTTTCTAAGGCTTGAAACTACCCGAATTGGGAATTTTGTTCAATTGAGCATTAATTAATGAAATTGGCTTGTTTGATTGATTGATTTGGTCATTATATTCTTTTATCTAACTTGTGTAATGATCAATTGGTCAATTTGTTGGGATTTTTTGAAAGAGGGTTTTCAAAATTTGGGGTTTTTGGTATAAACTCTATGTTCAAGCCAATTTTGTGTTTCTAAAGTGTAATTGGACTATTCTCAATGCATTAAAGCATGCATCATGTGTTGATTTTGTTCATGCATCATATAGATTGTTATTTTCTATATTGTTTTTACTCTAACTATGTCTAATGCAGTCTGCCCTTGGGTTTTTCTTTTGTTTTGTCTTTTGTCTCTTTTCTGTCTATCCTTTCTGCTCTTTAGCATCATGGTTAGGAAGACTAAAACCCATAGGACATCATCTTCTTCTTCTGCTCCATATTTTGATAGTGAGAGGTTTCTGAGTGAGAAAAACCAAGAGACATTTGAGAAGCTGAACCTTCTTAGGAATGTATGGGCGGAGAAGAAAGTAGTTTTAGATGAGCTTGACCCGGAGATTAGGAGAAACTTTGAGTGTAGGGGCTGCCTTTGTTGGATGTTGATCATCCTCCTCCGGCTTCCTTGATCAGAGAATTCTACTCGAACCTCTTTGTCCACTCCAATGATTTCAACACTTAGTTTGTGAGAAGTTGGATACGGGGTGAAGAGTACACCATTACTCCTACGGTAGTGGCCTCTGCTCTTGGGGTGCCTAAGGTCCAGCATCCTGTTTATTCTTATGATGAGTCTCCTCCACTCGATGACATTATGTCATATCTTACTGGATCTTCTATCCAATGGGGTTCTAATCCTCGGATCACCTCTCACGAGTTAACTGAGATTCATTATCTCTTTTTCCAAATTTCTTGTCATTCTATCTGGCCCATCTTTCGTTTGCATACTATTCCTATCGAGAGATGTGCATTTTTGTATGCTCTTGTCACAGACGCTCCTATGAGTTTTCCTTATCTTTTAATTCGATCTTTGGTAGAGGTTCATAGGAGTAGTTCTTCTGCTCATGCTCTTTTCTTTCCGATTTTTATTCATAGGATTTTGTTGCATCTAGGATTAGATGAGTTTCCTGCGTCTAAGCTTGTTCATATTATAGCTCCTATAGGTGCCACCTTCCTTAGGCAAAGGGCTGCTCAGATTAGAGCAAGCTCTAAACGCCCTAAAGTTGAGTCGTCTTCTAGTGTTGCACCTGCTCCTCCTCCTCCTTCTTCAGGTGATCCGGCTGTTGATGCGTTCGTTGATCCGGCTGCTGCTACTAATCCTCCACCTTCTGCTTTGGATGTTTCTAGCATTTGTCGTACTTTGGACACTGTCATGACCGTTCAGGCAGCTCATGGTCAGCTTTTGGTGGACGTGCTTACCAAGCTTCAGGCCTTGAGAGCAGATTGCCAAATGGGGAGTTTGTTGGATTCTAAGACTTTTTAAATGTATTAGAACTTCATTTTGTAATGTTGGCAAACCATGATCAAAACGTTTAGTTTTGTTTTAGACTTGCTCAAAGTATGTTTATGTGTAAAGTTGGAATCGAGTGTACTGCAGGATTTATTGTGTAAATCTACTTGGCTCGATCGATCGAGAATTAGACTCGATCAATCGAAGCTCGTGCAGATTATTTTTCTGCAGAATTTTCTAACTCAGCCCAAGCTCGTTTGACGTGTATGGTTTTATGTTTTGCCTTAATAATAAAAGGAAAAACCCTAGCCACGTTTTGTAGAGGTTGTTTTATGCTGTGTGTATGAATCTCTTGTGAGATCTAGAGGTGTTTGCCTTCATACATACTTAGGGTTTCCAATCTCAAGATTGATGTCGAGAGCTTGGTGATCGATTCAGTTGCTGTATAAAGAGCTTAAAGAAAACACAAGTGGTGTACTTGTGGTTGCTGTGTATCCAAGAAAGAAGTAATCCGTAGACTCGGAGCTGTCACGTGATCATGGTAGTAAGTTTTCTAATCGAGGTAGCAATAGAATGTTAGTGGTCTAGGTTGCTATTGTAAAACTTTAATTATTTCATAGTAGATCTGTTTTACCTTGAGGATAGCTAGGTTAAATCCTCCCCAAGTTTTTTACCGGTTTGGTTTTCTTAAGTTATCATATCGTTGTGTTATTTATTTTCCACACTGTTTCAATGATATGATATATCTGTGTTAACCTAGATCTGCATAATTTACCTAAGTTAATCACTTGGCTAAATAATTAGGTTAATCTGTTTGTGTTTAAGAAGTCTAAAAACGTACACAAACTATTTAAATTGATATTCCATCATTGAAAAAATACTTTAAAAAATATTGAATTTCCTATTTTACACTTCACACATCCACGCCCCTTATGATAGGAAACTTGGGATTTAAAAAAAAAATTCTTTAGGATTTTTTTAAAACATTTTTTTCAACCATTTGAGAGAGGTCAGTGCAAATAATTTATATTTTAGGAAAGGTGAGTGTAATAATAAAAAATAAGGTTGCCTTTGTTTCGCCTGAAAATGATTTCAGGAAATCATTTTAAACCAGCCTGTGTGTTTGGTAGCTACAGAAAATTGGGTCAAACGGAAATTGAATTTCCTGTTGACAGTAAAATAAGCCTCATCACCTGTAAAACCATTTTAGCTTTTATTTTACCTTCAAATGATTTCCAGACTTGGAAAATAGAAGAGAGAGAGAAAGAGCAAGAAGAGATCGCGTCGCTTGAAGCACCACAGCCCCCAACCCCAGATCGCACCGGTCTCGTCGCACCCTAGCACCGGCGAGATTGCGCCGCCTGAAGCACCACCAAGATCACACCCCAGCACCGGTGAGATCGCACCCATGACCCACCCATGCCTGATCTCTCTCTTTCTCGATCTACCCCTCTCTTTCCTTCAATTGTCGATCACTCTCTCTTCCTCCCTCTCTTCGTTTGACCGAGTTTTTGAGTTTAACGAATGTTTTGTTTTGATTTTTGTTTGGTTTTGTTTTGATTTTTGTTTGTTTTAAGTTTATATATTGAAATTTTCTATTATGAAATTTGTTTGGAAGTTGAGAAAATGGCTGAGAAAATGTGAAAATTTTGTAGGAAAATAGCATTTTCAGAATGTTACCAAATACTAGAAATCGTTTTTCGGATTATTTTCCATTGCAGAACCAAACACTCGGATTTCATTTTCCTTACGGGATTTCATTTACCTCTACATTCATTTTACACTCAGAATTCGATTTATATTGAACCAAACGCAGCCTTAGAGAACATTAGTGCAATTTTTCTCAAATCTATATTGGGTTCATGAACATTGGATTCCTTTTACAATTAGGGTTTGATTTAAAAGATTTTTTAGGTTTGATTTATATATTTTTTTTCCCTTTGAAGTTAAACATTTTATTATTGAATTTTGGGTGGTTTTGATTTGGATTTGTAATAGATAGTGGGTTTTGACCAAGGGTGATACGGTATTTTTTTTTCTTTTTTTGTAGGATGTTGTTAAGTTTGTGATATGGGGTTTTGTTTTTAATCTTGAAATTTATCTTTGATTTAAAAGATAATTTAATAATTTTTTTTTTAGTTTTAATGGTTGATGGAAATTCAAAGATGAAAGGACTAAATTGACAATAAATGTGAACTTTAAGGGTGAAGTTGAGCCCAAAAAAAAAAAAACTTTAAATACAAAAATGACAATGGATTCAAACCTAAATCATGTAAGTCAGATTTTAGCCTAAATAACAAGAAATAAATCCAACACCGCATATTCATCTTAGTTCTTAGTTTTAGGTTCAACATCAACAAACCACATGCCTCCTTTTTTAGGCTTGGAGCCGTGTAATACAGAACACAAAACACTATTTCTTCCCAAAGCTCTGTCCGCCCTTGAACATAATAATGCAACAAATGACATATAAATCCGCAAAATATTTTACCATAAAGAAGGAGAAGAAAAGGATAGCCAACAGAAATATATTATTTTTTCCTAAATACACCAAGAAATCAATTCCTCATAACAATGAACCTGTAATTCAATTTTCCAAAATTCTGAATAAAAAGCCAAGCTAAGAACATACACAAAATTTGTGCAACATGCATGTAACTTGCTAAGACCAAATTTTTAGCACTAAAAACTTATTTAGCTTTCTTTACAGGTTACAGCCTTGGTATACATATCATTAAGGATGATCTAGACAGGGACTCCGGTAATGCAATCCAGGCTCTACTTGTCAAACTCCCATATGACACCTCCATCCTCTGCAATAGAAGAGCAAAGGAACATTGCCATTAAGCACCATCCCGGAGCACAAAAGTATGATAGGATAATCATAAAGACTTTCAACAATATATATATTGGTTGCATCAGCACAACAGTGTTTAGATATCTGTAATATTTCCAAAAATGTCCTATATGTTATGTTTAAGAAACAAAAAACTTTAACAGTTTCACAACCAGGAGAGGGAATAGCTTCCACTGTTTTGTGAAGAAAGCTACTGTCCAAATTGTATGCCAGCTACACATGCCCGTCAATTTAGTATTAGGCATTATGAATGTTGCAGATCATCATCATCATCATTCAAATAGTCGGAATCTGTGTCTTGTTTATTTGTTACAATTCAAAAGAATAGACCGTATTCTTTTATCAAAACAAAGTGAGAGGATCACACTTTCCGGCATTTTCTTCTTTTTTTCCCTACTTCCTTTACTTCTCAATATTTTAAGTTGGCAGTTATGAGCTACCAAGTGCATCAATACCATTTTACAAGTCTTCAGTAGATGAGTGTCTACAGCTATAAATGCAGAAAATAAGTTGTTATGCCTGAAAGTAAATGTGAACAGAACTGGAAGACAAGATGGGTTCAATCCAACATTAAAATGCAGGAATTAAGAGTCTAAAGTCAAGAGCATACCTTTAACTTTCCTTTTTATCCAGATCTCCAGCAGCATCCCAGCACCAATTCCACCAGCAATACATGACCCATAGAAGGCAATGGCAGATGGTAGGGATCTTCGAGGAAGGAAGTAGCACTCTGGAATCTGCCTAATCTTTTTTGGGAGCCGCTTCTTTATAACAGGCTTAGCACCAGGGTCCTTCTGCATGTCACCACCAACAGCTTTCCAGTCAACCCCCTTGAATGGGTCTCTTGTCTCCTCAGTTCCCATAACTAGTTTCCTTTACCACTAGTCTACAAAACCAAAGCCATAAAGTGTATATTAGATCAAGAAACTGGGACGAGTCAGAAACTCAATAGAAAGAACCAGATATTATGACGGTGACAAAGTTAACACACAAATGGCTAGGTGCTAGGCAGCACAAATGGCTAGTTTGCATATGTTGAGGAATTTATAGTCAAATTTACTTTTTAAAAAAAAAATTTAAGAATGAAAATATATTTTGATTTTCTTTTTTCCTTTTTACCATAAGAAGCTACCCTGTAAAATTAATCTCCCAATAACTTGCATCACAATAAAAACATAGCATGCCAACCCACAAAATCAGTCAAACCAAATTAATACAGAATAAACACTTGCACATGGAATGCAAAAGATAAACTGCCAATTTGAAATGTATAAAGGCTCATGCTTGAAAACACTCAAAACAGAGAGACACCCCTCAAGAATAGAGGAAAAGAAGAAAAGGAGAGGAAAAAAAATGAGGGTGGGGGGAGGGATAAACATTTGATAAAAACAATGTTTAGATAAAACTGCCATAAATTTTGCTGACTTAAGATGTGGAAGACAAAACCAATTTTGCTAATCATCATAATATTTCATCACTAATTACCCTAAACTGATTTAGATAAGCAGACAAACAAAAATATAAAAAACCACATAGCAATCGATTGGAGGCTTTATAATTAGATATCCCAGTTAGGACACCTCCAGTCCAATACATACCACCCGTGGCCCCTTTTAGGGGTTGTTTTCAAGATTTGTCTTCCATATGTGTACAAAAAGAATTTTCTATAAACTTTAAAGTTATTTAATGGGATAGGGACTAGGGAGTGGCTGTTTGTTGATATACTATACTGCCACTATACTGAAAAAGGCAAGCTTGGCGTGAGGTATTTGTTCAATTATATTTGGCTTTTGAAAGATTGTAGGCTAATGGCCCCAAGATACCAAAAGGAAACTTTACATAAAGAAACAGTTTGATAGAATTGATGCAGGGAGTACAACCAAAATTATTTCATATATTTTTCCACATTTCATTTTTGAAATTTGAACTAGATTTCTTTTTTCAATTTGGAATTTTGGCTTTAATGTTGTTCAAGATTTCATGAGATGATTTTAAGGGATGTAATTGTAGCTTAATGAAATCATTGAAGCCTTTTAAAAAGAGGCTCTAGGAATGGGTTGAGGCTGTACAATTTGAATAAAGTTTTTATATTAGAGATGTTTCTATAAGCTTGGTGGTGATTTCAAGCACCCTTAGGTGGTGAAGTCTAGGGTTTTAGACAGATTCTAGGTGGTGAAACCTAAGATTTTTCATGTTGTTCTTTCTTCCCCACTTTTTCTATTCTCTACCTATTCTGTCCTGTGTCAACTTGGAATCAGAGCATACTCCAATCCCTTATTGCTGCTGCTGCTGCCTCCAACCAAACCGTAAAAGCCACTACCAAGCTTATAACCACTCCTCAAGCAAGACTCTAAGCCACAAAGTTCCTTCACAGAACCCATCCTGAGCAAGGCTTTGAACCCACACCAACCCTAACCAAGTTAAAATCAATCACAATGCCCCCATGCAAAGCATAGCAATACCCAATCACCATCAAAATCCAACAAACAACAATCCACCCCATACCCAATTGGGCTCCCCCCAACTGAGCCTATGACTCTGCCCACACCCAAGCCACCACCGCCATTATAAGTACTTGCAAATGCAAAACCAAATCTTGCACAAACTCCACTAAATTTAGAAATTGTTTAAATAGCCTGATGTTTTCAACTCATAAAGCTAAAAAGTAAGGCTTGTTTGGATATGCTCTCAAAAAAAAATATGTTTTTGAGAATGAGGAAAAAAGAAACTTTATTTATTTATTTAGTAATAAATGCATTTGGAAAGCTGTAATTAAAAAATAAATAAAGAAAGTTTCAGGAAACAAAGAACAAAAAATGTGTTTGGATTGATAGCTAAAAACAATGTTGAAAATAAGAAAACTGTTTGATTAGATGTTAATTCTTGCTTTTTATTATCTTCCAATACAGAACTTGTGCTCAATTGAAAAAACTAATACCATCTCCAAACATTGGGTCCATTGAGATATTACTAAGAACATTATAACCAATTAAACTATAGTACGAATATTACCCTAAGGCAATATACCTGTTTTAGCAAACATAATCAACTCTTTTTTTTGGGGGGGATAAGTAGCATATATGTTCAACCATTAAAATCACATAATTCATACAATTAAAAGTTCCTTAGTGGTACAGGTCCTTATAGGCTGATTTGATTCAATAATGTTTAAAATTAATAATACTCAACTGTTTAACAACACCAATTTATTTTAGAAGATCCTTGTTCCCATCAACAATTATATAAACATAACCAAGTACTTTATTTTAGTCAAAATGTTCTATAATCTAGTATGCTGCAAGAATTCTATATGTAACTTCTTTCCCGCGGCTTAGCATAACTGTGTGTTCATAATTTGAAAAATAGTTTGATAATTCTTTTTGATGGGTAATTTTATACATGCACCCAATGGGTTCTAAACCACGACCTTACCACCCTTTATTATGGGAGGGGAGGTGGTGCCTTTTGAACTAAAGCACATCAAAAAAATAGTTAGATAATTATAGCCAAAGAGAGTGAGATACAAAATAGTTTATTCAATATTGTCTAACCCTTTTACCAAAAAAAAAAAAAAAAATTGTCTAACCCTGTCTAACCCAGCATACAACTTCATCCAACATCGATCTAGTCATGACTCAAATTGTAAAAAAATTGATGCCTACATAAAAAGTGGACTATCAATAATTGATAAATAAAGCTAAAAATAGCAATGTCACCCAAGGTCTAGTAACTCCCATATAAAAATACTCACTAAAAAGCCAAGCTATTGCTTTTCAAGTTCATGTATTAGCATAGACACAAAAAACATTGTATTAATCTGTTAGACCTAAACTAAAAGCAGATTACATTCTTTTTTATATACCCTAGAGCTCCAAAAGATCATGAGATAGCTCCTTGTTTCACCTAAGATTGTTTAAGAACTCAAAGACAGAACATATATGTGAATCCCAGTAAAGTCTAGACCCTGCACAAGTGGGAGCTTTGTGCACAAGTTACGACCTTTTTTTAAGTCTAATCTCATCGCCTTGCTTCAAGTCCCTCAATGACAATATCTGGTTACGCATCCCAAGGAAAATATAACTCTTATATACATCAGTAAAACCAACTAGTGCCTAGACTTCGTATCTTCATGCCAAACTGTAACTTGGTCTTGGATGCCTTTACTCTCAACCTCTCTAGCACAATCAGCACCGAAGAATGGCTAAACATGGTCCTCAACTAAATTCATTACCAAAAGCCAGCTCAAATTGCACCCAATTCAAGCAAATAGAAAATTAGAAATTGTAAAAGAACCATATTTTATTTTCCCACATTTTCTAAGTTAAAAGATAAGATTTTTATAATCATTTGAAATCTAAGAGAATGTGTAATTTCCTAACCTAAGTCCCATCCATTTACTTTCATCTACTTTCTAGGAAACCCAACACTAAAATGAGCTAACTTAATTTAGCTACCTCAAAATCCGGGTTCCCTTATCAATTTTCTAAAGAAGCAAAGGGAATTCCAGTAGAGCATTTCATCAAACACTTTATGTGCATTCACACAATACATGTGAATCACATAAAGACAGAAGCATATTTGAATTCAAAATAAACCCAGTTGGCTCCTTCACGGCTCTTCCAAAAAAAAAAACAGCACAATTACATATTCACGCAAACTATAAATGTATAGTGTGGAGAAAGAGCATCAGAGAAATATATATCATATCAGTATTAGATTTTGAAAGAGAGAATAAATACTTGAAATTGGGTTAGATTGGGATGATGGAGGTTGGAGAGGCCGGCGGCGTGGTCGGTGGGTCAGTGGCCGGTGGCGGTTGATGCTTGATTTTCTCTCTATCTCTCTATCTCTGTCTCTCTTGTCTGTCTCTTTTTTTCTTTTTTTAAATTTGGAATTAGGTTAAACGGCTTTTTTTTCCTTGTTGGGCTGGGGCCTGGGCTGATATGTTCTTGGAGGAGAAGGGGGCCCAAAGGCCCCAAGTATGATTTTAATACCCAATTTATCTACTTTTTTTTTGGGTCGGGCCGGGCCCTTTCGGTCCGTCCGTGCACAATTAGTATCGATTATCGTCGTACACTATAAAGTTGGAGTACTTTGAGTTAGCTTTGCAGCCTAACTTGAATCACCATAATCCAATATATGAGCTAAAAAGCTATATCCAATATACTATGACATGGGCAAAAAAAATAATTTTGACATTTTTTTAAAAACTTTTTCCTCCAACTTATTTCCTTAATTAATTAGGCTTCTCCACATCTTGTAAGTCTTTGAGTTTGAGTTGGGTTCAATCTACTTGAGTTAGAGTCCATCCTTATCCCTTAGATAAAACCCATTGGCATGTAAAGCCTTTATTACCTATAAAACAAAGAAAATTCATAATTAGTTGCAAAATAATATAAAAGTAAGGCTAAATATATAAATATGGGAGTACTTTATTTTATATATTTCATGCACATCAATTATTGAACATGGAAAAATGTCAAACTGGAGATGTGGAAAGTGAAAATCAACTTGAAAAAAGGAGAATAAGAAGAAGCATAGGGAAGTCATCAAATTTGCTCTAAGTACTTTCTTTATCTTCTCTTTTTCTCTCTTTAGGTAGATATTCTTTCCCCCCTCCTCATTTTTCAAATTTGATTTTTGCAAGTGTTATTTTTGTATTTTTTTTTTAATGAGATTTGGGGTTATGATTGACTAAGTCTAGTGTTAATTGGATTGTTGTGAGATTGGATTTTGGTATTGTGGATTTTGTGTTCTTTTATAGCCTCTCTTAAATTGTCTCTCTTGTCTCTTGAGTTTTAGGGTTTACTCTCATATAGTATCATTTATAGTCTCTCTTAAATAATCTCTTTTATCTATATAGACATGAAAAATTAACCACTGCACCCAATGAGCATGATGTTCACAATGTTTAAAACATTATAAAAATCAACAACATTCATGTTTTTTTTTTTTTTTTTTTTTTTTTTTTTTTTTTTTTTTTTGTGAAGGAAACCAACAATGCTATTGCTAATTTAATTTAGGTCATAATGCAAAAACACCCCATGAGATTCAAAAATTTTTATTTTTGAGGGAAAAGACAGTGCATAGTATTATCGATGCAAAATGGCTATATCAACCTAAAGTACATGGGAAACTTGTGGTGTAAAATCCTCCATCCACACAATATAGTCCGAAAAATTGACTGCCAATCTAGCTAGACTGTGAGCAACTTTATTTCTGTCTCTCTTAGTGTGAGAGTAAAGTAATTTAGAATAACAACTAGAAAAAATCTTTGCATCTTGGATCAGTACATCAAAGGAGGCTAGACTCCTTGTCTCGGTAGCCAAGGCTTTCATAGTAACATTAGAATCTCCTTCCACAATAACTCGGTCTAAACAAATCTCCAAACCAAGTTCAAGTGCTCAGGCTACTGCTAGAGCTTCAATATCCACAACTTTGTATGATTGAGGGACTTGTTGTGCTAAAGATGCAATAACCAAACCATTAGAGTTGTGTACAACCACTCCAATGCTAGACTTGTTCACATTGGCAAAGGTGGCACCATTAAAATTAACTTTCAGCAAGTTAGGTGGGGGAGGGTGCCAGTGGACAAGGGACTAGGAAGGCTGAGGTAACAGGGCAGGCAGCACTACTCTGTGTTCTCCATATCAATCCCTAGCCACATGTGCAATTTGATCAACACTGCAGCTTGGAAGGTGTAAACGAGACTGATTTCTCTGATTCCAGATTGACTACACTATCATGGCAAATAATTTTGGGTTTTTATTGTGCTGCATAACCTAAGAGATAAGGGCTCTAAAATCCAAAAATTGGGTTCGGTGTCGAAAGTCCTAAAATTCAGAGGCATCCCACATGGTGTCAAGCTCTTGACAAGTTTGTAGATAATGCAAAGGAGACTTCGGTGCAGCTAAGCAGCAATTGTAGTGGAGATTTTTTTTAACTATTTGACAAACCAATTTCTGTTTCGTGGGCAAAAAGTTTCTACAGGCTCACCAAATTAAAATTTTAACTTTATTTGGAGAGTTTAAAGACCAGATACCATTCCAAAATTCTCCATCTTGGTTCGGAGCTTCATCCATTTAATCCCAGTATGTCACTTCTTTCAAGAACCTATATCTCGATTTACAAGAGTAGTTTCCATCTTGCAAGTAAGACCAAAATAGATAATCAGCTGAAGTTGTGGCTGCTAGAGGGATTTTCTTTATGATCTCCGCTTCCTAAGGTAAAAAAATTCCATCAATCATATCCACATCCCATTGTCGAGTAGAAGCATCGATGAGGTAGTACACTGTTGCTTCCTCCATAGTCTCCAAGACTAGTGAGATTACCTGAGTAAGATGTATAATAGGTAACCAATGGTCTTACCATATTTTTACTAATTTCCCATCTCCTGTACGCCAACACGAACCCCTATGTATAACATCTCTGCATTTTAAGATACTCTTCCATACATATAAACCCGAAGCTGATTCTTTTGCCTCTATAATAGAGCAAGGGGAAAGAAACAAGCTTTGAGTACACAATAGAAGAGGTAGTTAGTGTTATGTAATAGCCTCCGAGTTTGTTTTGCTAAGAGTGAGTCATTGAAGAGGGTCAAATCTCTGAAGCTCATGCCACCTACCATCTTGGACTTTGTCAACTCATCCCAACAAAGCTAGTGAAATTTCCTCTTGTCACCACGTTGTCCCCACCAAAACTTTTTGATTAGAACCTCAATTTCATGGCATAGTCCTAGGGGTTTGAAACACCCCATAGCATATGTTAAGATTGCCTGGATGTTTGATTTGATTAGAACCTCTCGCCTTGCTTAAGATAACAGTTTACTTTCTCAACCTTGCAATTTCCTCCAAACTCTTTCCTTGATATTGTTGAAGCTTGCTTTTTATGATTTTTAAAAAATTTATGATTTTTTTACCCTTAAAAAAATTTGTGACCACCCTAAATTTTTTAGGCCCAACATAATTAAACTTTGGACAGAGTTTGGTAACAAATTTAATTGTAGATTAAGGTTACAACTCCACTCAATATTTTTTTATTGGATGTGAATTTTGATAAATTCACCATTAGATTAATTTTTTTTCTTATATTCTCCATGCTTGAAAAATTTCAAGAAAATCAAAGATTAATAGCTATATTATCAATCAAATATTTAAATTTTAAGTTTTTGTAGTAAAAAATTATACATAAAAAAATAAGTTTATGGATCCAATAGTAAATAATAGCCGTTTAATATGAAATTTGGCATATATTTTAAGAACATAAAAAACATACAATTCAAAAGTTAGATTTTAAAAATATGTAGTCATGCTAATTTGTTTAGTGAAAGTTGTAGCCTTAGGATAAAACTAAGTTTGTAGCCAAACTTTATTCTTAAAGGAATTTTGGTTCCCTTAACAATATATTTAGCCCTTACAGGTAAAAAGAAAAAGCCAAAAAAAAATTATTTAACTAAAATTTTGAAAGAGATGTAACTTGCAGTATTGATAATGAGATCATTATGTAAATATTTCAAAATTAAAAAACTTATAAAAGGAAATTGTAAGACTTTATGTATTTGTGTGTGTTTTTATTTTTATTTTTTTTGGTCATCAATATATGAAGTTCTATTCTTATTAGATTTGTATAGTGACCACCTTGGAAACAATTTCTAGAGTCGCAAAATGTGCATAGTTATCAAATTTCATATTCAAACATAAAATAAGAAATTTAAAAATTATATTATGTTAAACTTTTTTATGCAATGCACAGTTTATCGACTAGTTATTTAATACAACCCATTCACACTAAATACTTATTTAATTAATGTGTAATCCATTACATAATTCATTATGAAATATAATTAATTCCAAAATTTGACAAAAAATATGTTAAGATATTCCTTATCTTATCCAAAGTGCATTCATTGAACATTTATACAATCACATTTAGGTTGAATACATTTTTAATGAAGTGATATTAAACTTTTTAAAAAAAAATAAAAAAACTTCAAGTATTTGATTGGACAGCATATCAAAAGTCTATTTTGATTTGAAAATTGAAAGTGATGTATTATTTTGCTTTTTCTAGACGTAACTTCAAGTACTAAATTGCACAATCTATAATTTGTGGACAAAATTAAACGATGATATACAATTAAGAGATCAAAATTGATTTTTTTTTTTTTTTTTTTTATAAAAAAAATCTATACATAATCAAATGATGATATTTTATATATAGGTTAAATTATAATTTACTCACATGTAGTTTGACCGAAATTTAAGTTGTTTACATGTGATTTGAAATTTAACACTTTACTCACTTTGACCGAAATTTAAGTGGCTTACCTGTGGTTTGAAATTCCATGATGCAAGTATTCTGCTAGATTCTTCTTGATTTTATTTGATCTTGTATTTTTATGTATTTTTTTGTGTTTTTGGAGAAGAGAGATATAAAAGTGAAGCAAAATTACATATTTAACCATGTTTTTAACAGAAGTAAGTTACAGAACTCTAACTGAGCTAACCTTAGGTGGGTAAAGTGTTAAATTTCAAATCACCTCAAGTGAGTACAGTGTCAAATTTCAAACCATATATAGATAACTTAAAATTCGGTCAAACCACATGTGCGTAAGTTGTAATTTTTCATATATATATATATATATTGGTTTTGTCACTTTGACCGAAAGGTCCGAAATTTAAGTGGCATACCTGTGGTTTGAAATCCTATGATGTAAATATTTTGTTGGATTCTTTTTTATCCTATTTGATCTTGTATTTATATATATATATATATATATTTTTTTTTTTTTGTGTTTTTGGAGGAGAGAGACGTAAAAGTAAAGCAAAATTACATATTTAGCTATATTTTTAACAGAAGTGAGTTACGGAACTCTAATTAAGCTAATCTCAAGTGGGTAAAATGTCAAATTTCAAGCCACCTTAGGTGGATAAAGTGTCAAATTTCAAACCACATGTAGACAACTTAAATTTCGGCCAAACCTTGTAATTTGTCATTAAATATTTATATATATATATAATTGCTTGCATCCACCACCCTGTAAAGTTATGATTTACAACTATGTTTTATGTTGACTTTATTGCATGACAAAAAATGTTGTAATTGCTTCAATTTTGTTCTTTGTATTTTGTGGGAGTTTATTGTATTGGGTTTAGTATTAAGTTGGTGAAGACTCAAGCTTAAATGAAGAATCAGTGAATTTCGCGAGAAACTCTCGAGAAGCTAAGCCGTGAAAGAGCACGTGAGTAGCATATGACTAGAAGCTGAAGAGTCGTGCCAGGCTGTTGTTTTCGCGAGTGTCTTGCGGGTAAGGCCTTCCTATGAGACAGTCGCGAAACGTTCTGCCTGGAGGATTTTTAAGTGAGACTTTCATACCCTTCACCCATACTATATATACCCTCATTACCCACAAATGTAAGAGAGGTCATTTAGAGAGAAAAACCCTAGATAGGTTTTCTACAACACACACACCCATCTTTTTGAGAGAGAGCTACTCATCCTTAGTGAGAAATCCTTGTAGCCTCTTCTCCATCCCTCTCCCATTGTCATACCTTGAGAGGAGATTTGTATCCAAACACATCCCACACATTTTCAGAGTGTAGAGAGTGTTTTGGAGCTTGGGAAGCTTTGAGAAATTGCCAAAAGAAGCCAATGAGGCTTGGTTGATGCTACGGGCTATAGCGGGATCCGGTAAGCTAGTGAAGACAAAAGTTCGGCGTAACCTCGTTGGAGCAAGAAGCTTGGAGGGCTTAGGTGCACTAGGTGGATTAGGCTTGGAGGATCTTCTGTTATTCGTGTATCCCAACTACATTCTCTAGTGGATCATTAACGGATGCAATCGGGCATATTGCAGGATTCGGAAAGCTAGACAAGACACGGTTCCGAGAAGCCTTGTTAGAGTAGGAGCTTGGAGGGCTTAGGTACATCGGGTAGATTAGGCTTGGAGGGTCTCTTGCTAACCTATGTATCCCAACTTATTGTCTAGTGGATCGATTTACCGCTTGGAGGGCGGTGGAGAGGTTTTTCACCGAACTTTTCGGTTTCCTCTTCGATAACACATCACCGTGTTATCTTGTGTTTCCATTCTCTCTTCCCTTACTCTTGTGCTTTACTTTTAAATGTTGGTTGTTCATGTTTATGCACTAGAGTAGTATCGGTTTATTGCGCTTCATTTACTCTTGTTTCCGCACTTAGATAAGTTAGAGAAAAAACAATCTAGCCGTAATTTAAATTGGGGGTCTAAACAGCTCTTGTGTTTTTCAACACATTTTCGAGCTTTCAATTGGTATCAGAGCGGATACACTTGTTTTGGTTTCATTACCTAAGTGTGATCCATGACCCCTTGTGTGTGTTGCCATGGATAATGTTTTGTATGCTTCTATGGATATTGTTGATTGTAACATGCCATGTGTTTGTGAAAATGCCTCTATGAGTGTTAATCCTCATAATTGCAATGACATGTTACTTGAATCTATGGGTGTTGTTGACAAACTCTTGAAGAAAGATGCTAAGAAGTTTCAAAAGAAGTTGAGCAAGTTATTTTGTGAAAAAGATGATTTGATTGCTAATCTCAATGAATCCAACAAATTGGTTGAAAAATATAAGAAGCTTACTGAAAATTCTCTTGAAAAGCTGAAAGAGTTTGAATGTCTGAATATGGACTTGGATGCTAAACTTGTTTTGTCTAACAAACTAGCTGATGATCTTAAATGTGAAAATGAATATCTTAAGATGCATGCCAAGTGTTTGATTGCTGAACCTGTTGATAAAAATGATGATAATATCTGTTGCAATCATGTTGTGGTACCCGATTTTGTGCCTATTGTGTGTTCTACCTCAAAGGACAAATCAGTGTACATTTTTCCACACAAAAGAAATCAAAAAATGGAGAGAAAGGCTCTTAAGCCTAAGCTTCTGTTTAGGTCCCATCCTAGGAAATTGAGGAGATCTAAGTTTGTTCCTACTTGCCACCATTGTGGTGCCTTTGGTCATCTAAGACCTCATTACTCTAAGTTTCAAGCTCTTAAAAGAATCAAAAGAAAAGAGAAACTTGAACTTCTTGGAAGTTATGCTAAAAAGGATAAACCTAATTTGAGTGAAAGTAGCATGTTGTTAAAGAAAATATTTAATGCTCTTAACTCCTTGACTATGTGCATCTCTGGTTCTCATTCTTCCAACCCTCGTCTTACTTCTCTTGAGACACTCATTCCGAACAATCGTTATGTTTGGATGAGGAAAGGTTCCTATGGTTGAGTTTTTGCTCTTTGGTCCTTGATCTAATTCTTTCGATCTTTGTTAGACCCTTTATGCATTAGATGCTTTATTGTCATGCAGTTGTGCATCATGCATCTCTTTATATGCATTTTTTTGTTTTTGTTTTTTATCTTACTTTTATGTTTTTGTTTTATGTGTGTAACAATCCAAAACTACATAAAAAGTGAAAAATTGAAAAAGTTTGATCGTATATGTTTGAGTACATTTCACATGTGAGTTTGGCCTAGTACCTTCGTACTAATGGCGTAGTGCATTTACGAGCCTAGATTGTTCTGTATACACATAAATATTTGTGGGAGAAATCTTGAAATCTATGTGTAATTGTTGTAAATAGATCTTCAAGCTTGTCATGAATGATTGGTCAATAGTCTTGATGGTCTTAATACTTGCATAGATTTGTGCCTATATCTCTTCCCACTTTATTTTATGTTTTTGCATTAGAACTCACCAAATGTAAATCTCAAAATGAAAAAGAGATTATGAGCTGCAAAAGCCTGTTGCACATACTAGTATTTGACTAGGAAAAAGGGAAAGCGACTCTTGTATTGAAATGTATGGTGCTCAAAAAGCCAAAGGGTAACTCTACATGTTGAAATATCAAAAATTTCAAGCACCGATCTCAAAAAGGAGATGTATTATCCAAAAAGGATCAATTGTTATGAATTATGCAGAAGCCAAATGAAAAACTTCTAAATTTTGTAATCATTCTCATGTGGGAGGTCATATATGTTCATTTCTGTAATTGTGATAGACCACTTGACTTAATACTAGTTGTGTATGACTTGATTGAATTGATCATTGAAGCTTCACTCTAGACTAAGAACTATTCCACACTTGATCCACACACACAACACACAAGTTTAGTTCAATTAATGCTTATCTCATTTGTGTGATTGTACATGTTCAAATGTGATGTGTGTGCTCAATCATATGTGGATCAAACCAAAAAGATTTTTGATCTTTTTGTTTGCTTTTGGAAGTGATTTGTATTACCTATGTTTTTCAAAGTTTTTCAAGTTATTTTTGTGTGAAAAACATGGTTTCTAGGTGTTTTCGTGACCCATTTCATGTGTATGCTCGACTGGGAGTTAAATTGTCCAAATCTCAAGTTTTTCAGCTTTGGATAGAGGCTATCGCGATTGTTTCGCGAGTATTTCGCTAGTAAGGCTTACCGGCGAAATTTTCGCGGGAAGCTAACCAGCGAGATACCAGCAAAAATTTCCAGATCAGCTTTTTAAAGGGCATTTCGTGGGTCATTTGTTTTAAACGTTTCCCATCCTTTCCTAAACCCTTGTTTTAATGTTTCTACATCAAAACCCAATTAAATTCAAGTGTTTTTCATTCCATTAACATCTCTAAGGTAATCTTGAACTCTTTTCATTGATTTTGATCCTTAGATTATATTTTTAGGGGTTTTATGTTCATAGTTAGGATTTTTTCAAATGGGAGTTGGAAAACTTAATTTTTGTCAATCTTTTTTATTGGGCTTTTTTTTAAATGATGATTTGCTTTGGATGTTGGCCCCTTGTGGCAAAAATAATATGTATTTAGGCAAGATTTTCATATGTTCATGCATTGTTTAACATACATGTGTAGTGTGTACACTCTAAGTGTTTGATAAAATGCCTAAATGGTATTTTGTTGTTGTTTTGGACTCCGATGAATACCAAACTTTGGGGATCACCATAATTATTCATGTTTATCATGTTTTGATCATTGGTGATGTGTTTTATACACCTTGCCCCTTGAGTGCCTTGCTCATGCATCTCACATGCACACTAGATGCACTTTGCTGCACACACTCTAACAGTTGACATGTTTTGTACTCACTCATGCTAGTTAAGTCTTTTGAGACTCTTTTAGCGCATATAATATGTTCTTGTGTCTATGTCATGCCTAGGTTTACATTATGTTCCATCATTCTTAGCATGTCATGTATACTTTATGCTTTGTAGCATGTTTAAAGATGTTTTTTTGTTTGTCTCATTCATCTTGCACCCCTCATGCATCATACCTTTACTCATATCTTTTTTTTCTTTCCTTCCTTTCTCTTGATTGATTTGTCTATTCGTGACAAAAAGGGAGAGTATATCGGTTTGTTTCGTCATTTCTATATGACTCATGTGCACACTCTTAGGGGGAGTAATTCTACCTCGTGCACATTTGTAGGGGGAGAAAGCCATAGGGGAGATGCATATACCAAGGGGGTGAAGACATTATTTTTTTAGAAAACCTTGTTTTATTTTATGCTTATTTTCTCGTTGTTTTTTGGTGCTTTGAGTTACTTTTAGTATCTATACTTTGTTACTCTCTTTGCATCGTGTTTTTGTGACTATCTCAATGCTTTTGTAGCATTTTCTTTGTACTTTTAGATATTGCTAATATGTCTTGAGTTCTTCGCACTTGTGCCTTAGTAGGATCTTGTTCCTAGATGCATATATTTCATGTATTTTGTATTGGTTATGTGTTGGGCATGAATATATCCTTATGCTATTGTGCTTTATTGGTTGCATGTTCGGATGATCATTTGCTTTGCTATGTGATCATTGTAGTCATTTCCATATAATTGTTTGGTGTATGATCAAGTTGCTCATATGTTTTACAACATGATTACTCGATCGCATTTTACTTGTTACATTATACTTGTCATTTTATAACTTGATTTACCTTGAAGGTCTAATGTGTTTTGTGCAAGTGTTTCAGGTTACAGGTATATATGTTCCAAGTGCTTCACAGCTTCTAGATTTAGGTATGAGTGAGTTTTGCCATTATTTCCAAACTCACGTTTAAGTCTAGAGTCTGTTATAGGGTGTTTTGTCACGGAATAGACAAAGGGGAGATTGTAAAGTTATGATTTACAACTATGTTTTATGTTGACTTTATTCCATGACAAAAAGTGTTGTAATTGCTTCAATTTTGTTCTTTGTATTTTGTTGGAGTTTATTGTATTGGGTTTAGTATTAAGTTGGTGAAGACTCAAGTTTAAATGAAGAATCAGTGAATTTCGCGAGAAACTCGCGAAAAGCTAAGCCGCAAAAGAGCACGTGAGGAGCACATGACTGGAAGCTGAAGAGTCGTGCCAGGCTGTCGTTTTCGCGAGTGTCTCGTGGGTAAGGCCTTCCTGCGAGACAGTCGCGAAACGTTCTGCTTGGAGGATTTTTAAGTGAGACTTTCATACCCTTCACCTATACTATATATACCCTCATTACCCACAAATGTAAGAGAGGCCATTCAGAGAGAAAAACCCTAGATAGGTTTTCTACAACACACACACCCATCTTTTTGAGAGAGAGCTACTCATCCTTAGTGAGAAATCCTTGTAGCCTCTTCTCCATCCCTCTTCCATTGTCATACCTTGAGAGCAGATTTGTACCCAAACACATCCCACACATTTTTAACGTGTAGAGAGTGTTTTGGAGCTTGGGAAGCTTTGGAAAATTGCCAAAAGAAGCCAGTGAGGCTTGTTTGATGCTATGGGCTATAGCGGGATCCGATAAGCTAGAGAAGACAAAGGTTCGGCGTAACCTCGTTGGAGCAAGAAGCTTGGAGGGCTTAGGTGCACTGGGTGGATTAGGCTTGGAGGGTCTTCTGCTATTCGTGTATCCCAACTATATTCTCTAGTGGATCATTGACGGATGCAATCGGGCGTATTGCGGGATCCAGAAAGCTAGACAAGACACGGTTCCGAGAAGCCTTGTTGGAGTAAGAGCTTGGAGGGTTTAGGTACATCGGGTAGATTAGGCTTAAAGGGTCTCTTGCTAACCCATGTATCCCAACTTATTGTCTAGTGGATCAATTTACCGCTTGGAGGGCGGCGGAGAGGTTTTTCACCAAGTTCTTCGGTTTCCACTTCGATAACACATCACCGTGTTTTCTTGTGTTTGCATTCTCTCTTCCCTTACTCTTGTGCTTTACTTTTAATGTTGGTTGTTCATGTTTATGCACTAGAGTAGTATCGGTTTATTGCGCTTCATTTACTCTTGTTTCCGCACTTAGATAAGTTAGAGTAAAAGCAATCTAACCGTAATTTAAATTAGGGGTCTAAACAGCTCTTGTGTTTTTAAACACATTTTCGAGCTTTCACACCCCATAATCCAAACCTCGAGATTGTGACACACAATCTCAAATCTTAAACTTTGTCTATTTCTTTATTTCAACAATTGTTGACATTTGAACAATTAGTATCGATTATCGTCCTACACTACAAAGTTGTAGTACTTTGAGTTAGCTTTGCAGCCTAACTTGAATCACTGCAATCCAATATATGAGTTGAGAGTTATGCCCAATATACTATGATGTGCGCAAAAAAAAAAAAAAAAAAAAAAAAAATCTGAATTTTGACATTTTTTTTTATAACCTTTTTCCTCCATTTGAATTATTTCCTTAATTAATTAGGCTTCTCCACATCTTGTGTAAGTCTTTGAGTTTGAGTTGGGTTCAATCTACTTGAGTTAGAGTCCATCCTTATCCCTTAGATAAAACCCATTGGCATGTAAAGCTTTTATTACTTATAAAACAAAGATTTGCATAATCAGTCACAAAATAATATAAAAGAAAGGCTAAATACATAAATATGGGAGTATCTATTTTATATATTTTATGCACATCAATTATTGAACATGGGAAAATGTCAAAATGGAGAAGTGGAAAGCAAAAATCAATTTAAAAGAAGGAGAATAAGAAGAAGCACAAGGAAGTCATAAAAATTTGCACTTAGTGCTTTCTTTATTTTATGATTTTCTCCCTTTAGGTAGATATGCTTTCCCCCTCCTCATTTTTCAAATTTGATTTTTGCAAGTGTTATTTTTGTTGTTGTTTTTGTTTTTTGTTTTAAATGAGATTTGGGATTATGATTGATTATAGTCTAGTGTTAATTGGATTGTTGTGAGATTGGATTTTGGTATTGTGGATTTTATGTTCCTTTATAGCATTTCTTAAATAGTCTCTCTTGTCTCTTGAGTTTTAGCGTTTACTCTCATGCAGTATCATTTATAGTCTCTCTTAAATAATCTCTTTTATCAATATATACATGAAAAATTAATCATTGCACCTAATGAGCATGACGTTCACAATGTTTAAAACATTATAAAAATCAATAACATTTTTTTTGGAAGGAAACCAACAATGCTATTGCTAATTTAATTTAGGACATAATGTAAAAACACCCCATGAGATTCAATGTTTTTTTTTGGGAAAAGATAGTGCAGAATATTATCGATGCAGAATGGCTATATCAGCCTAAAGTACGTGAGAAACTTGTGGTGAAAAATCCTCTATCCACACAATACAGTCCAGAAAATTGATTGCCATTCTAGCAATTTGGAATAACAACTAGAAAAAATCTTTGCATCTTGGATTAGTACATCAAAGGATATTAAACTCCTTGTCTCGATAGCCAAGGCTTTCATAGTAACATTAGAATACCCTTCCACAATAACTCGGTCTAAACCAATCTCCAAACCAAGTTCAAGTGCTCGAGCTGCTGCTAGAGATTCAATCTCTACAGCTTTGTATGCTTGAGGGAGTTGTTGTGCTAGAGATGCAATAACCAAATCATGAGAGTTGCATACAACCACTCCAATACCAAACTTGTTCACATTGGCAAAGGTGGCACCATCAAATTAACTTTTAGTGGGTCAGGTAGGAGAGGGCGCTAGTGAACATGGGACTGGGGAGGTAGAGGTAATGGATTGCGCAAAATTGCTCTTGTTCTTCATATTGGTCCCTAGATTTGTGCAATTCAATCAATACTGCAGCTTGGAAGGTGTAAGCGAGACTGATTTCTCTGATTCTAGATTGACCACACTATCGTGGCAAATAATTCCAAGTTTTTATTGTGTTGCATAACCCAAGAGATGAGGGCTATAAAATCCAAAAATTGGGTTCGGTGTCAAAAGTCCCAAATTCAGAGGTATACATAGAGCATGCAAAGGAGACTCCAATGCAACTAAGCAGCAATTGCAGTGGGGATCATTTTTAACTGTTCGACAAACCAAGTTTTGTTTTGTGGGCAAAAAGTTTCTGCAAGGTCATCAAATTAAAATTTTGACTTTATTTGGAGAGTTTAAAGACCAAATACCCTTCCAAGCTTCTCCATCTTGGTTCAAAGCTTCATCCATTTGATCCCAATCTACCACTTATTTCAAGAACCTATATCTCGATTTATAAGAGTAGTTTCCATCTTGCGAGTGAGGCCAAAATAGACAGCTAGCCGAAGTTATGGCTGCCAGAGGGATTTTCTTTATGATCTCCACTTCTTGAGGTACAAAAATTCCATCAATCATATGCACATCCCATTGTCGAGTAGAAGCATTGATAAGGCAGTCCACAGTTACTTCCTCCATAGTCTCCAAGACTGGTGAGATTACCTTAGTAGGATGTTTAATAGGTAACCAATGGTGTTGCCATATTTTTACTAATTTCCCATTTCCTGTACGCCAAAACGAACCCCTATGTATAATATCTCTGTCTTTTAAGATGCTCTTCCATGCATATGAACTTGAAGCTGATTCTTTTGCCTCCATAATAGAGCAAGGGGAAAGATGAACTTTGAATACACGATAGAAGAGGTTATGTAATAGCCTCCAAGTTTGTTTTGCTAAGAGTGAGTCATTGAAGATGGTCAAATCTCTGAAGCTTATGGCACCTACCATCTTGGATTTTGTCAACTCATTCCAACGAAGCCAGTGAATTTTCCTCTTGTCACCATGTTATCTCCACCAAAACTTTTTGATTAGAACCTCAATTTCCTGGCATAGTCCTAGGGGTAGTTTGAAGCACCCCATAGCATATGTTAGGATTGCCTAGATGATTAATTTGATTAGAACCTCTCACCTTGCTTGAAATAATAGTTAACTTTCCTAACCTTGCAATTTTGTCCAAACTATTTTCTTGATGTAGTTGAAACTTGCTTTTTTCCCCCATTTCTAGAGCATCTCCAGCAGAATCATCAAATTTTTGTACTGTTTGGAGAATGAACAGTGACTTTTACCTTTATCTACCCACTTTTTTAAATACACTTTCCAACAGACTCTCTATTTCATTCAAATATTATTTCTTTATTCATTATTTATTCTTTTTTTAACAACTACACATCTTCCAACATTTTTTTATTCAACACCTAATTATTATAATAGAAAAAAAGGATTTGAAGAATGAACAGTAGCTCATCAGACTTGATGAGCTACTGTTCATTAGCCAAAAAAAATTTCATGTATAGAGAGACCATTGGAGCAGCATTTTGTGGTTATACTCTCTAATATAGAGAGTATTTTGTGTTTGCTGATACTATTGGAGATGCTCTAAGGAGGGGAGGCCTAGATTTTTTTTCACAATGCTTGATCTCTTGAACCCCCATAACTCTTTTAATATGTAGTTTGGTAGCTTCCAGAGTTGATTTACTGAAGAAGAGGGTTGTTTTATTTTTATAATTTTCTGGACATAAGAGGACTCATAAACTAATAGGAGTTTCAAAATATTGCCACACTCTTCTGAATTTGCCCTGCAAAAAATGAAAAGAAAAAAGAGCCTATCATCTGCAAAAAAAAAAAAAAAAAAGGTGTTAGTCTAGGCCCCCGTTTGCACAATTAAAATCCCTAGATCTCATCAACTCTAGTTGTTTGCTTGATGATGCGATGCAACCCTTTACAACACAGGAGAAAAAGGAAATGAGAAAGAGGGTCTCTTTGCCTTATCCCTCTTGTTGGATAGATCTAGCCTTTGGGTTCTTTGTTGACTAGAATAGAATAGGAGACTGTTCTCACACACACCATAATAAGTCTAATCCATATTTCACTAAAACTCATAGTTCTCATAAGATTCTCAAGAAAACTCTATTCAACATGATCATAAGCTTTGCTCATGTCTATCTTGAGTGACATGAAACCAGAGCTTCTCAAATTATGCTTTGTCATGCAATGCAGAGTCTTAAAGGCAACAAGAATATTGTCAATAATTAGACGGTCTTTGGCAAAAGCAGATTGATGTTCCATGATTATGGAGGGAAAAAAAATTCAATTTGTTTGCAAGCACTTTTGAAATAATCTTGTACAACACATTACATAGACTAATGACGTGATAATCATAGACATGTAAAGGAAACTTTATTTTAGGGATAAGGTTTATGAAAGAGTGGTTTACAGGATAGGATAGAGAACATGTATTTGGCCAATTCAGTATAAATTGAGTGACATTCTAGACAACAACTTGCCAAAAGTGCTGAAAGAACAAAGGTAGCATGCAGTCGAGCCTGGGGCCTTGAGTGTGGGGCCATTTGTTTTAGAGCAGCAGCAACTTCCCACTCCCACAACTCTTTTTTTTAAGAAGAAATTGGAAAAATTACACTCAATAAAACGAGTAAGAGTAAAATAGTCAAGACAACAACCTATGCAACAATAGGCCACATCCTAATAAATGAACCTCATAGAATCCTTATGTATAACTCCTAAAATATAAGTAGTACATCAATTACCTTAATCAATGACCTTGGTGCCAACCTTTTAGTAGCAACAAAATTCTTCCATTTGCATTCATTTTCAGAAATACCAAACCTAATCCTTTTGCGTGTTTAGTTTGGCATGCAAACCTTTTTAAGGATATATCTAACCTTTAGGGTTAGGTGATTTTGTTGAACAATGAAAAAGGAGACAACCATGTTGAAATCTGAAAAGAAAAGAAAAGAAAATATGTTGCACGATGGACAGTGGTGGAATAGATGGAGACTATTGACTAGGGTTTATACTTACATAGATGGTGGCTACTGACTTTAAAGTTTGTACTTTTGTTTATTTATTTAGGACATGTAGGGTTTGTGGGTTTATGGGTTTGTACAACTTCTCACTTCATAAACTCTCTAGTTGATTAAACATTCAAGTCTTTAGTAATTACCCATGGTATTTGTGAAAGAATGCCAGTAGATAGGCTCGAGTTTGAAGAGGAGAACATCTTTTTATAGTAATCAGTTAGGACTACTGCAATGCCCATGTTGATCATGCCATTGGTCCCAGGCATCTTTAACTCCCAAAATCAATTTTTTTCGATGTCTATGTTGCATCGCTGTGGAAGTATTTTGTGTTTCTATCTCCCTTGCTCCTCTAATTAACTCTAGATCTTTGGTTCCACACTCTTGCTTCCTATGAGATTCAATTATTCCTTAAAATTCCTTGAGATTTTCATATTTGCCAAACTGACATTTGAAATTAACTTTCGTTAGCTCTTTTGATCGAAAATATCATGTGACCATCATGTGTCATAATCTTATGACCATTAATTGTTTATACACGCACACTTTTGGTTGATTTCATAATATTGTATCATATAAATTTTTGAAGCCTTGCAATTTTACACATCATTAAACTAATATATAGTTTAATTTAATATTTACACATCATTGTGTTCCAAATCCTAGTCCCATCAAAGGGTCCTCTAACATGTTATTCTAGACTTGCACACACTCTAACATGAATTTAGCATTCAACATGGCATATCATCCCATTGCAACACATGGCATAAGGTCACTAGAGATTATCTTGATATGGGTTATCAGTGTCAACTCCTTATCGAGTAAGACTCCTCCAATCTATTTATATATCTTCTTGTAGTAGTCAATATATAATTGAACGATAAATAACATTAGAGAAAAACATACATAGGATTTTATTTGTAAAGTGCTCATATATAAAAATCGCATTTAGGGTTCTACTGTTAAAGTTGGCTAGTTTTTATCACCGTCCCATTTAGTCGGTTCTTCGTCAAGTTTCTTCCAAACAATTTCAACAGACAACCATACTTTTTCCATCCAAAGGATTTTTTTAAAATTTTTATGCAAACTTTCCAATAAACATAGTTATTACTTATTACCATCAAAATAAGGTGAAGTCACAAGTGATTATCCATGATTCATGACAAATAGGGGTCAAGGATCACACAACAAAGATTAAAAACCTAATTAGAGTATCTACTTTGATACCACTTGTTGGGTTATCACGAATTGGTTGAAAAACAGCTCTGAAAAACTGAGTTTCATAAATCTCGATAGATAGCCATCTATCAAGCTAGCTGTCGAGCCACGGGTTTTAGCAGCTTTTAAACCTCGATAGATGCTAGCTGTCGAGTTTTAAAATCCAGCACTCAACCAATTACCCAAGTTGATTAATTAGGTTAATTGCATGCAAGATTCAATTAAAGGCACACCCAAATTGCCAATTTAGAGTTAAAGGTAGCGGAAAATAATTTGACATGGCGATATGGTTACAATGCGGAAATCTTTTACAGGAAAAACCCCACGGTGATTATTTAGGTCATCACTCCTAAAGAATCAACTAACAAGAGCCCTGGTTAGTACAATGAATCTTGTCCTATCCAAAAATACTATCTCGAAATACTTATCCATAATAGAACTTACTAATCTATAAGGAAGCTCAACTCCAATTCAATTGGACATTTTGTAGCAAACTTCTCATTTGCACGAATTTTCTATCTATGATAGCAATCAGTGATTGTTGTCGCTTAGGTGCAAAGTTGTTCACAACAACATGCTTTGATGAACTGGTAGTTACTCGGTACATAACCCTAGGAGCATAAACGTCGCAATAGCTTCACAGGATGCGTGTCTCTCTCTTCGTGTATGATAATGGCCTAAAAATATAGATTTTAAATATTTTGGAACCTTGGTGCACGAATCCCAAGACGTGCCAAGTCATCATGGGCTGGAACAGAATTACTATTCAGAATTCCCGTAAATCGATAGATAGATAGATGTCAAGCTTGGTATTAAGCTTCATTAAGTCTCGATAAATCGAAAGGAATCGATAGGTATCAAAATCATGTTTCAAAATATTTTCTTGAGTAGTTTCTTGTGTCTTCAAAGTATAACTTGTGAAAAAATTAAACAGGTAGGGGGCCAAAAGTTTGGCCCATATTGAGCCCAAGCCAAGCATTGTTAAGCTTAAGATTTGGCCCAATCTTGGCAAACACCAAGCTGCAACACAGAACTACGTGTCCTCGGCTAGAGTATCCAAACAAACCCCACTATCCTCGTGGAGGAAAGGTAGTGCATTGGGGGAATTCGCCTGCCGAACACAAGATTCGTGTGAGAGACCGCGCCCTCGGCCCCTTTTTTTTAGGATGTTGGGCCAAACCCACGTGAATGGGTGGAGTCCTGTTATTGCCTCTCAAAATGAAGGTTCGACTAGTTATATTTTTCCCTTTAGATTAAGGGTTTTACAATGGAGTCGCCACTTATTTAATTATTGGAAAAATAAGAAAACCATAATTGAAAAATTCCTCATTTTATTAATTTGAAATTGAATTTACATTGATCATAGGAAAATTACATGGCTTTGGTCCTAGATACAATCTAAGACAAAGTACATAGCTTTATTTCCTAATTACAATCTAAAAATTGAAAATTATAAGGATAAACATTGGTCTATCAACCCTTGATCTAAGTTCGGAGGCTATGTTACAAGATGGGAAGGTGTTAGGCACTCACCTTGCCCGGTGAAACCGGTCTTCTAGACTATGGTGGCCAACATTCATATCACATTATCCAATATGTTATCAATCAATTTGCATGTTGAATTTAAAGTGTGTGCATGTGATAAACCCTAATTCAATTTATTAAGCATTTCATTTGGATTGAAAAATAAATTCTAGTGAATGTGTGTGTATGGTGATATCTTAGATTCAAGGATTTGAAAGAATTATGAAACAAATATGCTTTTCATATTTGTGATGTGGATTTAAGATCAAAACTAGTGTTTATGCATGAACATGTGATGAACAACCAAGAACATGTGAAGAACACATAAGAACATTTAAGAACATTCAAACATATTCAAGAGAATTTAAATAGTTACTATCGTGCTTTAATCCTAAATTCTCATCATGGCAACACAAAAAAATAACTAGGGAAATGAATTATACCTTCATGCAAGATCCATATGGTGGAGGAGGAAACTCTTGAAGGAGGTCCTAAGGGTGGAGGAAAAGAAGAGTTAGGAGAGGAAGAGTCAGTCTCACTCAATACCTTGAGTCTTAGGAAGACCAAGATATGACAAAACTACTCAACTTCATTAGAACTCAAGAGGGGAGAAGAGAAGGGATTTTTTGTGTGATTTGAAATGAAGGAGATGAAGAGTTTATATAGTAGTGGTGGAGGAAATATGAATGGAAGACCATTTAATGAGGGTTGACAAAGAATTATGAACCTAGACCTCATTTTAGCCTTTGGGGAAATTTGGTGCATTAAATGTGGAAATTGATGAGAGTGAGGAGCAAGCAAAGTTCAGTTTTCCCGTAGCTGCTATAACAACCTGTAGAGCCAATTTCGAAAAATCATATCTGACTCAATTCTGATCGGAATTGTCTCATTCTTGTGC
Source organism: Notholithocarpus densiflorus (assembly GCA_030021035.2). Lineage (NCBI taxonomy): Eukaryota > Viridiplantae > Streptophyta > Magnoliopsida > Fagales > Fagaceae > Notholithocarpus > Notholithocarpus densiflorus. The sequence goes on along the minus strand of JARYZH020000283.1, from coordinate 185,963 downwards.
TCAAATTGAAGCCGCATTCAACATGGCATATCATCCCATTGCAACACATGGCATAAGGTCTTACCATTCATCTAATCAGTTCATGCATTATATCTAAAGACAGTAACATCAAGAATCAACATATGCATATTCAATCATCGAAGTATCAAGACATTTACACAAGCATGTTCAATCACTCAAGCATGACATCAGAACATTCAATCATACTCATCATTCAAACAAATGCATGTTCATGTTTATATGCATGACTTACCTCACTGCATCACAACACCTATGATTCTCAAAGATGTAAACCCTAATCTTTAATCTAACTATCAAAAGCAAGTAAAGCATGTTATCTTATTGATCCTATGGTCTAAGCATGTAAAACTAAGTCAAACAGAAGTTAAACAAGTGATTAAAACTAGCTAAAGCAAATAAAACATGAAGAACCTTAATTCTGGGTTTCTAGGCACGAGCATGCGTGTGCATGCATGGGGTATGCATGCGCATCCCATGTGAATGCGTACGCATGCTACGGGTATGCGTATGCATGCATAAAGCATGCACACGCACACACACCTAGAAATGCAAACCCAAAACAACAAAGAACCTATAATCAATACGAGAAATCTAATAACCTATCATGCTTATAATATAAAGACTAAACAACCTAAACTAAAAACAGATATATTAAAACAATAAAACACAAAAGAAAGTTAACAAACAACACAAACAAGAAAATATAAAGTTTAAACCACTACCTCAACACTAAAACTCTTTAGAGTTTGATTTGACCGACCCCTTGGTTAATTTAATCAAAAACAAAACCAAGAAGGTTAGTAAGCTTAAAACTCGAAGGTTAAGACCAAAGTAGGTCTCAGCCTAGCAAAACTTTAACTTAAGAATGTTTTAAAAAAAAATTAAAAAAAAAAAAAAACTCTCTCTTTGATTCACAATTTTCTAATGAATTTGGCTTGTTTTGGTAAAAGAGCCTTTGAGGCCTTTTTATAGTGATCATAGATGGGTGTAGGGTGGCTCCCAGCTGATGTGGGATTCACTCTACACAATTTTATGTCCAAAAACTTTCCTTACATGTATTCTGAAACCCTACATGTATGCCATACACGGGGTATCCGTGTGCATGCTCAATGTATGCGTGCATACTTAAAGCGTGCGTGCGAATGCTTAAGTATGCGTGCATATACTTAGGGGTTTTCCTGCTTATTTTCTTACCAAAGCATCCTTCAAGCTAAAAATTCACAAGAATGAGCCCTAAATCAACCTTGGGCCTTCAAGTGATGTCGTCTTTGGGGAACAGGGGCTCGAGTTGTAAAGGGTACAAAATAAGGTGTCTGCACACAGCTGTGGAAGTACTTTGTGTTTCTATCTCCCTTGCTCCTCCAAAGAACTCTAGATCTTTGGTTCTACATTCTCGCTTCTAGGAGATTCAATTCTTCCTTATAATTCCTCCAGATTTTTATATTCGTTAATTTGACATTTGAAATTAATTTTCGTTAGCTTTTATGATTGAAAATATAATGTGACAATCATGCGTCATAATCATGTGACCATCAATTGTTTATATATATATATATATATATTTAGGGTCACAAATTGTAGCTTTATGCTCAAAACGTGTAGGACTTTGACCCAATAAGCCCAATATAATAAATTTGTAGAGAGTGGGTTAAAGAATTAGGTATAAATGGCATGGACAGTGTTTAACATGTTCTATGAAACAAATTAAAAAGTCAAAAGAGAAAAGAAAAACATATTGAGATAACTTTGGATAAATGTGCTCTTGGTTCAATCCGAGGAGGCTTCGTATCATATAATTCAAATTCTTCCACTTCCCCCCCCCCCCAAAAGTCCCTCTCTCATGGAGGGTCTGTTATATTATATAGTCCCCCTCTAGTCATCCTAACCTTACACTTGTCACTCATTTAGGACATTACTTGAGTACTTGTCCCATCACACATCTTCTTTGGCTTCCCTGTGAGCTGTAATAGCTTAGGTAGCACTGTTCAGAGGTCTTCTCCACATAAATGCGGCCAGAAAAGTAGCTGCAGGGCATTTAATGTGGTGGTAGCAGCTTTTCTTTAGATATTTTAAGATCTCTTCTTTTCCAATAAGTTCATAAAGGCCATCTCTATCATCGAAACTTCTAGGAAGGTCACTTCAATCGATGGGATACACACTTGAACTATACTCCTCTCATCCGAGGACGAGATCCTCCTCGGATCAAATTCCTTTCGTTTCCTACTTATGAATTTTTTGAAATAGAACATCTAATAAATGCAGCTCTGCTCGGCCTATGAAGTTCCTCGGACTAAGCTCACAGCCCAAGATGTATGATTCTAGGCCTTTGTCCCCACAATAGCCCCTCAAAACTTCAGTTTTTCCCTCTCATCCGAGGAGAAAAATTGGGGTTTTAACTTTCAAGAGATGAGGACAATTGATATTTGACCCACACGTGTGGGAATACGATTTAATTGCGCTTCATAATTACTTCTGACACTTCGCAGTCCACGAAGCGTTATTAATTACTCTAGGAGGCGTCTTGTCCCCTGCATCCAACGGCAATGCGTAGATCCAACGACTGACATTTCTCTTAGAATTTTGAGCGAGATAACTCCCCTTCTCTTTCTCCCTTAATATAAAGCCTTGAGGGAAACCCTTTTCTTTTCCTTCAAAAGAAAAATCTTCAAGAGCTCTAGAGAATTCCAACGTTCCTTCTCCTAACATCTTATAAACTCTTGAGTCTCCGTTGCGATTTCCTGTAAGAGATCTTTGACAGTTTTTCTAGAAACTCTAGAGACTAGCATACGTGATCCCGTAAGTTTTTCTTTTTTATATTCCCTATTTCTTCTCGGCCATTCTCCTCGACCTGTTAGTTCTTATTCCCTTATTTACGAATCTCAGTTATTCCACATTAGGTTGTCTAAATGGGTAGATTTAAGAGCCTTGTAGATTCCCCCGCAAAAATAGAAGCTTTTAAACAGAAATATCATATACCCCAGGCAGTTGGCCTACGATATTGCTTCTCTGAAGAAATCGCTATACATAGAGAGGCAGGAGAAGTGGTCATTCCTATAATAGCCTTCATAGAAGGAGGAATGACCCTTCCTATGGGTAGGATAACCCGAGAATACCTTATTAACCATAGGCTATGCCCTCATCAGTGTGCACCTAATATGTTTAGGATTCTAGGTTGCATCGATGCTCTTGACCAGCATCTTCACTTGGACCTCACATGGCATGACGTGGTTCACCTATACGAGTGCCACTCACAAACCGACGGAGGCTTTTACCTCAAATCTAGGTCGTCCATTGTCAAGCTCATCTCGTGCCTCCCTGAGTCCAACAAAGGGATGAAAGATGACTACCTCATCGCTTCAGGGGCATGGCACGATAGTCGCCCCTGCCTAACCCAGGAGAGAGAGACAGGTGGGATACCTTAGAGTTAGATCCCTTAGCATAGGATTTAGATTTTAATCCTACCCATGTTCCCTGTTTCAATTTTCTTTGATAATGGACCTTAGTCGTCTAATTGTATCTGATTTCTTGGTTATTTTTGCAGATAGGAGGCTTGTTGCTCCTCGGCTCAATCTTACCAACGTGGTGGCCTTCAACTATCTTCTTCGGTCAGAAATTTTTATGAGCGAGGACCGACAATTACGAGCTGTTCACCTGATCCTAGATTTCGATCCCATTTTGAAGATCTTTCAAGAAATCGGCCACGCCATCAGAGCTGGTGACCCTCGGATTAACTGTATCGACGTGTCAAAACCAGACTTTTTGGTCCGAGAAGATCTTCCCCCAGTCAGACTACCCACCCATCTGTTCCCTCCTCAGCTCGTTATACCACTGCAACAAGTCCCTCTCGAGGCCGAAGCTGCGGCAGAAGAGGAAATTGCTTCTTCTCGATTATCATTAGAAGAGGAGATAGACCAGTTTCGCTTCGGGGGAGAAGAAGGGGTGCCTGAAAGACCCGTGCAGCTCTCGGACTCAGAAACTGAATCTAACCAGCTCTCTATAGCCCTCCAACCCAAAATACTTGTCGCCAGTGTTGATATAAGTTCCAAGGAAAAGGGAGAAATGAGCTCAAAAGGAAGGTCGTCGTTAAAAAGCTTAGTAGCCAACAGAAATAAAGGGGGAGCCTCGAAGGATGTACCCAGGACTTAAACTCCAGCCAGTCTTCTGCTTCCTCCCTGTCCTCCTGTTGATCCTGGACTGCATGTCATGCCAGACTTAAAGAAGAAAAGGACCATACAGGAAGTAAAAGAAGGTGAGGTGGTCCTTCGGAAAGGCACTAAACAACAAAAGACTAAAGATCCGAGAGATAATAGGTCCAAATCTGTTGATAGTAGGGAGGATGCTGAGGTGCGCTGACAACAACGCTCTTGGGCCCCACGGATAGAACTGGATGGAGCCCCAATTCTTTGGGATGCCACTATTAGGGATCCTCAGAGAGGGCATGCAGCCCATCTTGCCCAAGCTTTGGAGCAGCCTCTCCTTCTCCCACGGGATATGGAAACTCTCAGACACACCAGGCAACCAGATCTCTTTATGTCATTAAAGAGGGATCTCGCCTTGGTAAGCTAACCTCTTCTTTTCTCAGTATCAATACATTTTATACAAATTGTCACTTTATGCTCAAAACGTGTAGGACTTTGGCCCAATAAGCCCAATACAATAAATTTGTAGAGAATGGGTTAAAGAATTAGGTATGAATGGCGTGGACAATGTTTAACATGTTCTATGAAACAAATTAAAAAGTCAAAAGAGAAAGGAAAAACATATTGGGATAACTTTGGATAAATGTGTTCTTGGTTCAATCCGAGGAAGTTTCGTATCATATAATTCAAATTCTTCCACTTCCCCCCCCCCCCCAAAAGTCCCTCTCTCATGGAGGGTCTGTTACATTATATAGTCCCTCTCTAGTCATCCTAACCTTACACTTGTCACTCATCTAGGACATTACTTGAGTACTTGTCCCATTAGACATCTTCTTTGGCTTCCCTGTGAGCTGTAATAGCTTAGGTAGCACTGTTCAAAGGTCTTCTCCACATAAATGCGGCCAGAAAAGTAGCTGCAGGGTATTTAATGTGGTGGTAGCAGCTTTTCTTCAGATATTTTCAGATCTCTTCTTTTCCCATAAGTTCACAAAGGTCATCTCTATCATCGGAGCTTCCAGGAAGGTCACTCCAATCGATGGGATACACACTTGAACTATACTCCTCTCATTCGAGGACGAGATCCTCCTCGGATCAAATTCCTTTCGTTTCCTACTTATGAATCTTTTGAAATTGAACATTTAATAAATGCAGCTCTGCTCGGCCTATGAAGTTCCTCGGACTAAGCCCACAGCCTAAGATGTATGATTTTGGGCCTTTGTCCCCACAATATATATATATATATATATATATATATATATATATATATACACACATTTTTGGTTGATCTCATAATATTTTACTCCATAAATTTTTGAAGCCTTGCAATTTTACACATCATTACTAATATATAGTTTAATTTAATGTTTATTTTATTTTATATTTAATCTCACTATTAGAATGTTGGTAAATCATATTTTCTTTAAATCATAATAAAGTTCTTTAAAAAAATCATAATAATGTCTAATGCTAAAATATATAGTTTCATACAGAACAACAGTAATAATAAATGCACATGGGTAGCTCCACATTGAAGCTAGGGTGGTCACAAGACCACCCTGGCCTGAAAGAAAAATATTATATATAAATTTTAAAATATTTATGATCTTTTTACCCTTAAAAAAATTTGTGACCGCCCTAATTTTTTTTAGGCCCAACATAATTAAACTTTAAACAAAATTTGACAACAAACTTAGTTATAGATTAAGGCTACAACTCCACTCAATTTTTTTTATTGGATGTGAATTTTGACAAATTCACCATTAAAATTTTTTTTTCTTGTATCATCTGTGCTTGAGAAATTTTAAGAAAATCTAAAATCATTAGCTATGTCATCAATCGAATGTTTAAATTTTGAGTTTTTGTAATCTAAAATTATACATAAAAAAAAAAAAGAGTTTATGGATCAAATAGTAAATAATATCCGATTGGCATGAAATTTGACATATATTTTAAGAACATAAAAAATATGCAATTCAACGGTTAGATTTTTAAAATATGTAGCCATGCTAATTTGTTTAGTGAGAGTTGTAGATTTAAGCTACAACTAAGTTTGTAGCCAAACTTTATCCTTAAATGAATTTTGATTCCCTTAACAATATATTTGGTCTTTACAAACAAAAAGAAAAAGCCAAGAAAAATTTTATCTAACTACATTTTTTTGATATAAGATAGAAATTCTACTGTAACCTAATTTAAGTGTATATGTGTGTGAAGCTCCTTCTTGGAGACTTGAATCCCGGCCCTTGCCCTTCCACACCCCACAAGCACTTATACTTGTGGAGTGACCATCGCACTAAGGGTATGCAGTGGTATCTAACTAAAATTTTGAAAGAGACATGGCTTGTAATATTGATAATGAGAATATTTTGCAACAATTTCAAAATAAGAAAACTCATAAAAGGAAATTGTAAGACTTTATGTATTTGCGAGTGTTTTCTTATTTTTTTGGTCGTCAATATATGAAGTTCTATTTTTATTAGATTTTGTATAGTGACCATCCTGGAAAAAATTCTTGAAACCGCAAAATGTGCATAGTTATCAAATTTCTTATTCAAACAAAAAATAAGAAATTCAAAAATTATATTATATTAAAATTTTTCATGCAATACACAGGTTACCGACTAGATATTTAATACAACTCATTCACACTAAATACTTATTTAATTAATGTGTAATCCATTACATAATTCATTTATGGAATATAACTAATTCCAAAATTTGACAAAAAAATATGTTAAGATATTCCCAATCTTATCCAAAGTGCATTCATTGAACATTTATATTATCACATTTAGATTGAATACATTTTTTTATGAAGTGATAGTAGACATTTTTTTTTAAACTTCAAGTATTTGATTAAACAGCATATCAAAAGTCTATTTTGATTTGAAAATTGAAGGTGATGTATTATTTTGCTTTTTCTAGACGTAACTTCAACAAGTACTAAAGTACCCAATCTATAATTTGTGGAGAAAATTAAACGAGTATATACAACTAAGAGATCAAGAGTATGCGGTGGTATCTAACTAAAATTTTGAAAGAGATATGACTTGTAATATTGATAATGGGAATATTATGCAACGATATCAAAATAAGAAAACTCATAAAAGGAAATTGTAAGACTTTATGTATTTGCGAGTGTTTTCTTATTTTTTTGGTCGTCAATATATAAAGTTCTATTTTATTAGATTTTGTATAGTGACCATCTTGAAAAAAATTTCTGAAGCTGCAAAATGTGCATAGTTATCAAATTTCATATTCAAACAAAAATTAAGAAATTAAGAAATTATATTATATTAAAATTTTTCATGCAATACACAGATTACTGACTAGTTATTTAATACAACTCATTCACACTAAATACTCATTTAATTAATGTGTAATCCATTACATAATTCATTTATGGAATGTAACTAATTCCAAAATTTGACAAAAAAATATGTTAAGATATTCCCAATCTTATCCAAAGTGCATTCGTTGAACATTTATACAATCATATTTAGATTGAATACATTATTTTATGAAGTGATATTAGACATTTTAAAAAAAAACTTCAAGTATTTGACTAAACAGCATATCAAAAGTCTATTTTGATTTGAAAATTGAAGGTGATGTATTATTTTACTTTTTCTAGACGGAACTTCAACAAGTACTAAAGTGCACAATCAATCATTTGTGGACAAAATTAAACGAGTATATACAATTAAGAGATCAAAATTGAAATGTTTTTTTTAAAAAAAAAAAAATCTATACATAATCAAATGATGATATTTTATATATAGGTTAAATTACAATTTATCCATACGTGATTTGATCGAAATTTAAGTTACCTACATATGGTTTGAAATTTGACATTTTACATACTTTGACCGAAATTTAAGTGGCATACCTATGATTTGAAATCCTATAATACAAGTATTTTGTTGGATTCTTTTTTCATTTTATTTGATCTTGTATTTTTATATATAGGATTTTACTAATGTGTGCCCTAAGGGCACACAATAGTAAACCAATTTTGGAAAAAAGTTTATTGGGAATTGAAAAAGTTTTCAATTCTCAATAAAACTTTTTCAAAAATGGATTTGTTAATGTGTGCCCTTAGGGCACACATTAACCGGGAGTCTTTTGGCTGAATAATGCTAAATCTGAAATTTATTTGCGTTATAGGTACTGTTTTAACTTATTTAGCGAAATGAGGAAAGAGAGTGAATTTCGGCAACACCGTTGCCGAAATTCAACAAAAGTATGAGAGAAAGAGGAAAAGTGGGAGAGAGAAAATTTTAAATTTCGGCAACGGTGTTACCGAAATACCTGCTGCCCAAATTCCCTGCCCGAGTGTGTCCTGTGCTCGAAGTGTGAGTGCTCCCAAAAAATAAAAGTAATTGCGGCAATGCCATTGCCGAAATAGGGAAAAAAAAATTGGTAATTGTGGCAATGCCATTGCCGAAAATGGGAGGAAAAAAAAATTGGAATGGAATTGTATTTTTTTTGTGAATTGTGGCAATGTCATTGCCAAAAATGGGAGGAAAAAAAATGTGGTTGCCGAAATTTGGGGAGGAATTTAAAAAAAAAAGTGTTACGTTCACAATATTTTTACAACATTTTCACAACAAATCACAGGTTATTAGTTATTATTAGTTCAAATTTGAATTTAACACTGAGATTACTTTTTTAATCCAACAATAACAACCTGCCACTTAAAATTTGTTGTAAAAATATTGTAAAAATTGTGTGCACTTATCATTTCTTAAAAAAAAAAAAAAAAAAAGAATTGTGGCAATGGCATTGCCGAAATAGGTGTAAATTTTTTTCACCTATTTCGGCAATACCATTGCCGAAAATGTGAAAAAAAGAAAAGAATTGTGGCAATGGTATTTCGGCAATACCATTGCCACAATTCTATTCCTCTTTTTTTTTTTCTTTTTTTTTCTCTTTTTTTTCACATTTTCGGCAATGGCATTGCCGAAATAGGTGAAAAAACCTATTTCGGCAATACTATTGCCACAATTCTATTATTTATTTTTATTTTTTAAGAAATAATAAGTGCACACAATTTTTACAATATTTTTACAACAAATTTTAAGGGGCAGGTTGTTATTGTTGGATTAAAAAAGTAATTTCAGTGTTAAACTCAAATTTGAACTAATAATAACTAATAACTTGTGATTTGTTGTAAAAATATTGTGAACATAACACTTTTTTTTTAAAATTCCTCCCCAGATTTCGGCAACCACATTATTTTTTTCCTCCCATTTTTGGCAATGACATTGCTACAATTGTCAATTTTTTTTTTTTTTTTTCTTTTCACTTTGCGCACTCCACGCACACTTCATACCCGGGCAGCAGGAATTGGGCAGAGGAATTTCGGTATTCACATTACCGAAATTCAACATTTTCTCTCTCCCCCCTTTTTCTTCTTCTTTCTCATACTTTTTGTTGAATTTCGGCAATGGTGATACCGAAATTCATTCTCTTTCCTCACAATCCTAAATAACTTTCAACAGTTCCTATAACGCAAATAAAGATCAAATTTTGCAATATTAACCCAAAAGACTCCATTAACCGGACCCTTATATATATTTTTTTGTGTTTTTGGAGAAGAATAACATAAAAATGAAGCAAAATTGCATATTTAATCATATTTTTAATAGAAGTGGGTTACAAAACTCTAACTGAGCTAACCTCAGATAGGTAAAATGTTAAATTTCAAACTACAAGTAGACAATTTAAATTTAAACTAAACTACAAAAGTAATTTGCAATTATATATATATATATATTTTAATTTTTAATTTTTTTTTGGTTTTTGTCTTCATAAAATATATGAGATAGGAATGAGAAATAGAGGCCAAAAGGGAGACGTAAAAACAAGAGAGAGAGAGCGCCAACAATCCAACTGGGCCTACTACTAGTCTAGCTTTGAATCTAAACTGCAAAGTAATAAAGCGCACACAAATCAGTGTTATATATGTATGTACCCTTATTGTTTCACACCATTTCACAAACTCTCTCTCTATCTCACTCTTCAATCACATTGACAACAAACCTCTTTTCTTCCAAACCCTAGCACAGAGCTTCTACACAAAAACCCTAATCTCAATCTCTCTCTCTCTCTCGATCTTTCTAGAGATCTTGCTGCATTTTCCGGCGATGTGATTCCGGCGAAACTCAGAGCATTTCCGTTTTTTTTTTGAAACACTACAGCTTCAACAACATTGTTTACAGAAAATGGCCTCAGCGTGTGTAAACAACATTGGAATGTCGCCGGAGAGCTTTATCGACCTAGCTCCGGCGACCTACGGCTGGCTCAGCCCTCGCATCTCCTTCAGCCGCGACGACGACTCTTCAAAGCTCGCCGCTCCCAAGCCACCGCAAGCGTCGCCGGCGAAATCGCCGCCTCCCTCCGAGCTACCAGATCTGGAAGCACCGGCCGGAGATTTCGAGTTCAGGCTAGACGATCCGGTGGCCATGCTCCCCGCCGACGAGCTCTTCTCCGACGGAAAGCTCGTTCCACTACAGCTCTCGTCGGTCAAACCTCAAGTCAACGACGCCACCATTTCCGAGATCAGGTCGCCGGAATCTCCAAAAACCCGCCGGAGACACGAGATCTCCAGCACCGACCCGTACCTCTTCTCTCCCAAAGCTCCGAGATGTTCTAGCCGTTGGAAAGAGCTTCTCGGCCTCAAAAAGCTCTACCACAACTCAAACCCCAAACCCGACCCAAAAACGACACCGTCTTCCACCACCACCACAACCACAACCACAACCACAAACACCAAATCCCTCAAACACTTCCTTCAACGAAGCTCGAAGTCTGCCACCACATCATTATCTCTATCTTCCTCATACGACTCGTCGTTGAGCCTCCCTTTGTTAAAAGACACAGACTCTTCCTCATCCGAGTCGTTATTATCTTCTTCTCGATTCTCGCTTTCCTCCTCTTCCTCCTCCGGCCACGAGCTCGAAGATCTCCCCAGACTCTCCCTCGACTCCGAGAAACAAAACCCGAACCCAAACCCGATTTCAATCCACCGCAACCCGCCGAAGATGAGACCGGTAAAACCGAAGCAGACAAGGCAAATGGACAGCAATGGCAACAACAGCAAAAACGTGAGAACAGGAAGGAGTTTTACGAAAGAAGCCCAATCGACGAGTAGAGGAGTATCGGTCGATAGTCCGAGAATGAACTCGTCTGGGAAGATAGTGTTTCAGAGCTTGGAACGAAGCTCGAGCAGTCCGAGTAGTTTCAACGGTGGGCCCAGGTTTAAGTACAGAGGAATGGAGAGGTCCTATTCGGCAAACGTGAGAGTAACCCCGGTTCTCAATGTGCCGGTTTGCTCGCTCCGTGGCCCGTATTCCTCTAAATCGTTTGGGTTCGGACAGCTTTTCTCGTCGCCGCAGAAACGAGAAACCGGAGGTAACAGCAGAGGACATTCATATTATCATAGTAGTAATAGCAAGAACCGCACCGATCGAATCTGACCAGAACAGTAAAATTTTCTGTTCTGTTTATGTTAATGTCTTCTTTTTTGAAGCAAATACCGCATGACATTGGTAGTTAATTTCGTTGCTCTAGTTATTAAAAAAAAAAAAAAAAACTGATTTTAGATCGTGTAAATATGCAGGGATTTTCTTCTTATGTTGTTGTTGTTGTTAAGGTTTTGCTAACTTTAATGTTAAGGAAAACAAAAAATAGGAACCCAAATCTATAAAGTAGTAGCTGAGTTTCAGGTTCTTGTAGGATGGCTCTTGTTGTTCTTCTTCTTGTTCTTGATCTGAAAGGTTTGGAATCTCTGTTTTTTGCTGTTCATGTCTGAATGTGTTTGTGTTTGTGTTTGCACGCACGCGTTTTGAGAGCGCGTAGGAGATATTATTATGGGTTTGGGTTAGATTTAGATTTAGAGTTTGGGGGAGATATAAGATTTGTCTTAATGATGTCTTACATGGTGAGAGCTTAAGCTATGATTAATAAATTAAAATGTGTTATTACTTATTAGTCACTTTCCATGAATTTTACTTTGTAGTTTAGCGTGGGGCGTTTTGGGAAATGATGCCAAAGTTTTTAAACAGTTTTGTGATCAGAAACGCCAGCGAGCTCTGCCGAATTTGTTTATTTTTGTACGTCAGTCTGATCCAAAGCTACCCCTCTCTATATTCCAATCTTAATTAGCATAATTAATGCAGTAGATTAATGGTGTTACTGTTTATCTTGTTTTTTTGCTTTGGGTCGGTGTGGACCCCGTGTGATTCTAGTTTATAGGATTTAAATATGTAGGCCAGGGTTTTATACAGTAGTGTACTTGTTTGTATTGAGCGGATAGTTACACCATCTTGACTTTGAGGGGATATGATAAATGAATTGTCATTATTAATGCCGCTGTTACGGGAAAAAAATTATTGTGATATAAATAAAAATAGTTGGTATACACCATTATATATTCATTTCTTTAAATACCCACAATTCTTGGATCATATATATCCATTTAGCTCCATACAGTTGGTGTCATGTAATTTCTCATATTTAAGCTTAGATTATGGGCAAGGCTAGGCTGGAATGGAAGGAAATTAAGATAGTTTTTAACATTCCAGGTGGCCTACAAGGATTGCGAAACCAGAGGCAGAGGCAGAGGCAGAGAACCCATGTGATATGTGCGAGGGAGTGAGTGAGGGCTAATTGGCTAAACAAAACTAAAATAAGGAAAAATGCATTTGGAACTTGTCGTTGTCCGCCGGTCTATAACTAAAAAATATGCAAACACCGTGTCCCATCTAATCTCTCAACCTGCATTAGCCTGCGCATGCTGTAAAAACACGCCTGTGATTTGACGTTGGGATAGTGAGAACTGAGAAATTGAGATATACACATCAATTTTATCATTACATAATACTGATAATAGACAGACCTAAAGCTTAGAATCTTTCTTATGATGGGTTTTGGGCTCTTTTACCTATGATATCAAGAAGACCCTTTCTTTACCTATTGCTTATCCGTTGGATCTAATTAAAATCATTTCATTTTTTGTTTCCTTTCTTTGTAAGTGTGTTGTCCGGATTTTGAGATTTTGAATGATGTGGGTGTTTGACCAGGTCTCATGGGGGCCAATCTGTTTTGTCCCCATTAGAAGATATGTTTTGGGGTTGTGACAACGTGATAGGGGTTGCACACCCACTTGTTGTATATTTGATTATTGTTCTGTCACTGCAGAGGGCAATACTGTCCTTTTGGACCCTATATATATATATTCTAATAACTCATCCTATTATTGCTTCTTTTTTTCATGCACTTTCATGAGGCTATTTTGGTTTCATTCATTTAGCAATGCTTCAACGCATAGTAAGAGCATCCACGATGGTTTTTTCAATCTTATCTTATTTTACCGTATCAAAAAGTTACTTTATCAATTATACCATATCATTTTACAATACTCCCAAATAACTTTTATTTTTTTATTCTACTTATTAAAATAATATATTTACACAAAATATATATTTTTTGTTTTTTCTCAATTTTCTCCTCCATACGCATATGTATCTTCCTGGCTCTTCCATTCCTTTGCTTTTCACCTTCTTCTCCTTCTCCTTCCATCTTCCATCTTCATATCTACCCAATAAAACATACCTAGCAAATCCATTAAACATACCCAGCAAACCCACTAAAATACCCAACAAACCCAGCAAACCCAGTAAAATCTTAACAGTATCGGGAAAACCCAAATCAATTCACCAGCAAACCCAAATCAATCCACCACCCACTGATACACCACCTCGGCACCGCCCTGATCTGCCACATCAGCCACCACATCAAACCAACATCAAACCCATGAGCTCCACCAACCCATGAGACCCACGGCGGCTTAGTCACAGCGAGCACGACACCACCCCGATCCACCACCACGGCACCACCCCGATCTGCCACATTAAACCATGAGCTCCACCAAATATGAGACCTACGGAGGCTTGATTCAAGGGAAAATAGAGAAAAAAAAAAGGAAAAAAAGAAAGAAAGAAAGGGAAGACATGGACGAGAGAGGGGGAAGGATTGAATGAGAGAATCAAAACTGAAAAAGAAGAAAGAAAAAAAAGAGAGAGGAGATGAGAGTGACCGGTGAGAGAGTGAGGCTTTGATAAAGCAAACAGTAAATATAATAAAATATTAATATTTGGTTTTACAATTGAGCTACAGTGCGATTCTAAATGTAGCACAATTGTATTTTTTTTTTTTTTTTTTTACAATAGTTACATTTTACAACATCTAATGGAGTAGGCATTTTGGGTTAAATGGTAAAATAAGCTTAAATTTGGCATTTACCCATTCCGTTGCTGATGCTCTAATAATCTTCAATAAACACTGAATTCTCAGTCACTTATTTTGTTTACATTAATGTTGTCAATAATTTTAGTAAAAAAAAATGTTGTCAATAATTAAGATGAGAATTAATGTTTGTGGGGTGGCGGGGCAAGGGCCGATGTTTAAGTTTCTAAAGAAGAACTTTACACACATATATACTTAAATTAAATTAGAGTAAAATTTTTATTTTATATTAAAAAAATATGAAGAATTAAGGCAAGACTCCGTCTTGTATGCTAGTAGTGAATAAGGACATGTTCTTGTCGCTATTTTTAGACGTGTACTTTTGAACATGTGATTTTTGTAATAAGTTGGAGTAGTGAATAAGGACACGTTCCTGCCAAACACGTCGCTATTTTTAGATGTACTTTTGAACATATGATTTTTGTAACAATGGATTAGCGCAGCAAATGAAAGTCGCCAAATTATGTGGTTAGAATTTTTTAAGGAAAAAAGAAAAAAGAAAAAAGAAAAGGATCCAGATAAGGGGATTGAGGTGTATATAGGATAAAACCAAAGAGCCTTGTAGACTTGTAGTAACAATTGTTCTTATATTGGAAAATAAATCTAAAAGTCATAGATTTTCTATCTAAATAGTAAGAAAGTGTGCCATATTACTAGCACTAAGCTCTAATTTATGGATGTGTCTATGTCACTTTCTTTCGGATTTACTATTTTTGGTTAGCATCATTTATGTGAAAATTGTAATAAGGATGAAAATAGAAGTACCAACTGTAGGTTTTGATAAACCTTAAAAAGGTTTTCATAAAAACAAATAAATAAATTGAAAGGAAATAAATATATAATTTAACTATTACACCCTTCATCTTTTATTTGTATTTTCTTAGAATATGGATAAATCAAAATCAATATATCCTTTTCATTTTGCATTCTTCCATTTTTAAGATAAATCAATAAGAAGAAGTTGAATGAAATGAATATTCATTCCTAACCATTGCATTTCTTTCCGCTTATTACCATATAAAAGAATGTTTAAAAATACCTTATAATCTATATTATTTGAATTATTTTCCTCTCCAAAACAAGTGACAAGATGAGAGAGGATAACTGCTCCACCAAGATTTTGAATTAGTTTTATGATAACTCATATTCGAAGTATTAAAAGCTTTGTATTGACTGATATTTTTAGTAGAAATTTGAAATTTCTAATGTCCAGTCCTCTCTCACCTAAGTATCAAATTATAACTATGTATTAAAAAAAAAGTCATATTAACGGGTGCCTTAGGACAATTATTAGTAAACTATTTTAAAAATGTTTTAACACAACTTTTATAGGAAATAGAAAAAATTATCAAAATATTAATTACTTTTTTTTTTCTTTTCCCATAAAATATTTCTTAAAATGATTTATTAACAAAAGCCATTAGGACATTTATTAACATTTCTCTTAAAAAAAAAAAAAAAAAAAGAGGCTTGCTATTTGCCTCACATCAATTATCACCCTCATAACTTTACTACATATATTTATTGAACCTAACTTATTTCCTCTATTATGATTGGTGTCGTCGGCTCTGTGTACTCAAATCTATTACCTTGATACGCTGAAAAAGGAATGGAGAGTTAATGTGTTGAATGATGCTGTTTCTATTAAAGGTTTCGCTGTCCTTAGAGTTTAGAGAGATAAATCGATCTGGAAAGTATCATGGAAAATTAATGGAAAAGCACAGATTTTGATTTCTGTACAGAGATCTATATCAAAAAACCCATATATAAAGAGCTTGTATAACGGTCATATTGTTATTTAAACTGTAGCATATGATATCTAATTTTTGGTTCATAAAATAAATGAATAAACAAGTAGAGGCCTGCAAAGGCTGGAAACTGAGGGTATCAATCAATTGAAGAACGTGCCTATGGGCAGTCTTCTTCTTCTTCTTTTATTTTTTGTGTGCAGCCTTATGAATAGATTCCCCTAACCCCCCACTAAAGTTCTTATCCTATTGAGAAAGTTCTGATAGGCACAAAAAAATTTGATAAAAATTACCCGTGGTAAATAAAAAAATTGATATAAGCGATGAAATCAAATAAGAATCAATAAAAATGTGTTAAAATAATTGTTGTGAAATTTGTCGTGTCTTTGTTGTTACTCTTTATCTTTTGTTTTATATGCATAGTTGCCCTTGTGTGTTGTATGTGGGGTGAGAGTGAAGATGTTACATGTTAGCTGACTTGGAAGATATTCCTGTCCTTATATTTGTCCACAATGTTCTTCCCTTTAAGATTCACAGCCACTCAGCCAGGTCATATATTTTTTATTTTTATATAAACTACTTCGTACACAGTGTGGGGGCATGTGAACTATACTTTGGGTCACATCATCGTATCTAGTCCCAACCAAATGAGCTGGACCTGGTTGGTTGGCTAAAGTTGTTATCACTACTTTTTTTTTTTTTTTGGTAATTGCAGGGGATAAAATTCTGAGCTAACTGTTTACATAATAACCGCGCACAATTTTTACCACAATTACACAAAGACATGGTAAGTTTACTCCGGTTCTTGTTCGGATCCACTATTAATATCAGCATTTTTTTACAAGTAGTAATGCTGGTACCACGCACAATTTTTACCACAATTCGCTTACATAGTGAGATATGAGTAGTAAAAGCATGTCTCGACATGAACCCATCATCACATCTCTATTGACAGTCCTACACCCAACAACATAACAAAAAGAAATCCCTAATGTTGGTTTTAAGATAAGATTTCTAATAAAAAAGTCTTGAATCCTATGAGACCATATGAATCACCAAAACAACTCCTTATTTTTTTTGAGAATTTCTCTCCAACACATTTGTCTAGGGATATTCTCTCGAGTTACATCTAGTTGTAGGCTTCTTAGTGTGTCCCTCCTATTTATGTGCATCATTGCAAACGTTACATTACATTTGTATTGCCACCACAATCTTTTCAAATTTCATTTATATCATTTGTTTATAAAAATAAAAATAAAAAATTTAATTCTCTTCAAATACAAGTCTACAACCCATAAATTTTTTATTTATTATTATTTATAATTAAAAACCAATTCCATTTCCATCTATTGTTGTGACATTTGGATCTACATTTACACTCAGAACGTAAAGGACCGTCAAGATGAGTTTGAAAATCCTTTTCAGTCAAGCTACTCCTGCACACACGAACTTTTTACCAAACAACCCAGAGGAAAAAATTAAGGTAGTGGCAAAGCAAACCAGGATATCATTGATCCCATTCCCATATGATATCATCACAATTAATCATGACTAAATTTTCTAAAAAATTATATATAAAAAAATTCGTAAAAAATACATATTCAAAAAATGATAAAAATGAAATATTTTTATCAATACTAATTAAGAAATGATAAAATAAGATATTGTCAAAAAGTTGTGTTTTTATACTTTCTAATTTAAAAAATTAAATTGAAGTTGCTCCATCTTTTGCTCAACGAGGCCGCCTTCAGAGTTCAGAAATGTTGATCTTTTATATCCCACTCCTTCTTTGAAATGCAACAAATAACGTAATTATCCTGTAACAACAACAAAAATAATGAGATTTAGCCGAATACGTTTAAAATGAAAACCATACAATGATTAATTTAAAAGGGAAAAAAATGTGTGATATAACAATTGTCTCAAGAAACAAAGCACGGATGTTAAGCAAAGAAGGTAATTTATAAAAAGAGGTGCTACGTCCACAACATTTTTACAACAAATTATAGTTGGTTAGTTATTGTTGGTTCAAATTTGAATCTAACACTAAGATTACTTTTTTGCCCCAACAATAACAACCAGTAACAACCTGCCACTTAAGATTTGTTGTAAAAATGTTGTGAAAATGTTGTGGATATATCATTTCTCATTTATAAAATACAAAATTTGAATTAAAAGAACATTCAGTAAATTTGGACAATATGAAACATTAAAACCAAAAGTGGGTAACCATAATTGTAACCAAATAAAATGGGAGAGGATAAGCATTTAATTAAAGTCAGATTCATTCAACACCCAATTCCCAGAATATGTTAAATTTCTTATGTGGCACATGCATTACTCTTTTTTTACCTACCATTAAATCATCTCCTATATCAACAAATGTCAAATTTGTCGTTAAAGTCTTTGTATTTGTGGACTTTCTCATTTGGAAGGGCACATTTGTTTATCAATAAGTTTAGAAACGCATATTTAAAAAAAAAAATTATGATTGATCCTAGTTAAAAATGATATTAATGGTGGGTTGATATAAACCGTTTCAATTATAATTTATTAATTAAGAGCTTTGTAACTTTTTTTTTTTTTTGAGAAAGAGAGATTTGTAACTCAATTGATTTACATTTCTTATTGTGTTTATGACATCTAGAATTCAAATCTTACTTTCCAAGTTGTAATTATTAAATTATAAAAAATTAAAAATAAAAATTATCATGTCAATAATTAAGAAAAATATTATAATTTTTTTTTTGTCTTACGAAATGTTTATATGCGTTTATTAATTGACTATTCGTTAGACCTTAAAAGTGATGAAAAAAATAAAAAAAAGTTTATTTATTAATTAATTATTGCAACTTTAATATAGAGTTCCAAAAGCCCAAAAGGTTACCTTTTTTAAGAGTACCAAACCCACTCATGTAAACCATACTTTTAAGCTCCTCAAATCATATCTAGCTAACATTGTCACATGCCATATCATAATAGAATGCATACCTAAAAAAAGAAAAGAAAGGTGTGCTTTAAAAAAAAAAAAAAAAAGGTGTAGTAGATAACATTATCCCATCGCTTTTTCCATCTTTTCACTTCTTTTTATATGCTAATTGCTAAACGCCTAACTGTGATGTTTACGGATATCTATCCCTATTCTAATGAAACCTGCCAAAAAGGGTTAAGAGAGAGTGAATTAAGATAAGAAGATCAAATCAAATATTATTACCCAAAAGATAACCAAACTGTTCAAGAATCAAAAGAGAGAGAGAGCCAACATTTATTGACATATATGTGTAATGGTGGGAATCATATTTCTGTGAATGGAAGAGACCCTTCATATTGTATGGTAGGTACTTTGCTGAAGTAGTTTTCTGTTTTTTTATTATTAATGGAAATGATTGTGTTTGGCCCTTAGCTTGGTCAAAGCAGTTGGTTGAGATTCAAAGCCATGCAAGTTACCATAATTTTCTTTATCAACAGCTAAAGAACCCTGTTACTTGGCTGGCCCTAGGAGTAGGTATTAGTTCATTGGGTAAAGTTTATTATATATATATATATATGGATTCACACATTGCCCAAAATGCACGAAACTTTAAGTCATGAGTTCAGTGCATTTTGGATAGTGTGCGGATCAACAAATGTGTATATCAAGTTTTTCCCTAGTTAATTTAATTTAGTTCACCCCCCCCCCCCCACACACACACACACACACACACACACACATATATTTGGGGCAAACATCTTGGACATCATAATTGAGAATGTTTGGAAGTGTTAACTGAATTAATGAATCATTGGTAACATTAAACATATGCTTCAAATGTTTTGAGGGTTCAATTTTCTATAAAAGTTTTACTAATATATGCTCTAAGGACACACGTTAGTAATTCTTATATATATATATATATATATATATGCGGATTCACACATTGCCCAGAATGCACGTAACTTTAAGTCACGAGTTCAGTGCATTTTGGATAGTGTGCGGATCCACAAATGTGTTAATTTAATTTAGTTCAACACACCCACTTACACACACACACACACACACGCACACACATATATATATATATAAAATTGGGGCAAACATCTTGGACATCATAATTGAGAATGTTTGGAAGTATTAAGCGAACTAATGAATCATTAGTAACTTGTCAAACATATGCTTCAAATGCTTTGAAAGTTCGATTTTCTATAAAAATTTCTTAAAATGTTTTACTAATATATCTTCTGAGGCAATTAGTAATTCTCATATATATATATATATATATATATATATCTTGATTCTATTGCCCATAATGCACATGCTTTAAGTCACGAGTTCGGTGCATTTGGATAGTGTCAACGGATCCCACGTGAATGTGTATATCAAGTTTTCCCTAGTTAACACACACACACACACACACACACACACATATATATATATATATAAAATTGGGGCAAACATCTTGGACATCATAATTGAGAATGTTTGGAAGTGTTAACTGAACTAATGAATCATTGGTAACATTACACATATGCTTCAAATGCTTTGAGGGTGGCTATATCTTGGTCACTTTTTAATTAATTAATTATTTACTTATTTTTGATAATTTGATACTTGGAGAGAGGGGATTTGAATTTTAGACGTTTCATGTTGGAAATACTAAGACTTGCTAATTGTGCTACACTTCTACAAGGCTCTTAGCCTACACCATTTGCATGCATATAGTTTCATTTTGGTGGCTAGGTACACTCTAAAAATGAAGGCTATTGAATTGGATATAAAATAAAATAAAAGGTTGTAATGCATTCTCTACAAGTTTGGATTAGAGGGATAACTGTTGTATATACAAGTATATACAAAGTAGGTTGTAATATAATTAAGGTTGTAGAGGAGAGATTTCAAAATGCTGTTGAAAGTTCTATTGGGACTTCGACTCCTGTTCGATTGATCAAACTTGTTATGATTGGTAGAAGTCTGTATAATCTGAGAACATTACTTTTTGTTTATTTGATTCTTGGCTCAATTGCAAGATCGATCGATTGAGACTATGAGTTCAATCAGTTGAAGGAATTCTCAATTGGTCGAGATACATAAAATAACTATTTCTACAGTTTTTTAGATGATGAATTTTTTGATTTGTCAAACGGCTAATGCTCTTTGTGAACGTTATGCTCGACCAAAGTCACTCTCCAATAGTGTTTTTGAAAGGGCATAATCTCTTGTCTATAAATAGTGATCTATATTCATTTTTGTAATTACCTCTTTTTACCATTTTCATAGAAATTGAAAAGAATTCTCTTAAGAATACTACTTGAAGAATTTCAGGCTTAGTTTTATCTTAGTAACAAGTTTGCTGTAAACTTTTAGTATCTTTTTGTGGGGGCAAATATTGTTTGAGGATAATTGATTTTTCGTGCCTTTAAGCCTTGTTGCCCATTTTCTCATCAATAACTAGTTTGGTTGTGAATTTAATAAAAATAAAATGAGGAAGTTACTGCATCTTTGATTTTTCTTTTCTTTTCTCTTTTTAAATAAAGATAGAAATTTTATTAATGATAAAAAAATATAGGATACAGGCTTGTTGATGCCCACTTTTAACAAAAAGCCCAATGACAGAAGAAACCTAACAATATGAAGAAAAGTGGGAAGAGAAAATATAAAGCAAAGCCCAGCAGGCCGGAATAGCGGGAATAATGGTCAGTAGGCCCACAAAAATAATAAGTGGTAAAGAAGAAGCAAATGGGCTGAGGAAGCCCAAAGAATGAAGTAGTAAACCCATGAGAATAATAAGAGGTAAAGAAGAAGTTAATGGGTCGGGGAAGCCCAAGAAATGAGTTAGTAAATTCATAGGGTTGGCTTAAAGGCCAATAAGCCCGAAAGCTAATAAGAGGTAAGAATGTGGTAGTTAGGCCAAGGAAGCCCAAAGGATTTAGCAAAAGCCCATGGGAGTAAAAAAGGTAAAAAAGAAGTAATTGAGTTGAGGAAGTTTGAGGAATGAAATGGGCGGAGGAAGCCCGAAGAATGAAATGGGTTGGCACGGCAGGAATGTGGTCCAATAAAGCCCAAAAGAGGTAAGGATATGGAAAGTGGGCTGACATAGCAGGAATTTTGGCCAGTGAAGCCCAAAAGAGGAAAAATGTGAAGAGTGGACTAGCAGGAGCATTAACCCGTAAGCCCAAAGGTAACAAGGAAATAAAAAAGAGGCAGAGATATAGCAAGAGCAATGCAGTGGCATGGCAGGACATAGGCCAGGCAGGAAGGAGAGGGCTTGCACCCAAGCAATGCCCAGTCCAAAGAAGAGATGGAAAGTAGAGAACGTGAACCCAAAGGCCCACGTATCTTGCATGCCGCAAGAGTTTTAAACACCTATTAGAGCGTACAGCAAGATCAGACAAATGCGGAGGCAATGGCAAAGGTGTGAAGACCAAAAAAGTAGTGGATTCAGACGGAAGTGGAGCGTACACACAGGGCCCAAGCACCACCTACTTGTACCTAGCCAATACATGAGAGATGGGCCACGGGTCTAGGGTATGAGAGGGTGTGGTTTAACGGTGGGGAGAAATGGGAGCCTATTTTGGGGTTCCTGCTCAAACTTCTTTGAGGAGAAATTTCTTACTAGGATAACATTCCACCTAAAAGAAGTAAGTATGAGTTGGAACCACTGGATGCATGCCATAGAGGTAGGTGAGGGAGAGGTTTAACCCCTATCTAGATGAGAGTAGTGAAAAAAGAGGGGTAAGAGACAAGACAAGCCATTTTTGTTTGGGAATGAGGCGTGGTGCAGCCAACGTAGTGTAATGGTAGTGGCTCGGCAGCCGACAGGCCAGTGGGCAGTCTTGAAAGGACGCCCACAACGAGCTAAAAGCAATTGAGGGATAAAATTGGTAAATCCTGTCACAACAAGCAGTATAAAAGGCCATAGTTGTGAATAGTAAATGGGGAAAAACCACGGCAAGAAATAGAGATAGAGCAAGAAAAAGAGAGAAAATGAAAACACAGAATTCAAAGAAAAGCAGGAGTGATAGGAATAGAGGCATGCATCAATAGGCAACCCATTTCTCTCCCTCTTGACATACCCACTCTTTGAGAAGTTAAGGATTAGGGTTTAAGCCATCTAGGTCATTTTTCCAAAGTGTGTAATCTCTACGGCAGGAATCTTCTCTAAGGTTACCCACATTGGAGATTGGTTCCCTTTTTGGACTTGTGCTTGCTGAAAAGCTAAAGCTTTTTTCTTTGGCATATGAGCTTTACCTTTTGGTTGATGAATGATTAATTTGTTATTTTATTATCAAATTACTTGCCGTAATCTTGTTATTAGAGATTGTATTATTTTGCCACGATCTTGTTATATTCCTTTGTTGTGTTATTCAGACATTATTGTTATTTGTAAAATGTTTTAGCTATCTTGCTGTATTGTGTTTCCTACTGTAATATTTGCAACAGTTATTCCGGCCGTGAGCACGTCGTACATTCAAGACTCCTACCAAGGCGTGTCTATACTAGGATGGCCCGATTTGTGCACAAACTGTCCTAAGGTGTGTTCCACTTAGGCTAGTCCCAACTCTCCTACCTCAGAATCACGGGCTATGGTGCAGCAGGAGAAATCAAAGCCCAACAACACAAAAGGCCCACCATAAGGCCAAATATAGCATCTTTGCTCTTGATTAAAACTAATAGGAGATTTGGATTTTAAAATTTTAAGCCTTCACTTCACAAGTCCACTAGCATTTTGAGCACGTAAATACATGGTGTTAGACTATGTGAAACCTAATTTGTACTTGATTTGGATTATAATTCGATCCGATATAAACGTATTACATTTTTTTTAATGAGATATTTTTTGAGGCTTAGTCCATGGAATGGATGTTTTGAAAACTTTTTGGCTTATTTTTAGTCCATTGTTAATCCTCTGTGTGATATATATAAATACTGTTGTTTCAAACGAGAGTTTGTCGTGTTGTTTTGACATTTGACTTTTGAGAGAAAAATATATTATATTGCCGTATCTTGTATTTTTTTTTTGAAAATAATGAAATCATTGCAATTCCGTAGACATAGGTAGATTGTCGAACCACATAATTTCTTGTGTCATGTGATTGCCTTGTATGTATCATTTTTCTATCTATTTTTATATTTGCCTCTCACATATCTAAGAATTCGTGTATATTTCCAACCTATGGTATCTCAATAAACTGGTGGTCACACATTTTAAATGTTACGACTTATGAACCTTAGAACAATGAGCAATAGTTTTGTTGAAATTGATTATGGTGGACGAAATGTGTCGAACCAAGGACTGATGGAAGTTAAGGCTAGCTGTCCCCATGGCCAGTCAGTGCAACGAGTGTCCTACGATAAAGGAAATTCAGAGGGGCTTGGCTTAGAACAACTAAAGAGGCCTAGAAATATTCTTGGAAAATATAATGTACGGGTGGAAAAAGTTGGGAAAGGACCATTTTCCAGTTAAATACTTAAATCCATGTGACATTTTTAAAAATTCAATGGTCTTAAAAAAACCCATGTATAGTGTAAACAATACAAAATTAAATAAATGCCACGTTACACATATTGGACGAAAAAATTTATAAAATTGAAAATGGAAGTGGATCTTATCCCAAACAAATTAAACCTTATAGTTACAAAACTAACAAATTGATCTTGAAGTTTGTTACTTTTTAAAATCTTAGGGTTTAATGTGTTGCTTTTAAGATTACTAGTTTAGGTTGTACGTGAAAGACACGTGTTAACCGGTATGTTGAATAGTGATATAAGATCAAGTAGAGACTTACCAATAGCTTGCACCCATAATATAAATCCTAATTATTTAGACTAATCCCATATAGTAACAAAACTAACAAATTGATTTTGAAGTTTGTTACTTTTTAAAATCTTAGGGTTTAATGTGTTGCTTTTAAGATTATATGATTTGATTTAGGGTAAAATACAATTTTGATACATAAATTTTACCAAAAGTTTATTTTCACCCCTAAAATTTAAAAATTTCATTTTTTATCTTTAAACTTTGTAAAGAGTTATTTATTTATTTTTAGTTTAGAGATAAAAATAGAGATGAAAAAAGAAATATATATTTTTCAATAGTCTAGAGATGAAAAATGAACTTTTTAAAGTTTAGGAATGGAAAACAAACATTTGGTAAAGTTTAAAGGCCAAAATAGTATTTTATCTTTTAATTAATTATTTTTTGAAACTATAAAACTTAATTTGTTATATCTATAAACTTAAAATTATAGGGTTTAAAATACTTTTTTGAAAAGGTCCTTTAAAAAGAGTATCAACTCAATACATTTGAATGGAGAATATATTCTCGTGAAAGGCCTGCATGCTAGAAACAAGAAAAGTATGCTAGATGAGCTGCAACTG
The DNA here is from genome assembly GCA_030021035.2 of Notholithocarpus densiflorus. Taxonomy (NCBI): domain Eukaryota; kingdom Viridiplantae; phylum Streptophyta; class Magnoliopsida; order Fagales; family Fagaceae; genus Notholithocarpus; species Notholithocarpus densiflorus. The sequence goes on along the minus strand of JARYZH020000283.1, from coordinate 160,389 downwards.
TGATAAAGTCGATGGGATTCATGATCTCAACTCTAAACAACCCATGTGCCTATTAAGCAAAAAACAAAACACCGAAAACAGTTAGTGAGTTTGATAAGAACCAATACAAAAATTGATGTCTCGCCTTTTCCTCTCCAGACCAAAAGCAAAAGGAAAACAAAACAAACTGCCGGAAACGAAGTCATACAATTTGTTGATAAACATCACTTCTTCCTTTTGTCTTTGCTTTTGTTTTGTTATGTTTTGCCTTTTGTTTTGTTTTGTTTTTTACTTTTAAATTTTGCAGAATAACAATCCCTCCTAAATTTTGTGATAACCATATAAAATATACAATGAAAGGGTAAATAGGGATTTTATCAATAAACCAAAGACAAATTAGGAAGTTATTACTTAATAATGAGCATATTAGTCAAGTAAAACACAATAACTTAAGGGGTTAAATAAAGATTTCATCATGCTAATTAGGCTTATCACAAAACTCAGAGAAGAATTGTCAGCTTTGCAAAATTTTAGGTCGTTGAAGTTTCCTCATTCCTTAAGAAAGGGTGATTTTGTTTTTGGTTTTTGTTTTGAGTAGGTTTGGGATAAATAATAAGCAGCATTCACTCATGGGCTAAATTTGACCGTACTACAAGTTCGATTATGTTTCAATGAAATTCTCAGCATTGGACCTTATAAGAATTCGGGTAAAGTAGGGTAATGACCCCAAAACAATGAAACGATATTTAGTGTTTTGAATGCATGCATCATCACAGTTAGAACATTTGAGTCCTTCACAATATGAAATTTGGATGTTGTGAGTAGATTATATATATATATATATATATATGTATAATCTCTTTCCACTAATATCTCATGCATGGAAAGGGATTATATTTCTATTTTCAATCAGCATGTTGTATTCTCATGAGTTCAATCAAATGTACCCTAATTTCTATTTTCAAAAGTGTGAACCAAAATACAATATTGCTCAAAAAATGACATGTTATTTCTAGTTTATAAACCTATATTTTTTCCCTTTCTTTGATAGGTAGATAGTTGGCTAGGGGGAAGTGGGGCTCAAAACATAAAAATAGAGTATCATAAAGAATGTCAATATCGTTGGCTCATTTCCCTTTTTTTAATTTTCAAAATTTTTCCATGACAAATAGAAGTTTAGTAAACAAAATCTAGAAATTTATTGGACCAACAAGATATATGGTTTATGCTACTCGTTGATGTGTAGAAAATGTTTCACCACGTTGCATGCATTAATAGCGTTGAAAACTAAAATTGGATAGCAGAGACATCTCAAGTATAGTGAAGAAGAGATGGTAACCACAAAAACTAGTAGATTAAGTTAAACTTTAAATGGTGCATCATGAAACCTCTTTGAAATTTTGTACTTAAAATTGAAAATAACTATATATACTTCAATTGGAAAAACAAAAATGTTAGATGGGAGTGTTAATCTGGTTGATTTGATACTTAGCGTGTCCAATACATATTAAAATTAAATAGAATAATAATAAAAAAAACTTCTAGTGTTTGATAAACTTTGTATTATTATTCTAAAATTTTCAATTATGCTTTTACTAATCATTGTTAAACTTAGGTAAAGAAGATTTTATAGAAAAGTATGAAAACCTCCCTACTCAACCTAATTTGATCCTATTGAGTGGTCATAGACCCAACTTTGATGGTTGACCATGTTTGACCAAATATTGACCAATTTTGACCAAGTTTTGCAAATTTTGAGTACTAATTTCTCACAATCTAACTGTCTGATTGTTGCTATGCATACTTCACCAACACCAATATCTCACAACACTCTTCCAATCCAACGATTAGATTTTGGATTTGAGTATGGAGCATTACGGACATGTGTCGTACCAACACACCAGAAAATTGTGATTGGTCACATTCTTCCAATCCAACCATTTGATTGAGCTCAAAATTCATCAATACCAATATTTTATCCCACTCTTTCAAATGGTCAAATTTTAATTTAGATTTTGGTACAAGATGGACGAGTGCCGTTGTATCCACTTATCACGAAATTTTAATCACTAAAAATATTCAATAGTCTTCCAAGAGAGTTATACACTATATAAAAATTATTAAGAATCTAGAAAATGTTCTACAAAATACAACCCAAAACCTACAAAATGAACCCCAACGGATTTGCATGTGACTTTTGACTACCTTGTTTTGCCATTTTAAAACTTGAAACTGATATAAGCATGAAAACTGAGAAAACCTTTAAACACCCCCTTGATCAACCTAATTTGATCAAATCTAGTGCACTTGGAACCAACTTTGAAGTTTGACCAAAGATTGACTTTGACGAAGTTTTGCAAGATTTGACTACTGCGATTTCACAATTTGACCGTTTGATTGTCAGTGTACGTTACAAACAAAAGTATTTCACCACATTCAACCAATTCAATGGTCAGATTTTGGATCTCAGTTTGTTGCATGATGATAGACACGTGTCGTTGTACCTGCCCATTGGAAACTTTGATTAACCCTATTCACACAATTCTAAGCTTAAAATCCACTCTTTCAATATAATGGTGAAACTTTGAATCTGAATTGTATCGATTCTCATATATCAATAAAAACTAACAAATAACCAATAATAACTACTAAAACCTCCAAAATGACTAAGATACCCATCAAAGCTAGGAAATGACCGAAATATCCATAAACTTCTAAAGTAACCAAAATACAACATAAAACCTACAAAATGACCAAAGTGCACCTCACAGCTTCAAAATGAATAAAATATCTTTTACCTCTAAAATGACAAAAATAGCCATTAAGTACTTGAAGGATCTTGAAAGATGTTTTTGTGTAGTTTTAAAAATTAAGGAAAATTTCTAGTTTTAAGACAAAATTGAGAAAAATTCATGCTTCAATGAAAATAGCCATGTCCGTTGGAAATACCTTTATTGTGACAGATTTACCTTCCTGTCACTAATACATTCTTTTCTTAATTTTTTTTAAACTATGAACGATGACTGAAACATTCGTAGCAAATAACAATGCAATATATAGTGATGGAAAAATCCTGTCAAATACATGAAAAATAAGGGCATGAATTCCCCCTTAAATTTGTTTTTTTTACCATTTTCGATGGAAAATAAGGGCATGGAGGGATCCAATTTCATCAATAATACATTCTTTCCTTTTAAAAAATTAACCATTTACGACGGTCAAAATGTTCATCATAAATACAAACTCAATTAGAATTTTTTTTTTTTAATTGCATTAGATAATGTCGTCACAAATGTGAAAAGTAAGGGGGGAATTCTCCCTCCAAAATATTTTACCATTTTCGATGGCTCCATGTTTGTCGCTAATACCCTCTTTTATATTTACAATGGAAGAATGTTTGTCGCAAATACTACCACCTTAAAAAATATATATTTTGTATTTTTGACGCACAAAAGCCGTCACACGTTTTAATAGTTCAATCGGTTTTTCTTCGATCGTCGTAAATAATAATTTATTAGCGACGAACATTTTTATTCCCTCACAAAAAGTAAGGCGGGAACACTTCCCTCCGAAACAAATCATATTTTCAACAAAAATAATAGGAATTTTCGACAAACTCTTTTTGTCATCACAAATATTTTAATATTTGACAAGTAATTATTGACAAAAGAGATTTGCCATAAAAAAAACTAGTTTTTCCTACAACTTTTTGTAACAGTCGAAAAAGTTTCGTTGCAAATAACAATTTTTTTGTAGTGCGCAACTCATGACACATCAAACATGCAATCTTTTGCTTGTGAATTTCTAAACTATGCATGCAAATGAAATGTTGTCCAATATCCAAATAACTTACTGTTTTTCATTTGTATGATGATGTATAAAGCAATATATATCTGTTTTTTCAATGCTTGCAACTGTAATAATTATCTTATATATGTTTAATGAGTTAGGTTCAAGTTACACCTGGTGTAACTCTAAGCAATGTTACACCACTCAATAACTTGTTATAGAATTTATATTTTGAAAATCCCACCATTGAATTACATGTTCTATATGTTCTTAATATTCTTGCCAATTTTTATGTCAATTAGATGTTATTTACCATTTAATCCATAAATTCATCTTTTATGCATTATTTTAAACTACAAAAACTTGAATTTAAACAATTGATTGGTGACATGACTATTAATCTTTGATCATCTTGAAATTTTGTAAGTATGGAGAATATATGAAGATAATGTAATCTAATGGTGGATTTGTCAAAATTCGCATCTAATTAAAAAATATTGAGTGGTGTAATATTACTTAAAGTTACACCAAGTGTAACTTGAACTTAACCTATGTTTAATATATGCCCCATTTTTCTCACAATATATACATCCCAAAATTGTATAGGATCCACACCATGGGAAAAAAAGAAAAGGACTCTCGTGCAGTTGGCTGCACTCAATTTGTTGTTGCGCATTAGATGAGTGGTGCTTCATCCTATAGAGGACACAACAAATAAGTTTCTCAAGTTGGGTTGCACTTTGTGAGATTTTGTTTAGGGTAATAATTTTATCTAAATATAATTAGACTTAATCGCACCATAGATTGTGGATTAGTCATCAAGATATTTTGTGTCAACCATGCCATTTCTATTTCTATTTCTATTTCTATCTATTAACTATATAAAAAGAGCCAATTGGGTCATGAATAGTGGTTGTGGTTTATTCAATTGGTGAGTTGCCCTTTTTTTTTTCAAGTACTCCAGCTTGGTTTGAGCTTTTTTGTTTTTATTTTTATTTTTATTTTTAAGGATCTTTATATGTTTACTTTATACCTATAATGTAAGCTTACATTATAGACACACAAAAAGTGGCAAATATTATACACATTTGAAAAAAGAGGTAAATATTGTACAAATTTTGCAAATGTGTACAAAATTTGTCAATTTTTACGTGTCTACAATATAATTTTACATTGTAAGTACAATGTATACATAGAGATATTGTGAAAATATTGTGATGCATGTGTTAATTTCTTATGGATCAAAATAAAATATAATAAAATATCATACCGAGATCTAGCATAATTGAAAATAAAGGTATTGTATTGTGAAAATGTCATGACATTTTGTTGTTATCACAATATTTTCACAGCTACTGAGGTGTAAATTCCTTATAGATCAAAATAAGATAATAAAATATTAGACTGAGATCTAACACGGTTGAAAATAGAGGTATTGTGAAAATGTTGTGATATTTTGTTGTATTCCTATTAAAGTTCACTTTTTCACGCACAGTTTTCTTAGGTAAGTTTTTTCGTTTGTTTTTATTTTGTTTACACACTGTTTAAAATTTAAAGTTAAAAAAAAAAAAAAAAAAAACAGTTTTACACCAAAAGTAAAAAATAAAATTTAGGCCCTTTAAGTTTGGTGTAGTTTCATTCCTCCTTGAACTTTAAAACCGAGCAACTACCCTAACTGATACTCTCTCAGTTAAATCATTTTGAAATCTTATGATTCCTAAAATGTTTCCTTCTATAATATCTAAAATACTCCCACCAAATTTTAATATCACAAAAATTTTATCCGTGTATTTTGAATTTGGGAAAAACTTAGGTACAGTACTTAGGTATTGTTTCTTAGGTTTTCCTTTTAAAATTCAACCCTGTGGTTACTTAACTAAAAATACACTTCTATCCCATAAGAATAATGCCACATAACTGAATTTTAAGAGAAGAATCTAAGAAACAGCACCTAAGGTACTGTATCCAAGCTTTGTCCTTTGAGTTTTATGTGGTAGTCATACTTGAAAGTTGGAATGGTGATATAAGGCGTTCTATTTGTTACCTAGAGGACGTTGATTTTCCTAGGTTTAAATATTCTAGACTTGAAATTTTATCTAATGGAAACTTCAATGATACATGCCTTTTGTTATCCTCTTCTTTCTTTCTTTATTTTCTTACTTAAAACGGTGTTCATTAAAAACTAAGTAAGCTAAATGTCGTGGCTAGACTCATAAAATGTAAGATAATAAAAAGGAAGTATGAATAACAAAATCTTTATTGTGGATAATTGTAAGTGTTGAGGAAGACCTTCAATTGTAGTATATGATATCATTCATTACGAAAATTTAAATATTGTGACAATGTCTTAGCAAAATTCAATTGTTTATTGTTGAAAGAAGATGATATTCGTTATTATTGTTAAATTTTTTTAGTAAATGGATACTGCCTTTAGCAAATAGGTTCTAAAGAGCTATCATGACAAATAAATATTTATATATTAAATAGTTACTCTAAATTTAAGTACATGGTTTCATTCTTCTTCAAATAGAAGTTCTATCTTAATTTTCTTGCTCAAGGAGGCAGCACGTGCCACCTAAACTATATATATGATTGATGCACTTTTGGTCATTTTAATGATTTTAGCAGTGGTATGATTGATGCACCCATTCAATCCTGTTTGTTATTGCATACTTTTAGTCTCTCAGTTTTTGTTGGAACCTTTTTTTTGAGTTCTTTTTAATTATTAATATTTGCTTGTACAATTTTCATTTTCCGTGTTTTGATTCCTTCTGTAAATTCAATTAATTTTGATGCCTATAAAATGTAAAAGATACAAAAACATGTAATGCTAGAGATACAAACTATTTTACAATTTTTTTTACAAATTATTGATGAGGTGAGTGATTATTGGTAAATGAAAAGTGATATTAATGGTGGACCTAAATGAAAACCAATAAGAAGTTAGCTACATCAACATTTTGTAAAAATGTTATAAAATAGTTTGTGGCTGTAGCATTACTCTTCTTTTTATAGTGTATGATTTATTTCCTTTTGTCTAGAATAGGATAGTTGGAGTTGAAGAAAATTATAAGATCTCGATTAAGAAAATATTAAGTTTTCAAAACCTTAATAAGTAAGAGGTTATTTCCCTAAACAATCATAGTTAAATGAAATTGGAAATTTTTTTTTTTGGAGAAACAATGAAAATTGGAATTTAAATGGCTAAGTTGGGGAATTTTTTTAATTAGTAAATTGTAGGCAAAATCTTTCTTAAATAATAGGGTAAATGACAAATTACACTCCTAAAAATTGGGGTGTTTGAATTTTATATTATGAAATTTCATAAGTTGGATTTTACCTCTTGAAATTTGAGAGCGTTTGGATTTTACATCCTAACGTTTCAGAATTTAGATTTTACCTCCTAAAGTTTGGGGGCATTTGGATTTTACACCCCCAAACTCTAAAATTTCATGGTGTAAAATCTAAACACCCCCAAAATTAGGGAGTAAAATCCAAAAATTGCTAAAATTTAAGTAGTAAAATCCAATTTGTGAAACGTTAGGGTATAAAATTCAAACACTCCAAAACTTCAGGAGGTAAAATCCAAATTCTGAGACTTGAGGGTGTAAAATCCAAACACCCTTAAACTTTAGGAGTGTAATTTGCAATTTATCCTAAATAATATTGATTAAATTTTAATGGTTTATGTTAACTATAAGTAAAAATCAAGAGTGCATTTGAATTTGAATCTTGAAGCTAATTTGGTAAGAATTTATGACTCAATTAAATTATTTCCCAAATAGGGGTTAAGTTTGAATTATAGCTTAAATCAATTTTTGATTGTGCAATTAATTCAGGCTTGGTTTACTTTCACATGTGATCACATGCTTGTATGACTTTTACTTTCCTCTCTTGATTTATTTTATTTCCTTGCACAAATTATGCTTTTTATTATTGGTAAATGTTAACGGGCACCGTAAGGTGTCTGTTAAGAATGATTATTGTGGGGTTTATCTAATAAAAAATTGGTATGAATTGATGAAATAACTGAAAATAGTACTAAAGTAACAAGTAAAACTCAAAAAATTGGCTTTATTGGTTCTACATCCTATAAAATTAGTAAAAAATCTGACAAAAAATTGACATTATTGATATAATGTTGTTTCTTAATAGGCACCTTGCGGTGCCTGTCAACACTACCCTTTATTATTTTGTGTTCCGTTTGTTTATTTACCTCCTTTAATAGTTAGAATTTTATGGTTTTTAGGGTTATGATTGTGTGAAGAATTAAGGCTTCCTTAGTAGAACCATTTGGGTATAATACACTTAATACAAGTTAAGGCCAGCTATGGTTGATGGTCTTGGGTGTCTAGCACTTTTCCAAGAAACACCCTAGCTTTTTTATGCTTAAATGAAAGATTAAGAACATATCCTAGCTTTAGACCTACTTAGGTTAGTATCTTTGCGCGTGGAGTTCAATGTTGGTTCTTAGACCTAACCTAGGAGGCGACTCATTTCTTTGTCTTAACCCATGAGGTTTATGGCATACTCTTAGGCTCATGTTTAGGATAGGCCCTTACTAGGCTACCTAACCTTGCTTCACAATGATCCATAAACCTGGAGCCCTTATTAGAAATTTTGGAGACCCAAGTAGGGGTGCTCACAATGGTGACTCCACTAGTGTTAGAGAGCTAGACACAAGATATTACAAGATAATGGTTAAATGGACTCTTACTTTGAAAGCCTAAATGCACACACATGCAATTTTAAACCCTAATTACCCAATGGTGTCAAATCTCCCGTTCTTTATACACAATGTTCTATAGTCTACACAAGCATTAAAGATCTTCATCCCAAACATTAAATAAATACGTCCATTTAGAGTAATGCTACAGTCACAAATTATTTTACAACATTTTTACAAACTATTGATATGACAAATTCTTACTAGTTCTAATTTGGACTCACCACTAACATCACATTTTTACTTACAATAATTATTTGGAAAATGCTAAAGCCACATCAACAGTTTTTAAAAATATTGTAAAATAGTTTGTGTCTATAGCATTACTCGTCCATTTATTATAATAAATACTTAATTAAAAAATATTGGCTACCACTTTTAGACTATTGTGGGTAACATCAAATTATGAAAGTGTCAACTTGAATTTAAGTATTTATAAATTTAAACGAATAACAATTTTTTTTAAACATAAACATATACTTAAACATAAAATATATTAATGAAATTAAATGATTTTTTTTATATGTTCATCCCATATGTGGATATTTTTCTTATTTTTGAAACACATAAAAGAGAAAATATTGAGACATTTTTAACCTACAAAGTATGTATGTGTAGGGGTGGCAAAATTTGACACAACCCGCGAACCCGACACGACACGACATGAAATTAGCTGGTTATGGGTTGAGGCTTAACGGGTTCATGTCATATTCGGGTTGATATGGCTGACCTGTTTAATAAACGTGTTGGGTTAGTGTTGAACACATAGAACCTGTTTGACCCGTCTAACTCGTTTAATTAAATGACATTTTATCAATATATTCTTCTAACTCTAGGTATATAAACTTATTAGTTGTTGTGATTTATTTTCTTTGACATATTGTGATTAATTATTTGTGATATTGGGATATGCTTTAATTTTGAATGATTATTTGTGATGCAGTTACTCATTAGTTCTGAATTTTATATTAAAAATATTTATTTTTTTGTATTTTCATAGTTTTTTTTTTGATAAAATTTGATAAACAGGTCGACACGATTGACCCATTTAATAAATGGGTTGTGTTAGGGTTGAAGAATCTTGAACCGTTTAATAAACATGCTGGGTTAGTGTTGACCTATATAGTTGAATACTCATGACTTGACACGACACGAACTCGACACGCGAACACGAATTGCCACCTCTATGTATGTGTGTGTGTGTGTATATAGTGAAATGTTTGACTTTTTTTGTACCTCTCCCTATTGTGCTATGTGGCTATATAAATTTATGTCACATTTATATTTAAAAACACCAAAAATTTGTCAATTAAGTGAACCATTTTCATACTATTTTTGAAACCGTTTGTTTGGCCTTTTTGCTAAACCTTTTTGTTACTTAAAACAAATTGACTTATAAGGAGACAAAAAGGGAGGGAGAAATCTGTGGGACTTTACCAACATCAAACCTATCTTTTTTTTGAACACATTACCAGAAAAAAGTTTTTTGTTTTGTTTTTAAACTTTCTGGTATAATATGGTTTAGGCTTTGGTATTTCAATTGACTTGATTTTGAGTTAGGGTAATGTTTGGGTGTGTTTTTCTTTTGAATGATTGGTAGAGATTTATGGGATAGGAGTTGTAGTTGAAAATCTTAATGGCAATGACAAGGCAAGTCTTACCAATAATCGACGTATTCATGATGTTCAAAGAAACAAAGCAATACAATTTCTTTGGTCTTCAACATATTAAATATTTGTGAATTGTTTTAAATTTGATTTGGTTTTGGTTTTATTTTTAATTTATTATCTGTTGTCAATTTGCTTTTAGTTTGAGTATTATTGGTTTCTAAAGTAACTTTAGATTTTAAGAGTACGATCTGCACCCCTAGAATTTGTAAATTTGATTGAGTTTTTTTGTTTCTATGACTCATTGATGATAAAACACTTCCTCCCCACTGTTTCTTTTCTATAATTTAGATCTGTCTCTCTACATTGTTAAATTAATTCTCATGGTCTCTAAAAATCCAAACTTTTTGTTTGATTCTTGTGAATTTTTTTATATATATCTTTTTGCTCGAATATTCCTTGGTATTGGATTTAGGTTGAGTTTTGTATCATAGATTTTTGTTTTTTTTAGGGTGGTAGAATGGCGAGTTAATTTGCAAAGCTTTGATTCGAGCCATTGCAGAGGGGACAATGTGCCATTCCAAATCCTTTGCTACTGGAATTAAACAAGTTTATGTTTAATTCGAGAAATTAAACATAAACTTGTTTTTTAAACCTATGAAGGAAAAAAAAAAAACATATATTACCTTATTTTATTTGTGCAGATTTTTCTTCTATGCTTACAAATAAAAAAGAAAATAATGATACTCTTTATGCTGGAATTAAAACTTTTAATAGAACAAGAGTTTAAAGATATTTTAAGAAGAATTGTATTTTTCTGGATAAAAACATAAAATTGTATATTATTTGTTAAAGCTAACATGTAAAGAAAAAAGTTAAAAAAGAGGAATAATAAAATGAATTGGGATAAGAGTTTAAATATTTTCCTAAATCCAACATTTAAATTAAAAAAGAAAGATACATGGTTATGGCATTACTGTTTAATAATTTATAAACTGTTTAACTCATTAGAATATCATTTATTGTATATGTAGCTACACTCAAGGTTTATTTGTGTATGCTTTATATGTATCTTTGATTATATTCTGTTTAAAATATATAATTAATAATTTTTTAGAAGAAAAATATAAAAGTAAACATAGTTCAATATAATTAATTATTAATTGGATTTAGGTTCGCTGGAACTTGGAAGCTTGATATGAGTTTTCCTTGATATGTCTCTCCTTAGGGTACATGTATATTTTCTGGAGTAATCTAATTACAAAAGGGTACTATAAGTAAACAAATCAGCAAATATGGTAACAACATATTAACGTGGCAATCACAAATGTGTTAGTTACTTTGTTGTACTCGTCAACGCATGTCTAAATAATCAATTTAGAAGAAGAAAAAGAAAGCAATTTTATTTTTACACAATGATCTATAAATGCATTAAAGCTCACCCTTAATGCTTATTGAATATGTCCCTTTATTAGAAAATTACAAAATTAAAATAAGCTTTATTAGCTACAATTTTTAGAAATTGACACAAATGTTACAACAAATGATTTTCAAATAATATACTAGAGAATAAAATATTTTATGAGTAACATCAAACTATAAAAATACCAACTTGCATTTAGCTATTTGTTAATCTTAATAATTTTAACAAACATTTGTTTAACATAAACATGGGAGAAAATGGGCAAATGCCCCTTTTAAAAAAAAAATCCAGCATTTTGCACAATTTTCCAAACTAATTAGGGAAATGCCCCTCTTTTGAAACTCGATTTTCTCAAAATCGAGTTTAAAAAAAAAAAAAAAAGGATTCTGGAGCCCTATAGTGGCGTTTTAAGGAGCCTATAGTGACGTTTTAAGGACCTATAGTGGCGTTTTGTAACTTGATCTCTATGAAGTCGAGTTACATGCAATTTTTTTTCTTTTTTTTACCTATAACTCGACTTCATGGAGATCGAGTTACAAAACGCCACTATAGGTCCTTAAAACGTCACTATAGGCTCCTTAAAAATGCCACTATAGGGCTTAACTCGATTTTGAGAAAATCGAGTTTTAAAAAAGGGGCATTTCCCTAATTAGTTTGGAAAAGAGGGCAAAATGCTAGATTGTTTTTTTGAAAGGGGCAAAGGCCAATTTTTCCCCATAAACATGTCCTTAAACATAAACCTGTATTTTAAATATATTTAAATTCATCCTATACGTCATTGTTTACATTTTTCTGAGTGTGTGACTGTTTTGTCCTGTAGTTTTAATTTTTATCAACTTAGATCTTGGCTGTTAATTTTTTTTTTCTTTCACTTTTTGCATTTTTCTTTTTTCTTTTTGTATGAAATTAGGTAGATTTCTAACATATGTGGTTGTTTATGATAGTTGTAGGATCTCAACAAGTCTAGTGGGAAACTGCTGAAACCGTAGTTTATTCGAGTGTGATTAAGAAAATTTTTTCTTTTTTGAAAGCTAAGGGAATCACAATAATTAGATTGGTTTTTCCCTAATCGAATGGTGGATCAGCCAAATTCATGAATCAAGAGTCAAAATCCCAAGAAAACTCTCATTAAGTAGCTCTGTTTGTTTCAACAATGATGTTTTCTAGAAAATTAGTGATTTTTCAAGTAGCATTTTCTATAAAACTATTTCATTTTCCAATGTTTGGCAGCAACTTTAAATGAGTTGAAAAGTAACCTTCTTTCTTCCCTTATTTAGCTTGCTGATAGATAGAGTTGTTTTCCAAATATATATTTTGGAAAACAATCTTTAAAAATAAGTCATACTTTTTATGTTGATCAAAGATAGTTTTCCTTTGACTTACCTTTTTTTATGCTACCAAATACTAAAAAACATGGAAATCTATCTTTACACAAAGTTTTTCATCGAAACAAATGGAGCAAAACTTTGTCTGAAGTTTGATCAAGTTTGACCAATGATCAACAAGAGCTAAAGGAGATCAAAACACCAATCTCTACCAAAATGATCAAAATCATATGTCAAGCCTAACATTTCATTCCTCAAGGCCCAAAACCATTTCAAAGCACATAAGCAATTCTCTGACCAAAGTGTATACAGATCTTTTGGTCCAATATGTTTGGAACTTTCTACCTAAAGTAGTATACGCCCAATATGATGGGTATACATGATTAGGAATTAGCATACTTCATTTGGTTTTGGTGTATGTTGGGTATATTCAATCCTGCCTTTTGTCTTTGAGTTTATATTCAAACCTTTGTGTCTATGCCACTTCAAACATAAACTTTGGGTTCTTTTTAATAATTCATATTTGCTTGTACAATGTCCTTTTCCTCATTTTAATTCCTTTTGGAATTTCAATTAATTTTGTGAATAAAATGCTTTCATTGTGTTTTTGGGTATGATTAGGCATAGTTGATTAAGATTCAATGTGGGTAATATGAGAATCTTAATGTTGAATGAAATATGTTCATGCAAATGTATTGATTTAAATTTTGCCTATGCAAGTTTGGTTTATACATGTTGATCTATGATTAAATGTTACTTGATCTACATGCTAGTATGTGTATATATATACATAGACCCATATGATGATTGACAGATGTGGGTTCCTACTTTGGACAATGCCCAAGCCCAATGGTTTGGAGGGATCCTGGGCCTCTAAAGGATGGTATTGATGGTTAGTGAACTGGGCTTGATTCACCGCGGCTTTGTTGGGCCATTTTACGAGCCAATCTATGCACAAGACATGAACTCCACAACACAAATATACACAAACATATATATATATATATATATATATATATATATTGGTTGAGTGAATAACTAAGGAATAGCAAATGAACTAAAAGAGTGAAAGTAAAAAATGTTAAGGATCCTCAAAATAGAGTGGAATTATGCTTCATTATATCAAGTATTTGAGTACATTGGGTCCTACTTTGCTAGGATGTATCACAAGGCTCAATGAAGTTCGAAAATCACAGACTTAAATAGCTCTCCTTAGGCTTCCAAGACTTGTGAAGTTTGAATCCCTTTAAATCCAAGTGTATCCTTAAGTATTTTTCTTTAGGATCCCTTACAGTACCTCACTCTTCACTCTATTTTAAGCTCACAACTCTCTTTCTAGTATTTTTTTCTAGTATGTTGAGTGCTTCTTGCTGAATGCCCCTTTTGGCTGATGCTTTGCCCCTTTTATAGTGCTACTTAGATGATCCTTAACATCAACCATCATTCTCTTTTGTGTGCTGGGTACCAGAACCAATGTCATATCTGAAATCTTTGGTGGTTACTCCATTACCCCTTTTGTTCTTATTTCATTTTTCTGGGTTTTAAGAATCTAAAGCTCCTTAGCTGACTTCCTCTTATGGGAGATCCCTTCTAAGTAAGTCCAAATACTTCTCCAAGACCAAGGTTTCTTATTCTTTCCCCAAAACCTTAAAAAGAGCATTTCAAAGTTCTGAGGCTTTGATGTTGACCTCTCATGACTTGTTTCTTTTCTCAAAATGGGGTGGATCCCTTCTTGATGATAGTATAGCCAGAAAGGCTCTTGGCCACCTTCCTTCTTGGTTCTCCTTCTCTTCTTTGCCCGAGGTCCTAGGTTTCTTCATCAGGTGTTGGTCTCGAAATCACCAGCTATCCCCATCATCCTTTCATTGGTTGTGTACATCTGATTTCGACAAGACAACCTTCGTCTTTTGTGCCCACCCTTTATCATGAGCATGCCATTTTGAGTTGTCCATATCCAGGATCCCTTAGACCAGTCTTTCCTTGGGGATGCCTCCCTGGGGTTGGTAGATCCTGTGCCATCCCAGCCCAGTTCCTGCCTGCCTCCCCTTTGGGCTTCTTTGGATGTCACCTCTTGCTTAATTCTCTGGCCCATGCTTCCCTTCGCACATCCTTTCTTCCCAAGGCCCAGAACTTATTCTTTTCTTTCCATGGGCCAGGCTTCTCCCTTTTTTATTTCTAAAGACCAAGCCTTTCTTCCTTATTTTCTTACCTTCATGGGCTGGGCCTTTCCCATTTAAAAGGGCCTGGCTTCTTATTACATTTTGAACCTCAACAACAAATATACTAATTTTCATGAGTAGATTCACATATATACTAGTTCATATATGCTTGAATCTACATGATGATTAGCACATATATTGATTTACATGTTACATGCTATTATATATGTATTTGTGTATACATATATATGTTTGGATTAACATGTTGGTTGATAGATTTGGATTTATATGATTAGATCTACATTCTAATGCAAAATCCTATTTAGATGTACATGTTAATATATAGTGAGATGCATGTTTAGATCTATATATTTGGTGTATATACATTAGATTTATAGAATGTTTACTTGATTTGTGTATACCAATGGTTAGATTCACATGCTTTGATTTGTCACCATGAACACTTAATATCCATGCTTACATGATGCTTTGTCTTAGTACTTTGTTGATTATGTCTTTGTTAAGTGATTTTCTTTCCCATTGGACATACATGAGCTTGTATGCTAGCTTCTTAGTTAGCATTGCAAGTTCATAGTCCCACAATAAATTGGCTTAATCCAAGCATTTTTTTTTTCAAAAGATTTTCAAATAAGTTTTCAAAAAAAAAAAAAAAAAAAAAAAAAAGTACTTTCAAAAATTGCCTAAGAATGTGTTCATTGTTTCAAAAAATAAAAACTCATGAGACATTTTCTTTAAATCCTTTCTAGGGAATTTTTATTTTTTTAAGAACAAAGTTTAGCTATAAAATTGGTTGTAATCTAAGGAAATTTATTATTAGTTGTAGCCTAAGGATATCCCTTCTAGAGTCATGAGATTTTTTATTAAATTCTTTATAGGGAATTTTAAAGCAAAACTCATGAGATTTTTCATTAAATCCTTTCTAGGGAATTTTTCCAAAATCCATGATATTTTCACTAAAATTACTTGAGGGAATTTACCACCAAAAACCAATGAGATTTTTACTAAAGCCCCTTAAGGAAATTTTAAGCTAAAAACTCATGAGATTTTCACTAAAAAAAATCCTTCTTGACTTCTCGGGATTTTTTTTTTCCATAAAAAACTCATGATATTTTCATTTTCAAAAAAAAAAAAAAAAAAAAAAAAAAAAAAAACCCATCTAGGGAATTTTTCACCAAATTTTTTTGAGATTTTCATCAAAAACCCTTTGAGGGAATTTTTCCTTAACAAGTCATGGGATTAACATTAGAGGCCCTTCAGAAAATATTTTTCAAAATGAAAACCCTTTTTCAAAAATATAAATTATTTTCCAAAATATAAATCCCTTTCCGAAATAAAAACCCTTTTCAAATTAAACACAAATCCTTTTCCAAGGCAAACTCCATTTTTCAAATTAAAAACCCTTTTCCTAAGTGGTTTTTAAAAAAAGTGATGCTTGGCCCATGATTTAAATTAATTAACCCGATAGACCACAAAAGCAAGCCAACATATCTCCCCTACCCTTTGGACTGACCTTTTATCCTAAATGACTATTTTGCACGAGTAATTACATGGAGATTAAATTAAATAAATTTTCTTTGCTGTTAAAGGAGTGAGGTACTATCGCGCACCGTTGACGCGATGGTCACTCTACAAGTATAAGTGATTGTGGAGTGTGGGAGGACAAGAGTTGATGTTCAAGTCTTTAAGAAGAAGCTTCATACACATATACACTTAGATTAAGCTGGAGTATAATTTCTATCTTTGTATAAAAAAAAAAATTAAAAAAAAAAGAGTGAGGTAACCCCTATTTAATTTATCAGGCAATTTATCTTTCTAGTAAATGAAAAAGCACTAAGAATTGTGGCAGGGATGAGAAAGCAAACCAATCATTTATGAGTGTCAGTAGGAAGCATTCACTTACACGCATATGAAAGTGAGATGACACATATTTTGTCCATCTGAGCTTATCCTTGAAGAGGATAAGATTCTGTAAACTATTGAAATCCTGAGTGAAGGATCTCAAATCTCAAATGAGTTATCACAGACAGTCTCATGTTTATTGAAGAAGGAAGAAAACACTAACCCGGTTTTGAAAACTTTGTGGAGATGATTATAGGTTTGAGATCAAGCATAGATTTTTAAGGGGGCTAACAAGACTGCCAATGCATTGGCTAGTGAAAAGAATCTAACTAAGGTTGAAAAGATTCTACAATGGTGTTCACACTGTGAAACACTCTGTGAGAAGCAGTGAAAGAATAGAGAGCAAAAGAGAGAAAGTTTAGAGAGAGAGAGACGAAGAGAGAAAAGAGATTTCTAGAAGAAAATAAATGCTTCACTTATGTATTACATTTGATGTACAGTATATATAGATTACAGAGACTCAGCAACTCTCAGATCAGATCCCTAGAATCACGGAACTGATCCGTATAATGTGGAGGGAAATCAGGAACTAACTAACTACCACTTAACTGCTCAACAGACTGATCTAATGATGTACAAAATGTAGCGTATCAATTGAACTAAATGCATAAGGACTAAACACAGCGTTTCAACTAATAACATAAGTCCTAAACGCTGCGTATCATTAAATACATTTACACCATAGTATTAAGTAGAACGACACCGTTGCATATCTGGACTAGTCGTTGAGAAACTAGCTGTTGGGCATTCCATTGGACATTTGAACCATTTGATCAAAACATGATTGTTCTGGTTGTTTCTGTGTGTACTCTTAACATCCCCCCTTAAACTCGAGGCAGTGTCGACCAAGAGTTTGCTACGTAAAACCAGAAAATGAGGGCCAGGTAAAGGTTGGTGAAAATATCTGCAAAATTATCACGGGCAGAGATGAATTTGACCCCCAAAGTGCTACGAAGAACACAACCCCTCACATAGTGATAATCAATTTCAATGTGCTTGGTGCGAGAATGAAAGACTGGATTAGAGGCCAAAGCGATAGCAGAATTGTTATCACACCACAGAATGGGAATGTGTGGAAGAAACAGCCTAAGTTCCTTAAACAGAGTGCGTAGCCAAGCTAGCTCAGCTGCTGTGGAAGCCAAGGCACGATACTCTGCCTCTGTGGAGGAACGGGAAACAGTTGATTGTTTCTTGGAAGACCAAGAAATTGGGTTTGAACCAAGAAAAACCAGCATTCCAGTAGTGGATTTCCTGTCAGTGGGGTCTCCAGCCCAATCTGCATCAGAAAAGGCAGAGAAGGTGAGTGGACCAGGAGCAAGATGAATCCCAAAGTGTAAAGTGCCCTTCACATAACGAAGAACACGTTTGGCTGCCTCCAAATGAGAAGAAGTGGGATTCTGCATAAACTGGTAGAGTTGATGAACACTAAAGGCCAAATCTAGACGGGTGAAGGTTAAGTACTGGAGAGCACCCACCATGCTTCTATACTCAGTGGGATCAGGTAAAACAGATCCTTTAAAAGGAGTAAGACGGACATTTGGGCAACAAGGAGTCTTTGTAGGCTTAGAGTTCTCCATCTTGAATCTATGAAGCACATCTGAAGCATACTTGGACTGGCACAGAGTAAGATCAAATCTGGAAGGCACAATTTGAATGCCTAAGAATTAAGAGAGAGCACCTAGATCCTTGAGCTCAAAAGCCTTGTTGAGGGCAGTGACAAGATGAGAAACTTGTGAAGAAGAGTTGCCTGTGATGATAATATCATCAACATACACCAGCAGATAAATGATGGTCTGATGAGAGTTAAACACAAATAAGGAAAAATTTGCTATGGAAGCTTCAAATCCAATATGCAATAGCTAAGATGTAAATCTATCAAACTAGGCCCTTGGGGCCTGTTTTAACCCATACAAGGATTTATGCAATCTGCAAATGTGATGAGGGAATTGTTGATCCACATAGCCTAGAGGTTGTTCCATATACACCTCCTCCTTTAGAAAACCATGGAGGAAGGCATTGGAGACATCTAATTGTCTGAGAGGCCATTTATAACTGACTGCAATGGAGAGCACAAGCCTCATTGTAGCTGGTTTCACTACTGGACTAAAGGTTTTAGAGTAGTCCACACCTGCCTGTTGATGAAAGCCCTTGGCAACCAACCTTGCTTTGTAACGAGCAATGGTGCCATCACTGTGCAATTTTAGCTTGTACACCCACTTACAACCCACCAGATTAATACCAGGAGCAGCAGGAACAAGAGTCCAAGTTTTCTGTCTTTGTAAAGTAGAAAATTCCTTATCCATGGCCTTAACCCATTGAGGAAATTTACAAGCAATTCTGTATGATGAGGGCTCAGTGTGAGTATAGTCAACCATAGCCTTGTAACACAATTTTAGCTTAGAGATCCCATTCTTTGATCTGGTGGTCATAGGATGTATGTTCACAGGGGCAATGACAGAAGTAGTGGCAGTAGGAAGGGAAGGTGCAGTGACAGCAGGAGTAGGTATTGATGAAATTGGAGGAGATGAAGGTGTGGAGTGAGTGGTATTAACAGATGGAGATGAAGTGGTAGGAATAAAAACAGATGGTTGATAGGTTTGGGAAGTGTCTGATGAGGGAATTTGACAAGAAGTGTGAGATGTAAGAGGAGGATTAGAATTTGTGGGATGAGATGTAGAAGTGGAATATGGCCCTAGGATGGAAGGCTGATTAGAAGAGTGTAAATAGAGAAGATTAGAAAGCCAGACATCAGGATTAGGAGGATGAGAGGATGAAGTAGAAGAGGGTGTAGAGAGAAAGGGAAATTTGGCTTCATTGAACAAAACATGTCTGCAAGTGTATAGAGTATGAATGAGTAGGTCAAGACACAAGTAATCTTTAAAGATGGCAGAATAGCCCAAGAAGAGACACTCTTTGGTTCTGTGATTCAACTTGTGTTTTGTGTATGGTTTGAGAAATGGGTAGCAAGTACAGCCAAAAATTTTAAGTGAAGAGATATCAGGTTGTCGACTATGGAGCTTATACCAAGGAGAACTAAAACCTAATGTAGCAGTAGGAAGTAAGTTGATAAGTGTCACAACTGATTGAACAGCAAAGGACCAGTAGGAAGAAGGTAAGGAAGCTTGTGATAAAAGGGTAATTGTAGTTTCAATTAGGTGTCTATGCTTCCTTTCAACTAAGCCATTTTGTTGAGGAGTATAGGGGCAAGAGATTTGATGATTAATCCCATTGGAAGTGAGGAAGGATTCAAAGGATTTAGAGGTGTATTCACCCCCACCATCTGATCTAAGAGTTTTAATATTGGTTGAGAACTGTGTTTTAACCATAGCATGAAACATGACAAATTTGGAGTAAACTTCGGATTTAGCAGAAAGTAAGTACAGCCATGTGAAACGAGTGAAATGATCAACAAAAATGACATAATATTTGTAGCCATTTATTGAATTAAGAGGTGCAGGACCCCACAGATCAGTATGTACAAGCTCAAAAGGGGAATTAGCTACAAATCTTGAACTAGGAAAAAGAAGTCTGTGCATTTTGCCATGAAGACAGTGAATACAAGAATTGACAAAATTAGCACTATTATTACAAGACAAACCATTATTTTGTAACAAAAGCTTAAGAATTTGAGAGTTGGGATGGCCAAGTCTGCTGTGCCACAGATGCCAACTAGAAGAAGTGAGTTGAACAGAATTGCATAGTTTATTAGGAAGTAAAAGGTCAGTGGCCTTGCGAGGATAGATGGGGTACATTCCCCCTTTACTCTTGCCCTTGTAAAGAGTTTTCCCTGTGGCCAAGGCCTGAATGAGCAGGTGTTTTCATCAAAGTAACACCAACAGTTATTATCATGACAAATTTTGTGGACTGAAGCAAGATTAGAAGCAATAGAGGGAACCCTAAGAACATTTCTAAGTTGAATAGGAGTATTTGAAGCAGGGATTAGAGAGTTACCTATGTGAGTAATAGGCAAATTCTGACCATTGCCAACTGTGAGGTGTTCCTGACTTGTGTAAGGCTTAGGGAAGCTCAAATGATTCAGGCTTGAGGTGACATGGTCTGTAGCTGCACTGTCTACCAACCAAGGTTGCTCTTGAGTTATCATTGAGTTGGAGGAAGTTGCCATTGCAGCTAGCTTTGTGGGTAAATGCTTGCCTTGATAGGCATAATCCATCCTGTGGTAACAATCTAAGGCAAGATGACCTGCCTTACCACAAATCTGGTAGATTGGCCTTTCTGGTCTAGTATAAGATCCTTGAGATTGTGAGAATTGAGATGATGAAAACTTATTGAAGTGATTAGGTGATGGACCTTTGCCTCTCCCTCTATTATGAGACTGGTTGTGAGTATTATAACCACCTGTATTGTTAAACCTTGGTGCAGTGTTAACTGCCATTGCAAAGGTGGAGTCTTTGATCTCCATTCCTTCATTCAATGATTCTTCTTCTGCATTTAACAGAGTCGCTAGTTCATCAAAGCTTAATTTGGTGCTTCTGGTTCTGATTGCAGACCTGAATGCACTGAATTCTTTTGGAAGACCTTTAATTACTACATGAAGTAGCTCTTCATCATCCAAGAGTACACCAACTGCCATAAGCTTGCCCCTTATCACCTTAATTTTTTGCAAATATGCATCCACAGAATCTGATCCTTTCCTCACATTATGCAGCTCACCCTTTAGGTTCATCACATGTGACCTTGAGATTGAGGAAAATTTGTTTTCAAGCACCTTCCAGACTTCTTGTGCTAAAGAACATCCAACAATTATGGCCAAAACTGAAGGAGTGAGGGTTGAGCTAATGAAAGTAAGAAGTGCTTTTTCCTTTGATTTTCAGATGAGATAATCTGGATTAAGCACTGAAGTAATGGTACCAGATAAGTCCTTGAGAAATTTCTCAGGAACAAGTGGAACTTCATCAAGAAGCTCGAACATGGAGTAGGTCTCTAACACCATGGAGATTTGATGCTTCCAAACGATGTAGTTGGAAGAATTCAGTTTAACTGTCATCATGTTTGACATATTTGAGAGTAATAGCAGAGGTTGATTTGTGAGATTGATGGAGGTAGAAGTAGAAGTTGAAGGTATGGTTGTGGAGGTTGAGGGCACAGTTGTTGAAGGTGAAGTTGAGGTGTTTTCTGCCATTGTTGCTGGGATCGATTGCTGCTCTGATACCATGAAAAGAATCTAACTAAGGTTGAAAAGATTCTACAATGGTGTTCACACTCTGAAACACTCTGTGAGAAGCAGTGAAAGAACAGACAGCAAAAGAGAGAAAGTTTAGAGAGAGAGAGACGAAGAGAGAAAAGAGATTTCTGGAAGAAAATAAATGCTTCACTTATGTATTACATTTGATATACAGTATATATAGATTACAGAGACTCAGCGACTCTCAGATCAGATCCCTAGAATCACGGAACTGATCCGTATAATGTGGAGGGAAATCAGGAGCTAACTAACTACCACTTAACTGCTCAACAGACTGATCTAATGATGTACAAAATGCAGCGTATCAATTGAACTAAATGCATAAGGACTAAACGCAGCGTTTCAACTAATAACATAAGTCCTAAACGCTGCGTATCATTAAATACATTTACACCACAGTATTAAGTAGAACGACACCGTTGCATATCTGGACTAGCCATTGAGAAACTAGCCGTTGGGCATTCCATTGGACATTTGAACCATTTGATCAAAACACTGATTGTTCTGGTTGTTTCTGTGTGTACTCTTAACAGCTAGGATGAGTCATAGACAAGTCGAAGATTTTGTCTTCTACTTGACACCTCATCCAGTGTTTCATAGTTTTGTTGATTTTGGTTTATCTAGTAGTTAGTTTTTGTTCCAGACCTGTTTCAGTTAACTCTAACTCATAATTTGTGATTTACCAAGAAGAAGAAAAACCCACAATTTATGCTCTGCCTTAATTATTGGAGAGCTTAACGTTCCATAGATTTGGTTCCATGAACATTTCAAGAGAAATTGTCAAAATATGACATGCATGGATGAGGACCTTGAGGTTGGATTTTTTTTTTTTTTTTGGGTAAACCATGGATAATGCATTAAACTAGGAATTAACTATTCTGTTACAAAACACATTAGCTTTGTCATGAGCTAATATACTTTCCACCATAGGCGGTGGACTCAAAAATACAACAAAAGAAGGTAAGGATGTTGCTCCCAATTTAGCCAATGCATTAGCGCATTGGTTGGCCTCTCGGTAAGCATGAACAACCCGCTTATTGGGGATCGCCCTCAGCAGGATCTTGCAATCAGTTAGTAAAGGCTCATTAGCAAGTTACTAGTATTGTTATTCATAAGAAGAACCAAGCTTAACGCATCAAGTTCTACAATAAGATTGTTTAGACCCATATCCTTGGCCAACATTAACCCATCTCTCAAGGCCCAAAGCTCTACCATGCAGCTATTAGTATGTCCAAGTGGTCTGGCTTAACCTGTTAACCACTCCCCATCGTGACTCCTGATCACCCCTCCACCCCCTGCCTTTTTTAGATTCCCCATTGCTGATCCATCGGAGTTAAGCTTCGCCCATCCCTCAGGTGGCTTTGTCCAGCCAACTGGGATCACAGCTTTGGCTTTTTGTAGTTTTGCATTGAAGCTAATGGAGTAGTATTCTGCACTATCTTTAATGCATCGTTTGAAACACAAATGCTCCACCTTGCCTGTTTTGAACACAAAATTGTTTATGAGGTTGAGTTCACATGCTAACAAGTGAAACTTCACATCTTTTTAGGTAAAAAATTATA
Source organism: Notholithocarpus densiflorus (assembly GCA_030021035.2). Classification (NCBI taxonomy): domain Eukaryota; kingdom Viridiplantae; phylum Streptophyta; class Magnoliopsida; order Fagales; family Fagaceae; genus Notholithocarpus; species Notholithocarpus densiflorus. Next base: position 136,696 of record JARYZH020000283.1, on the reverse strand, counting down.
ATTTATTCAATTTATTTTTCTAAAGGTCCGTTTGGCAAAAATTATTTTTGCCAACTTATTTTACTATTCAGCTTATTTTTGCTATTATTCATGAGTCCCACTGTACTTTTTGGTACTATTCATGGGTCTTACTGTACTATTTAAGCTAACTTTTTCCTTTATCTATAGTACTTTCAACAAAAATTTTTTCATTTCAACAAAATAAGCGAATCTCAAATAGACCTAAATCTAATAAATGAATGAAAATAAACTCTCACAAACAAGTACAAATATGTCAAGCTTTAGGCATTGTCCCCAACGCTATCACAAATCAGCCTAAACAACTACGGTACACAGATCATCGGCCCTTTAACTTGAAATTTTGGCTTCGTCCCTGCGTCCAATGCATTGCATTATAGTACTTCATAGGCAACGAGAATCCCAAACCCTACCTATAGGCTATAGCTAGGATTTGTACAACTTTGTGCCCGTGATCAAGGCCTCTTAACACCAAGCCAATTAATTCACGTGGGCACGTAAGTTACAAATGTCAACAGATTCACAAATCAATGTGTGTTTGGAGTGTAGTAAAGTTTCTTCTTCTCTCTTTAAGCCTATATATCCGGGACATTTCCAAGCCCACTTTTAAAGTAGACTATAGTGTTGTTGTATCTTCTGGTTTTGTTCACAGGTCTGCTATTTTATAGGGAATGTGTTTACGTGTGTAGAGTGAATAGGGCTATAAGAGAAGAGAAGGAGAGGCTAGGGAACTTCCTAGAAGTCAAGGTGGCCGTTTGAGGGAAAAGAGTACTGTACTATGTAACTAGTACATGTCCTCCCCATGGTTATAAAAATTGGATGGGACAAACAACTTGAAAGGGATGATTCGTGCATGATTCAAGATTTTTAGATCCAATGGTTTAATTGGGTGAAAAAAAAAAAACTCATTTTTAGTGTTTCACTTTGTCATTCCATGAGTCAAATTATTGATGGTTTTCTAAATACTTTAATTAATAATTGAGTCACATCAACATTTATTTAATTATATAAAATACAAGTTTAGGAGACGAAAAAAGATAGAGGAAGACTAAAAATCACATTAGTAGAAGTAATAAAAAATAACATTACAATTAAGGGAATAATAGAGAGTATGACTATAAGTAGAGTACAGTAAAGGGGAAAAAAAGATATATGGTTGACCCTCCCTAACTAACGTGAAGACCCATAACCAACCCCAAAATTTTGTTTGTTTATTGTTGTTGTTGTATAAAAAATACATTTCTAGTGACTAATATTAGGTTGCGTTTGTTTCACATGTAAACTAAAATCTGAAAACATTTTACACCGGGTGTGTGTTTGGCACCACTTGAAAATACAGTCAAACTGAAAATAGAATCCAGTTTGATTGTAAAATAAGATTCCCAAGGCGTAAAATATTTTCATCTTCCATTTTACCTTTAACGCATTTCCAGATTTGGTGAGAGCTCACACACTTCTCTACACACTCCTCATATGGTCCGAAACCCATCTCACCTCAGTGCCACCCCACGCACCAACGAGAGAGAGACGCAGCTCCACCCCAAACGCAGACGCCGGTCTAAGGTCCCTCCTCACGCCGGCAAAGCCCATCTCACCTCCAACATCTTTGATCCATCGCTCCCACATCGCCGGCGAAACACTTCTCTCAAACCCACCCTCTACAATACCCGATCCACCCAAGACCGATCTCATTGCCGCTGCTGAAGATCGTCACTGCTGCTGAAGACCGATCTCATTGACCCGATGTCCTTCTCTTTCCCGATCTATCTCTCTTTCCCTCAATCTCTCACTCTTTCTTCCTCCCTCTCTCTCAGTTTGACCGAGTTCAGCTTGTGAATGAATGAAGCTAATGGAATTTTGTTTTGTTAACTGTATATACTGAAATTTTCTATTATAAAATTTGTTTGGAAGCTAAGAAAATGGCTGAGAAAATGTGAGAAACTAGTAGGAAATAGCATTTTTGGAATGCAACCAAACACTTGAAAACATTTTCGAAAACAATTTTCATAATGCAACCAAACACTTGAAAATATTTTTCTTTCCCAAAAATATTTTCACCTGAAAATATTTTACACTCGGAAAATATTTTACATGTTGCCAAACACAGCCTTAGTTGCATAGAAATAACGTGGATTTATATTCTTACTCTTTATTCTTTAAAATATTTATATAAAAATACTTTTATGAAATATTAAATTCAAGATTTAGAAAATAAATTAAGCTGAAAAAATTATACGAAGTAATATAAAGATAGTTTCAAAGTATGAGAATATGAAAAGTTTTTCATTTTATCTTGGAAATTCTACAGTGAAATCCAAAAAATTGAGAAAAAAAGGAAAATGACACTAGAATGCACTACTGAAAAAAATTTGAGAAAAAAAATGGAAGATGGATAGAATAAAATTTAGAAACCTTTATTTTTCTGAGATGCACAACTGTATTTGAAAGTTCAAATAGCGTATAAAACATTATGAACGTTTAGACCCCCAATTTACAAATTACCAATTCAAGCTTATTATTAAACAATATATGTACGGAACATGAACATAAGCTAAAACAGAATTGATAAACAATCTTAACCAAATAAAATCACGTCCATAGCAGAAATTAAATGGCAAAGATTAAGGAAAGAGAGATGCAAACACAAGGACAACACAGCGATGTGTTATCGAAGAGGAAACTGAAGTCCTCGGCGTAAAACCTCTCCGCCGCCCTCCAAGCGGTAAATAATCCACTAAAGAATGTAGTTGGGATACATGAACAGTAGAAGACCCTCCAAGCCTAATCTACCCAGTGTACCTAAGCCCTCCAAGCTCCTACTCCAACGAGGTTGCGCCGAATCTATTTCTTTTTTAGCTTACCGGATTCCGCTATAGCCTATAGCATCAACCAATGTGAATTGGTCCCTTCCTAACTGCTTCCCAAAGCACCAAAAAGCCTTCTCACAGATGTGGGTATGGTGAGAAAAAGATTTGGCTAAGAACCTCTCAAGGATGTAACAATGGAGAGGGTAAGAGTAGAGGAATTTGAAGAGTCTCTATGTAAAGATTGTGGATGAGTCAATCTTATTTTTCTCTAGGGTTTCTCTCTTGAAATTCTCTCTAGAAGCTCTCTACATTTCGTGGGTATAAGGGGTATTTATACTGGAGTGAGAATGGAATGCGAAAAGTCAGTTTTTCCCAAACAGGGTGTCTTGGCGACTTAACTGAGTCGCGAGTTCAAGCCGCGAGATAACTGCCTGGCCAGCCTGGGACTTTTGTCCTGTAGTGCAACAGCTGGCGTGACACTTCAACTACCCTGCATGCTTCACTCGTGTGCATCATCTGGCGGCTTGCAAGCCGCGAGCCACCCGCGAGATCCAGTCGCGAGTCCCTGCTTCACTGCACAATCTTGAGCATTTCTTCACACTCTCTCACACACTACCCTTACATGATTCCCACCTAAATACAGGGTTTCTAATTGCTGAATTACAAGAAAATTGGCACGAAATAAAGCCAACAGAATGGTTGATTAAATTCAGCCTTACAGTATTTATCAAGTGTGGGGAAGCAGGCTCAAATGTATGTTAGGCCTTGTCCGAGGAGGCACGGTGGACCGAGAATAGATCAACAGTAAGGGAGGAGCAAGACCAAGAATTTCATGAGCAAGCTATGGCTGTGAAAGTTGGGAGAGGTGGTCCGAGAAGGGTTATCTCCTCGGCTAAATGAAGAATGGGTCAGAAAATGAGCCCCGTCATCCAAGGTGACTTTCTAGGAAGTTCTATTGATAAAGACACGCCCTATGAACGTGTAGGAGGGAGGGGAGCCAAGAAATATCTTGAAGAAAGCTGCTACCACCGCATTAAATGCTCTACAGCTAACTCTCTGGCCGCATTTACGTGGAGAAGACCCCTGAACAGTGCTGCATTGGTTGCCCCAACTCACAGAGAGCCTAAAGGGGTATCCGATAGGACAAACACTCAAGTAGTGACTTAGATGATCAAGAAGTATAGGACCAAGATCGTTCAAAGGGGACTATATAATGTAAGAGACTCTCCATGGAGTAGAGGGGGAAAAATCAAAAGAGAAACACTATAGCAATCAAGAAATAAACTTGTAATCATACTTAAGATCAAAATACAAGAACTGATCTCCTCAAACTTGTCCGAGGATGATTTTCTTTAGTTGAAATCCATTTATCTTTCTGTCCTTGTCACTTGAATCCACTTTGTTTGCCGTCCAACTCATTCTAGCCCAGTTTTCCAACCCACTCTCTACAAATTCATTGTATTGGGCTTTTTGGGTTTAGGTCCATCTACTTTTTGGGCCAGGAACACAAATCTAGTCCATACAATTGGCGCCGTTTGTGGGAAATTTCTGGTGTTATAGCGAGTCTAACATTCAACTATGGTAGGTTCAGGTCCACACCAGGTAGAATCTATGGGGTCCCAACGTGTAAACCATTTTGTCAACCTCGAACGAAGGAGGGACCGGAAGGGGAGTGTGCACAATACCCAGATCGGTAGGAGCCAGTCCTGGGGGAAGAGCCACCTCTCTCGTGAGGGGGATACCAGAGCCCTATAACTGGAGATTGACCATCTGAAGAGAAAGCTGCGTCACGAACGGCGAAAGCGAACTCCCTCCTGTTCTAACTCTTTTTTTGACGATGAAAAGGATGGTAACTATAGACGTAGATCAAGAACTCTTCCCAATAAGTCTTTTTCGTATGTCGAGGATCACCACCTTGAGCGCAGAAACAAGAGTTCATCCTCCAAAAGCTTGAGAAACGATGCGATAAGCAGGGCGCTTAATCAGATCCTTAGGTCACCCTTTACCCGCAGGATAGAGAATGGGACACTTCCTCGGCGGTTCACCCAGCCCACGTTCATCGTGTATAATGGTCGAACAGACCCTGTGGAGCACGTGAGCCACTTCAACCAGAGGATGGCTATGCACTCAAAAAATGAGGCCCTGATGTGCAAGGTGTTCCCCTCCAATTTGGGGCCTATGGCGATGAGGTGGTTTGATGGCCTAGCTGTAGGTTTCGTGAATTCGTTTAGAGGGCTCACCCAGGCCTTTGGGTCTTGCTTCATCACATGCAATAGGGTCCCTCAACCCTTAGACTCCCTGTTGTCCATGTCCATGCGAGAAGGGGAGACCCTGAAAACGTACTTGGACAGATATTGGGAGATGTTCAATGAGATAGACGGTGACTTTGACGATGTGGCCATCAGGACCTTTAAGGTAGGCCTGCCTACTGAGCATGGTTTGAGGAAGTCCTTGACTGGGAAGCCTGTTACCAGTGTACGCAAGCTCATGGAGCGGATTGATAAGTATAAGAGGGTCAAGAAGGACCAACAGCAAGGCAAAGGGAAGGGTAAGGCTATCCCTCAGGACAGGGGGGATTTCAGGTCGGACCGATACAACCATAACAGACCCCGGAGGGATTTTATTGGGCAGTCCGAGTCTACGGCTCCTCAGGCGGTTAACGTGGTATTCCAAGAGCCAGTACATCAAGTCTTGGAGAAAATTAAGGATGAGCCATACTTCAAATGGCTAAACAAGATGGGAGGAATCTGTGGAATCATCTAGAGCAACTGGTCAGGGATGGAAGGTTGCAACAGTTTTTGTATTGGCCCAACGGGCAAGGAGACCATGCAGGATCAAGGGCTTAGGGGAACGCCTCCTCCAGGCCCCTTTTGGGTACAATTAACGTCATCTTCACTGCTCTTGGGAGAACTGGCTCGCAGCCCTCCAGGGTGATGTCCGTAACTCAGCTACCCGCCGAGGACTCTAGTCGAATGACGAAGAGGGTTAGAATGGAGGCCCAACCAGCGTTGAGCTTTTCGGATGAAGACAAGGCGGGAACCATACAGCCACATGACGATGCTTTAGTGGTCACCCTCAGGATAGGAGGGTATGATGTGAAGCGGGTAATGGTGGACCAAGGCAGTGGGGTTGAGATCATGTACCCTAACTTATACAAAGGGCTAAACCTGAGGCCCGAAGATTTGACAGCCTATGATTCACTTTTAGTGAGCTTCGATGGAAAAGTTGTCGTTCCAAAGGGTCAGATTAGACTACCCGTGCAGGCAGGATTAGAAGTGGTGGAGGTGAATTTCATTGTGGTGGATGCCTATTCTCCATACATGGCCATTGTGGCAAGACCCCGGCTTCATGCCCTGGGAGCCGTTTCCTCCACTCTACATCAAAAGGTGAAATATCTGTTTGGGAACCGGATTGAGGAAATCGTGGGGAGCCAGTCAATGGTGAGGCAGTGCTTGATCACCGCGATAAGGCATCATCCAGGAGTGGAGCCCTCGGCCTTTGCGGATAGGGGTTTATAGCAATCAAAGGGCCTAAGATTACCCTGAATAGGATAGCCGAAGAGACGAAGTGTGAGGATTTAGAGAAGGTTGTTGTCGATGATGACCCAGAGAAGTTCTTTCAAGTTGGAGCTCGGCTGCCCCCTCAGGAGAAGGAAGAGCTAGTAGAGTTCCTTAGGAGGAACATAGACGCGTTTACGTGGAGTGCCTACGAAGCTCCCGAGGTGGATCCAAGCTTCATATGTCATCATTTAAACGTCAATCCATCAATTATCCCCAAAAAGCAACCTCCTCAGCGTTCTTCTAATGATCATTCTGATACTATCAGAGACGAAGTGGCGAAACTTAAGCAAGCTGGGGCTATTAAGGAGGTGTTTTACCCTGAATGGTTGGCCAATACTGTGGTGGTGAAGAAGAAAAACGGGAGGTGGCGAGTATGTGTAGACTTCACCGACTTGAACAAGGCTTGCCCAAAGGACCCTTTCCCCATTCCTCGGATCGATCGGTTAGTTAACATAACAGTAGGTCATCCTCGGATGAGCTTCCTTAATGCCTTCCAAGGGTACCATCAGATACCACTAGCCTCGGGTGATCAAGAAAAGACAGCTTTCGTCACTCCTACAGGGAATTACCACTACAAAGTGATGCCCTTCGGTCTAAAGAATGCAGGGTCTACCTATTAGAGGATAATGACCAGGATGTTCGAACCCCAGTTGGGAAAAAACATTGAGATTTACACAGACGACATGGTGGTCAAAAGCAAGGTGGAATCCGAGCACATTAACGACCTTGAAAATATATTTGAGATCATGAGGTGGCACAAGCTGCCCCTTAACGCTTCTAAGTGTTCTTTTGGTGTTGGTTCAGGAAAGTTCTTGGGCTACATGCTCACTCGTCATGGGATTGAGGTTAATCCTGACCAGATTAAGGTGATTAATAGTCTACAACCACCTCGGAATCCCAATGAGGTCCAGAAGCTAACAGGAATGACTACTGCTTTAAACCGATTCATCTCTCGGTTAGCCGACAGGTGTAGGCCCTTCTTTTAGTTGCTGAACAAGCAGAAGGGATTTGAATGGAACAAGGAGTGTGTCTTGGCCTTCCAACAGTTGAAAGAGTACCTTTCTCGGCCGCTCATTATTTCAAGACCCGAGGTGGACGAGGTTTTGTTTGCTTACATTGCTGTCGCTTCCCACGCGGTGAGCTTGGTACTGGTACGGGTTGATAGGGGGGTGCAAAGGCAGTTTACTATGTGAGCAAGTCACTACATGAGGTCGAGGTCCGTTACTAGCCACTGGAGAAGGTCATCTTGGCAGTGGTGCATGCTACGCGTAAGTTACCCCATTACTTCTAATCACACACAGTGGTTGTCCTCACCTAACTCCCACTTCGAGCACTACTTCGGAGTGCTGACTTCACGGGAAGGATTGCCAAATGGGGTACAATGCTAGGCGCTTTTGACATCAAGTATATGCCTCGCACCTCTGTCAAGGGCCAAGTCCTCACAGATTTGGTGGCCGAGTTCACTGAATCCCCATTAGAAGAAGTAGGAAGCCAAGGCATGGATGGAAAATCAGTTGGCATGGTCTCCCTGCAGGAGCCTTTATCCTGGAGAGTATACGTTGATAGTGCAATAAATCAAAGGGGCTCCGGAGTGGGACTAGTCCTAATATCTCCTGAGAATATCATTATCGAGAAATCTTTGAGGCTGGGATTCTCAGCCATCAACAATGAGGCCGAGTATGAAGCTCTACTGATGGGGATGGCCATGGTTCAGAAAATGGGCGGAAAGGCCGTGGAGATATTCTCAGATTCCAGATTGGTCGTAGGCCAAGTGGGAGGGGAGTTAGGCTAGGGACGTGAGGATGCAGGAATATTTGAATCGAGTTAGGTGCCTGCAATCAGGGTTCCAGTCTTTCAGCTTGCTACATATCCCTAGGAATGGAAACACACATGCTGACTCTTTAGCCACTCTTGCAACCTCCTCGGCACAAGGCCTACCTCGAATCATCCTCGTTGAAGACTTACACCAGCCCACTGAGGGGAAGAAAGAAATGGTCCACGTCCATGAGATCAAGGTGGGGCCCTGTTGGATGGACCTTATAGTGCTATTCCTTAAAGAAGATGTCTTGCCCAAGAACAAGTCAGAAGCTGACAAGGTACGAAGAAAGGCTCCTCAGTTTTGGCTGTCCATGGACCAAAAATTGTACAAGCGCTTTTTCTCTGGGTTGTACTTGCTGTGCGTACATCCTGAGGCGTCAGAACTACTTCTGGAGGAGTTGCACGAAGGGATTTTTGAAAGCCACACAAAAGGCAAGTCTTTATCTCACATAACCCTTACGCAAGGATACTGGTGGCCGAACATACAGAAGGAAGCACTGGAGTATATGAAGAAGTGTGACCAATGCGAAAGATTTGCCCCAAATATCCATCAACCTAGGGGGGTCCTCAATCCTCTGTCCAGCCCTTGTCCCTTTGCTCAATGGGGCTTGGACATTATTGGACATTTTCCTAAGGCAGCAGGGAACAAGAGGTATTTGCTAGTCGGCACGGATTACTTCACCAAGTGGGTTGAAACTGAACCATTAGCAAACATCAGGGACGTGGATGCCAAAAGATTTGTTTGGAAAAAGATTATCACACGGTTCGAGATCCCTCACATGCTCATCTCGGACAATGGACTTCAGTTCGACAGTAAAGCCTTTAGGAGGTATTGTTGTGACCTGAGAATTACAAATAGGTATTATATCCCGGCCTATCCCCAGGGAAATGGAGAGGCAGAGGCTGTTAATAAGGTCATAGTGGGTGGACTCAAGAAGAGGTTGGACGACGCAAAGGGAAAGTGGGTTGAAGAATTGCCACACGTACTTTGGACATACCAGACTACGCCTCGTAGATCAACAGGAGAGATACCCTTCTCGATGACTTATGGGGCCGAGGCTATCATTCCTCTAGAAACTGGCTTCCCAACGTTGAGAACAAGCTCTTTCACTCCGAGCAACAATGATGGGCTATTGGAGAAGAGTTTAGACTTAATTGAAGAGCGGATGGAAAATGTTATGATCCAATTGGCTTATTATCAACACAAGCTCAAGCAGGGGTATGATGCCAACGTCAAGCCAAGGCCGCTGGCGCTTGGAGACCTGGTATTGAGAAAGGTTCTAGGAACTGCCAAGAACCCAGCGTGAGGAAAGTTAGGGCCTAATTGGGAAGGGCCGTATCGCATCACTTTAGTGGCTGGAATAGGTGCGTATCACCTTGAGGATCTAGACAGGAATGTTGTACCACGCCCCTGGAATGTAAATAACCTGAAAATGTATTATTATTAATGAAGGCCTTCTTTGTCACGTTCTCGCCTATTACATTAGCTGTTGAGTTCCCTATTATTATTATCTTGAGTATTAAACAGAACCTTAACTATGCCGGGTCCATCGGACCACCTGCTTTGGGTAAATTAATACTCTATGACATCTTTCTAACCCAGAGAGAGGTACCCAGGAAAAGGAAAGACCAAAAAGGGGGAACAACCCACGGTAGGAGAGTAATAAGAAATTAAGAGTAAAAAAAGAACGGAGAGAAAGAAAGAAAGTGGTAAAACAAAGAGAGAAAATACGGCAGAAATAGGGGCATGCATCAATAGACTATCTTTTCCCTCCCTCTTAGCAAACCCACTCTTTGATGTCCCTAAAAGTAATAACTAGTAGCCATTTACGCCTATTCTCCAAAATGCACAACTTTGATGGTAAACGCCTATGACAAGGTTGTTCAAGTTGGGGTTTGGATTCTTTCTTGGTTTACTTATCCTATGGGAAGATTCAATACTTGATTTTGATTGCAAATATATTTGATTTCTCTCATTATAAATACTCTATGACATCTATCTTGAGTATTAAACAGAACCTTAGCTATGCCGGGTCCCTCGAACTACCTGCTTTGGGTAAATTAATACTCTATGACATCTATCTAAGTATTAAACAGAACTTTAGATATGCCTGGATCCTCAGACCACATGCTTTAGGTAAATTGACATAACCTTTATTTTCCTAAGCACCAGAATAGGTCCCAGGTTACACAAGACTCCTCGGATCAGCAGCTTTGTGTAAGTTAATGTTTTTAGATATTTATATAAGTGTTGAGCAGAATAAGGGTTGTCTGCCCTATTTATTCTTTACAAGATATATTATTCATCTCCATAAGATTCAGCCTCCCTTGCAGAAGGCCCAACTCTTAGTACAAGTATGTGATAATTCTCTTTATTGTTGGCACTTGTTCAATTTATTTGAATTAGCAGTAATACAATACTATTAGCTTTTGTTAAAGTATGAGTAATAACAATCCACTATTGCCAGCAATCTTAGTTAATACTAACAAGAGAATAAAAGTTACAAGGAAAAAGAAAGATTCATGGAACTAAAGGTAAAAGTAAAGTTTCTTCATTGATCAAAAGGAAGTTACATTACAAACAGTGGTGAAAACACCACAACAAAAGAAAAATACAGGCAAAAAGATAAGAAAAGAAATCCCTATAGCTAGGCCTTTGCTGGGTGAGAGTCTTTTTTGGGATTAGCTGCCTTGGATTGGGAATCCCCAGCCTTGGACTTAGGCTCTGCATCTTTGGCCTTGGAAACCACATCCTTGATCGTAAGGGTATTCTCAAAGTCTTTGGTCTTCACCAGTGGCTGAACCTCCTTACCCTTTCCAGCCCCTGTTGAGACTTCATCATTAGGAGGAGGGGCTTGGGTGATGGGGAGTTGCTCAGGAGGAGGGGTAGGGTTAGCAACATGAGGAGGGAGTATTGTTGGGTGACCTGCATAAAAGTAACGAAGGAATCCCATGTAAAAAAGAGAAAGAATGGGAGCGCGGCTAAGCATTTAATTCAAAGAGATGTTAGATTACTTACCATGGCAAGGTCCCTCTTCAAGGACAGGAAGAGGTCGGGCTGCTTGAAGCGCCTGAGAGCATCCATATCTCTGGGTAGGAGAAGAGGCTGCTTTAGGGCTTCAGCAACGTAGCCTGAATGCCCCCCCTGGAAGTTTCGGACTGAAGCGTCCCATGGGATGGCGACACCATCCAGCTCCAACCGAGGAGCCCAGGTGCACTGTTGTCGGCGCACTTCAGGCCCAACGGGATCCTCCCTACTGTCTGCAGAGGAAGCCCATATGTTTTTGGGCTGCTTTGCCCCCTTCGGAGGAACCACCTCGCCCTCTTCCACTTCTTGCACTTTCTTCTTCTTCTTCAAGTCAGGACAAATGAGCAGTCCGACTGAAGTCACAGGGAGAGGAGGAGGAGGTGGGAGATTGGCAAAAACTTAGGATTTGGGGACATCTTTAGACGACCCTCCTTTGTTCCTCGCAGCGAGCAGACCCTTCAGTCCTTTCCTCGAGTTGATATTCATCTCCTCGTCCTCCTCGAAACTAGGATCAACACGGGCAATAATGAGCTTGGGAGAGTGGGCAGCAGATTGCTTGTCTAACTCGTCCTCGGAATCCGGGAGTTGGATTATAGGATTTGCCCTTTCTTCCTTGTCCTCATCGAAGTGAAATTGGTCAATCTCGGCCTCGAGGGATAGACGCGAGGAGGTTGTTTCCTCCCTCGCCACAACTACTTCTCGAGGAAAGCGTTGAGGAGGTAGTTCAACAGGTGGAAGGTCTCTCTGAGCCAAAAAACCAGGCAGGGAGACGTCTATACGGGCTAATCAGGGGTCACTAGCTCTTATTGCTTGACTCGCGTCTTGGAAGATTCTTGACAGAGGCTCGTAGCCAATTATCAAGTGGATGGCTTGCAGCTACCTGTCTTTACTTATAAATGTTTCCAACCTCAGTAGCTTGTTAAGAGCCGGAACGTTGACCAGGCTGAGTCTCGGAGCAACGTGCCCTTTATCTGCAAAAACATCCGATGAGGAAATTATAGTCAGACCAAGAAAAATTATCATAAGAAGAAGGCGAAGTGTTAAAAATGAAAAGAAATAAAGCTAAAAGGGCTAAATCCCCTACCGAGGGGCCTAATCCTAGGGTACCCCACCTGGCTCTCCCTCCTGAGTTGGGCAGTGAAGACCATCACGCCACTCCCTGGAGACAATTAGGTAATCATCCTTCATGCCCTTGTTGGACTTAGGAAGACATGATATCTATCTGACAATGTCAGACTGGGATTTGAGGTAAAATCCCGCACCGGCAAGGGAATGGCACTCATAGAGATGAATGACGTCGTGCCAGGTGAGTCATAAGTTCATCTGCTCGTTCAGAGTATCTACGCTCCCTAAAACTCTAAACAGGTTTGGAGCGCATTGGTGGGGACATAATCTGTGGTTGATTAGGTAACCTCTAGTTAGCCTACCCATGGGAAGTGTCATTCCTCCCTCTATGAAGGTTATCATTGGAATGACAACTTCACCCTCTCTTCTATCTGTAAGAATTTGGTTTGAGGCACAATATTGCAGGGCTACTCCTTGCGGAATGTGGTACTTAGCCCTGAAACCCTCCATACCAGCATCAGAATCTACGAGGTGCTTGAACCTACCCATTTGGTTAAGCTAAAGGGAAGTGAGTGAAGTCTTTAAGAAAAGGAAACGAAGAATAGATGGCCGAGGAGATTGGCCGAGAAGAAAACAACCTAGAAAAAATAAAAACTTACGGGAAGGAGAACGAGTAACACTGCAGGAACTGCTAGAAAGTTGGGAGGGTAGGAAGTTCTTGAGAGTTGAGAGTTCTTGAGAGTTGGAGAATGTTTGTAAAGTGAGAAAAGGTGAGCCCTCCAGGGCGCCTTATATAGGAAGCGAGATTGAGTGGGAGTTATCCCGCTTAAAATTCGAGGAAAAACGCCAGTCGTTGATTCATATCTCACCGTACGATACGGGGAACATGGCACCGCCTGAAGCATTAAATGAAATATCACGGGCTCCAAAGCGTTAGGAACGGTTACGAGACACGCGAAGCGACATCCTCACGTGCGGAAATCAAGGGAACATGTGAGGTTTATCATTCAAACATCAAAACCCCATTTTTTTTCCTCGGATAAGAGGGGAAAAACGGAGTTTTGAGGGGCTATTATGGGGACGCAAGCCCAAATGTATGTTGGGCCTTGTCCGAGGAGGCACGGTGGACCGTGAATAGATCAACAGTAAGGGAGGAGCAAGACCAAGAACTTCACGAGCAAGCTATGGCCGTGAAAGCTGGGAGAGGTGGTCCGATGAGGGTTATCTCCTCAGCTAAACGAAGAAGGGGTCAGAAAATGAGCCCCATCATCCAAGGTGACTTTCCAGGAAGTTCTACTGATAAAGACACGCCCTATGAACGTGCAGGAGGGAGGGGAGCCAAGAAATATCTAGGAGAAAGCTGCTACCACCGCATTAAATGCTCTGCAGCTAACTTTCTGGCCGCATTTATGTGGAGAAGACCCCTGAACAGTGCTGCCTTGGTTGCCCCAACTCACAGAGAGCCTAAAGGGGTATCCGATGGAACAAGCACTCAAGTAGTAGCTTAGATGATCAACAAGTGTAGGACCAAGATCATTCAAAGGGGACTATATAATGTAAGAGACCCTCCATGGAGTAGAGGGGGAAAAATCAAAAGAGAAACACTGTAGCAATCAAGAAATAAACTTGTAATCATACTTAAGATCAAAATACAAGAACTGATCTCCTCAGACCTGTCCGAGGACGATTTTCTTTAGTTGAAATCCATTTATCTTTCTGTCCTTGTCACTTGAATTCACTTTGTTTGCCGTCCAACTCATTCTAGCCCAGTTTTTCAACCCACTCTCTACAAATTCATTGTATTGAGCTTTTTGGGTCTAGGTCCATCTACTTTTTGGGCCAGGAACACAAATCTAGTCCATACACCAAGAATTTGAGAAAATTTCTAATAATGAAGTGGTTAAAAAAATAGAATTTATCTAAATTTATATCTTTTAATATGAAAATCTTTGCATTTTATCTTAGAAATTTTATAGTAAAATCCAAAAAATTGAGAAAAAAAAGGAAGATGACTAGAATGCACTATTGAAAAAAATTTGAGAAAAAAAATGGAAGGTGGATAGAATAAAATTTGAGAAACCTTTATTCTTCTAAGGTGCACAACTTGTTGGGCTTTTGTGGAGTCTAGTTGTGTTTGATCCAGATTATAACCCGATCTGAAATAATATTGTTATGGTTTTTTAATGGGAGATTTTCTGAGGCTTAGTCCATGAAGTGGAGGCTTGGGCTTGTAGCGCTTCGTATTGTAGCTTATTGTGAATCTTGTGCACAGGATATAAAAACTGTTGTTTTGAGATTAGGATTTTATGTTGTTTTTTGAGAGAGAAAACTGTACTGCCATATCTTGTATTTTTTTTCTGAGAATAAGTGAAATCCCTACAACTCCATGGACGTAGGCAAATTGCCGAACCACGTAAATACTGTCTTATGTGTGATTATTTTTTATTTGGCGTATATTTTTTTCTCTATTTTTGCATCTCACAAATTTGGGAATTTCGTGTATATTCCCATCACAACTGTATTTACCAAGAATTTGAGAAATTTTCTAATAATGAAATGGTTAAAAAAGAGAATTTATCTAAATCATATCTTTTAATACAGTAGTCAACATATATTTTGATTATCAGCAATATATATATATATATATATATATATATAAAAGCATCTTTCTATTAAAAATGCACTATTAGTTCTTTTATGATGCATATTCCTTGTATCATCAATCATATGTTTGATAGAGGGAGATGAGAGAAGAATAAAGCAGAGGAGAATGGAAGATGACTAGAATGCACTAAAATTTACCATATTCTGGCCATCTTTCCATTTACTCTCATCTCCTCTTCCTCCATCTCTCTCGGTTCCAATTATTCTAAGTACTTTTTTTTTTCTTTTTTCTTTTTCATGGATGATACATAGTAAATCCTTTTGATAATTCAACACACGTCCTTCCATCATGAGAGTAAGTTAGATGAACAAAATTTCATAAGATTGATAACTAATTTTTGTATGAAAAATATATTATTTCTGTATTTTCAAGAATTAGAAAATAAAATGCTTTTCATCGAAATAAAAAGCATTTTATACCGAAATAAATGCATATCAGATTTTTACATCTTTCACAATTTATAAATTCATGAACAAGTTGTGAAATGTGAAAGTATGCATATCTAAACTTATTGCTGACACAATAATATTTTAGCGTCCATCATTTCATGTAATACAATTCAAATATGTAAAAAAAGTAAACAAAAATGTATTGAGAATCTGAGATGATCATGTTTTTTGTTTTTTGTTTTTTTTTTTTTTTTTTTTTTTTTTTTTTTTTTTCACTTTCAAATGATTCCAACCAAACAAGAATTGTCAGTTAAGACTGAAAACTACAGCCTGGTTCTACAGTAAGTGCAGGGAAAGACACTGCATAGTACATGAATCTCAGTAACTCACCTTTCACCTCTTGTTTGATTGGTGGTCAAAAGGGTGTGTATTGATTGCAGGAAAAACTCTGAGGACTTCCCAAATAATACGCATCTAATTTCACAACATGTTTAAACGTTAACTTTGCATTAGCGCACCTAAATTCACTTGTTTAGTAAGTATTCATGACGGTCTTTACGAGTAAGTGCTGTAATTAAATCATAAATTGACATCGAAACACAGGGACAGAACCATGTACAAGCTGAGGGGGCTGTGGTTCCCCCCAAATTGTTTTAAAATATTAAATAGTAGGTATATATTTAAGATTTTAGAAAATAAGCCTAAGAAAAATTATATTTGCCCCCCTCAAGAAAATTATATTTGCCCCCTTCGACTTCGAATACTAGTTCCGTCCCTTTCGAAATATGTTATAAAATTGAGTATAAATTTGGACCTGTTACTTGATTGATGGGATGCATTTGCTTTGCATTTAGTTATGAGTTTGGAATTTTCTGCTACAATGAACCAGCTTTTCTATTGGTTAGGGGAAAGCTGCAGTAGCTGTGTTTTGACCATATTTGGGGAAGAGGGGTTTGGAGGGTTGTGTTCAAAGAATGCTGCTGAGGACAGAGGCTGAGACCTGAGCTGAAGAGTTCTCAGCTCAGAGTTATGATTTTGCCTCACCACACTCCATTTTTGCTACTATGCCACAGTCCCACCAGTTCAGCGTGCTTGGAAAATTGATTTGGTTCTTTGTATTAGAGTTTGAGAGAGTACATCAAAAAGCACTTCCTTTTGTCCTTTTTTTTTTTTTTTTGCAGCATTTTCTCACGTGACTAAAACTTTTGCCATATTAGGCATTTCCTTGTCTTCTTTCTACTCTACTATTCCCTTTTTTTTTTTTTTTTTCTTTTTAAAATTTTTTTGCCGTCTTTCTTTCATTCATTTAGGTAAGTAATCATTTCGTTGTTTATAAAAAATAAATAAACATTTCGTTGTTTAAGGAAGAAATAAGACCATTATATGACATATATCTATATATCAAAGGCCAACGAGAGGGTCCTAATTCCATTGAAAAAAAAAAACTAGAGGATTTTAATAATTTCTATTTTTTATTTACGAATTAGATTGAGGGGTAGGGAGGGGAGTAAAGTAGAGTTGACTGAAAATAGGCTAATTTTTGACTAATTCTGTTCTACTCTTCTCTACTCTACTCTCTTTCAATCTAAATGGACCAATGTAATTGATTTTATTTATGTAAATATTTTTAATGTCTCATTTTTTTTTCTAGACGCTTATTTGATAATTGATATAAGAGAAAGTCTGTCTTCATCCCAATTTAACTTCCTAATTTTTCAAAATATTTCCTACAACATGGGAATCCCAATAACTATTTTTTTTTTTTTTTATAACAAAAACTGCAATAACCAAGATTTTTACTAAGCTTGTTTATCCTAATTGGACATGGAAAAATAAATTTCACAAATTTACGGATAAATCCTAATTTTGACAAAATGTGACCAAGCATGGCAAAGCTTTGACCAAAAATCTGTTTATTTAATCATAGTAAATATAGACCTGTTTTAATTAAAAGGGTATAAAAACCTTTAAGCATGGCTATATGGTATATACTGTGTTGTCCTAGTGGACTTTACTCATTCTGTCATTTGGTTCAGCTTTTTGGGCCCATAAATGCGTTTTATTTCGTTTTCCGCGTTGGACTCTCGAAGTTGCATTACCGAAACGTGGGCCTCTCACAGGCTGTGGTCTGTGCGTAGAGCCCATAGCATGTGAGAGGCCTATTCCATAGAATGGATATAAGAGATATTCCTTCAAAAAAAGGGCTTATGCTTTATTCTGATCAAAGGGTTATGCTATCATACCATATTAATATGGAACAAAATCATAACTGTGAATTTTGAAAATCTAATAGTTGAATTTTATGTTCTTTATGTTCTTAATATTCATATTAATTTTTGTTCAAATCAGATGTTATTTACTATTCGGTTAATAAACTTTTTTTATACACAATTTTAGATTACAAAAACTTAAAATTTTAAGATTTATTTGATAACATAGCAATTGATCTTTGATTTTCTTGAAATTTTGCTAATATGAACAATATAAGAAGAACATGCAATTCAACAATTAGATTTTCAAAATTCACACTCAATATAAAGATATATAAGGAGTTTGAAGGGTTTCTCTTCTAGTTAGTTTGGAGAGAAACTTTGTTATATTATATGAGCAAAGTTTAGCCCCCAACAAGTTTGGAGGAATCTCCTCTAATCCACTGTGTTGCAATTTATAAGACTATTTGTATGTGTTCTTTAAAGAAGCCACATGACTCATTAAAAAAATATTGTGACTAAGATTATACATAAATAGTCTCTTCAATTGTCATATAGTGAGTTAGAGAAAGATAACTCTAAAACAATTTAAAACTAAAATTTTTCCTTATTATATTTTACCAAAGGAAAAATTTTGGCTCCAAACATGTTTGAAGCCCAATGCTTCAATCACTAATAGGAAGATGATATGTGTCTCATCATGTGTAATGCACATGACTCATTTAGTTAGTTAAGTGAGTTATATGCATTGTATATGATAAAGGCAAATAAAAAAAAAAAAAAAACTTATTTTTTACCATTTTGAAAAAGTAAAAATAAAAAAGAAATTTGAAAGAGTCAAATTTAAAAACCATTACCAAATGGACATAGAATATTGTCATGTTATTCAATCGATATTTTTTACAAGTACAACAAAATCTTATAACATTTTTACAAGAAGCTAAGATGTCAGTTCATCATAAGTTAAAATCAAATAAAATGAAAAAGATTATATCAGGATCGATCACAACTCAAAATAAGAGTTTTATGATAATGTGACTTTTTTTTTTTTTTTTTTTTGCCTCTCTAAACTCTCCATCCAACCAAAAACAGGCGTTGTGAGGCCTCTATTTCTTAGGTTCCAATTGAGCCTGTTTGAACAATGATATGAGAAAACTGGCATACAGGCCCAAGCTATAAAGCATACTGTGGACTTAAGTTATGATTTGATTTGGGCCAAAGGTCTCTAACCCCACTTGGAACCCATAGTCTCTTTTTCTCTCTCTTTCTCTCTGAGCTTGAACTTGATGAATGAAACTCAGAAACTCTACCCAAAAGGGCTAAAACCATTACCAACTCAACCGCAACTTCGACGTCAACGTCTTTACCAGGTATAAACTTTTATGTAAAAGAAAAAATTTGCTAAAATGCAAAACTCACTTTTTTTAGTTTCTTCAAAATTCATTTTAGTTCTTTAATTTTGCTTTCGTTTATTTCAGTTCTCTAAATTTCAAATTTATTTAATTAAGGTATTTTCGTCAACTTTTGTTAATTTTTTTTTAAAAAAATTTTGAAAAAAAATTTTCAATCATTAATTGAATTTTTTAATTAAAAAAATTCGAAGAAAAATTTAAAAAATTGGAAAATTAACCACAATATAAAACAAAGGTTGATGGAAAAATCTTAATTAATTGAATAAAATTGAAAGTTAAAGGACTGAAATGAAAAAGTGCAAAATTAGAGGACTAAAGTGAATTTTGGTGAAACATAAAAGGTGGGTCCTGCATTTTAGCCAAAAATATTAAAAAGCTTAATTTTTGTTTGGTTGCTAAGAAAATTAGCATTCATTTGTTTATTTTCCGAGCTTACTTATTTATAGTAAGAAAAATAAAAACATATGCAATTTTTAGAATTTTACTTCTGTTTTATGGACAAACCAATAAAAATTAAACGATTTATTTATTTAATCATAATGCAGGAAGCAAAAGATTGCACAATATAGAAAGTCTCTTATAATTGCTTCCGCTATTTAGCTTACATTGTTTTTTCTGCTTTAGTTAAAAGTGTTTTTTTTTTTTTCGTTTATTTTATTTTTATTTTAATTTATTTATACTTATTAGTGGTGTTGGGTGAGTTCCAGTTTTCTCAACTGATAAAGTCTTTAATTATTGAATAATAATTGTTCTCTCACACTTTATGCATATTCTGTACATACAATCATCAATATATATATAAAAGGTGTGAACTCATGCAGGAGGGCATGGGGTTCTACTATGTGGTGCACTCTATGAAGAGAATTGAAATACTCTTAAGTCACATAAAAGATAAAAACAAATTTAAACAATGTTTTAAGACTACTTTTTGTTACATTTTTTATTCAATATTTCAAGACTACTGTTTGTTTCATTTGGTTTAATGTTTCAAAACTTTTCCTCTCTCACACACAAAAAACTCTTTGCATTTCTATTCACCCTTTTAACTTCTACGCCTTTATATGCACATGCCTACAACCCTTCATGTCATTCAATTTCAAATACAAGAGTGCATGAGGTCTTGCAATGTGGCACTCTAATTTTGCATTTAGCATTTTCAACCTCTTTTCATTATTATTATTATTATTTAACTATTATCCAATAGATCATAGTAACTTCTTTTTACTGTTATATAAAATATGAGCTATTGATAGTTAAACCAAATGTTATTCTCTACAAAATAGACTAGCTTTTAAAAATAGACCAAATATTATGAAAAGTTCAAGCTTAGTTATTACCTTACATATTATAACCCAGGTCTAACCTTTCTCATGTGTAGATTAAGACCAAAACTCTTATCTACTTACAAACTCTCTTTTTCCTCCCCCACATGTAGATGATACTTCTAGAAAATCTCATTATCATGAAAACATGTCTTCATTTTTCTCAATTTAAACTCAATATGCTTTTGTTTACTAATAATGTTCTATGCAATTTATGCAGGCAAATTCTCTTTGTCATCGACTAGTGCAACAAAAATATATGTAAATTTTGAGATTTTTGAAGTTATCGAAATAATTGACAGGTGCATATTTCTAAAATTATTAATAACAAAAAAAGTCTGATAAATATCATATACTATCTCACAAAATACCACTTACATAATATTTTCTTTAGAAAAATTCAATGATAAGAATGGTAAAAAACATGATCCTATATAAAAAATACCAAAAATACATGTAAAACAATTTTCATAGGAGGATTTATCTTTAAATAATATGAAGGCAGTAACAGAAATCAAATGCATTGAATGAAATCCTACAAAATAGATTTGTTAATCATTTCAAATTAGCTTGTAACCTTATGCATATGCATGGATACACTTAAAGATACACAATAAGGTGCATAATATAATTTTTGTATATATAATTTAAATACTATTGATAGTCATTTTTATATTTTGTTAACTCTTTAAAAAATTTTGTAGGAATATTATTAGGTATAAAATGTAAATTGTCCATTTTTAAAAATAGTTGTGAAGCATTTTTTTTTTTTTTACGATTCATTTATTCTAGACTCTTTGGTTTTTGTACTTAATAACTCACTTAGATGAATATTTATGATGTAGTTCCATATTTGATTCTAAAATTAAGAAATAAAACTCTTTAAGAATAAATAATTTAGGAAATATGGCGCAAAATTGGAACTCTAATTTGGAATTCTAATTTGAGTTTCTCTCAGCTTCACCTATTATTATATAATATATTTATATTATACTCATCATTTACATGAAAACAGTAATAATATATTATACATCATACTCATCATTTACATTAGAATAAATACATATTAACTTCAAAGTTCATTGTAGGATGTGAACTTGCTACTATATTGCAACAACAAGCAACATTGATACAACGATGGGTTGGTATTTCATTTCATGCATGCTTTGTGGAAGGAAGGTCAAACCACAATCATGATCATTTTGGTGTGTAAAATGTGAAACGAAAACAAATCTCCCTATCCCAAGGTTAGAGGCACTCACATTAACTACATACTCTCCAAACATTTATAACATAACCATCTCACTATAACTACTTTAGATATAGGATTCAAATTGAAGTTTTGATGCAACTGACAAGACAACTTTTATGGTATTTGATCAAAATGCTAAAAAAATTCTAAATAAATCTGCAAGAAATCTTGTTGAAAAACAAACTGTGGTACAACTAATTTAAATTATTAAATTATTGTATAACTATTGATCATAATATATATCAAATTCCTCATATGCAGATTGATATTAGAGAAGGAATTTCACATGATCTGCAGAAAATACATTTTCCTACTTTGTTTGAATAAATTCAATCTAAAGAATGTTTTTGAAAATTACACAGTCGCTAAGATTTTTGAGGCACCTTTAAATGAAAAAAATGTATGGAAGAAAAAAAAAATATACAATCCAGTATGCTATATTAATTCTTTTTCTACACTATTCCTAAAGTTACAAATATATATATATATATATATATATATATAAACATTTACAAAAAACTATTATATCACATTTAGATTGATGTAAATAACATGCTGAAATTGAATGCAGATACCTATACAAAATCTTAGCGACAACAAATCCGCAAGTCCAAATTTTGTAAGATCTAGTCAAGAATCTTCTAGTGTCAATTCATTAGTGATCAACACAAATGATGCAACAAAAGGAAAAAGTGATGAAAGCTCAAAAATTGAACAAATAGGAACAGACCAAACTTCAAACATTGAAGATGAAGAAATAGATGATGATAACATTCCCCTGAACAAACTTTATAGGTGTTGCCATACTGCAAAAAGAAAAAAAAAAAGCATTGAAGAAACAAAAAAAAAAACAAGATTTTGCAATAAGGCTCTTTATTGCGTCACATAATAAAAATCAATAATATGGAATGAATTAACATGCTTTTATCAACTTCTATTGTACAATATTACTCCAAAGTTGTTTTTTTTATTGCTCATTACTTGAATAGAACAATTATAATGAATGTGTGTGTGTAATTTATATTTATTGCTTCTTATGATAAACTAATTACTAACAAAGTTTTATAACAAATATGCTATAATATATGTACAATATTCTCACAAAAAAAAAAAAAAAAAAACATTATTGCTTGCAAGAGATAGTTCATGAAATGAAGAAAATGAGTGTTAAGTATTGATTTAAGACCCTAAAGATTGATATGGAGAGCTTATGACAAAATGAAGTGGTCCTTCATTTGTGAAAGTCATGAATAGATTTAAATTTACTATGGATTGGATATCTATGGCAAAAGAATGCATTTCAACTCTAGCTTTCATACTATATCAGCTACAACTATTTTTTTTATATCAATAATGGTCACTTCATGATAAGATTAACATAACAATACCTTGACTAACTTGCGTAGGCATAATGTATCAAACAATCCTAGCATCTTGCGTCATTTATCCGAAAATTAAGTTTGCATGCTATGTCATGAAGGATGAAGATGTGATACTTCAACCCACCCAAACATTGGTAAATTTACCATATTATGGATTACTCTCCAGTCCCTCATAACTTAGTCTATAAAATTTCCTACCGAAAAAGAGAGTTATAGGTATACAAACCCATTGCAACTATTATCACTCAAGAAATAACTTGTGAAATGAGGAAAATAAGAGGCAAATATTAATTTACTACCTCAAAGATTGACATGGAGTGGTCCTTCATTTTCGAAGTCATGAATAGATTTGGATTTATGAAGGATTGGATAGAATGAATTTTAACTCCAACTTTCTCTCTATGTGATTTACAAATTTACGAAGTATTGGATAGAATGCCTTTTAGTTCCAACTCTCTCTATTTGAGTCCACTTGCTAGCTTTGTAAGCAGTTTAGAGTCAAAAACTATCTTTCTATATCAATTACAATTATGTTTATAATAATAATAATAATAATAATAATCACAATGTGACAAGATTCATATTGGTCCTCTTAACATATGCATACACATATGTTTATACATTTATTTCTTCTACTCTAAAGCATTAGTTGAGGCTAGTAATGCTAAATTTGTAGTACAAATTCATAAATTTATTAAAGCAGAGACCTCATGCACAAGATCATAAGGTTATGTCATGTGGCGCTTTGTATGAGTAGTATTTCATTCAGTCTTTCACCTCACCCTATCTTCTTATCAATGACTACTTTAAGCCATAAATGTAGAAGATTAAGAGATTTGGTTCCACCCCCTTCTCCAATTTCTTAAACTCTTCTACTTTTAATTTCATTAATTTAAAAAATAAAAGGTTATCTCCATTCACCTCACCCCCTTTATATATTCCAGTTTCATAAAATATTAAAGGGCCAAAAGAAAAGTGGAGAGAGAGAGAGAGAGA
This sequence comes from Notholithocarpus densiflorus, assembly GCA_030021035.2. Classification (NCBI taxonomy): domain Eukaryota; kingdom Viridiplantae; phylum Streptophyta; class Magnoliopsida; order Fagales; family Fagaceae; genus Notholithocarpus; species Notholithocarpus densiflorus. The sequence continues at coordinate 112,772 of JARYZH020000283.1, read as the reverse complement.
GAGAGAGAGAGAATGAAATTGGCTTTGGTTTTAGATGCATATGATCTAAACCTCTCTACAACATTGTCTTTTTTTTTTTTTTGAGGAAACAGTAATATATAGAATTTTTAAATAGGCTTATAATACATTACACAACAAGGGTACCATTACAAAAGGGCCTAACCTTTATAGTAGTAGCTTGGGGTTATAAGCACTGAAACTCTAACACATACAATCGATGTGGGATAAACATCCCTATATTTTCTTTGAGGAAAGATTACTAGTTATTAGAACACACAAACACGAAAGTAATATATAGAGTTTTTTAAACAAGCTTATAATATATTACATAAGTAGAGTACCACTACAAAATGGCCTAATTTTTGTAGTAGTAGCCTGGGATTATAAGGACTAAAACTCTAACACACACAACTGATGTGGGATAAACATCCTTATATATTTTTTTTTGAGAAAATAGTAATACTTTTTAGAATACACAAACACGAAAGTAATATATAGAATTTTTTAAACAGGCTTATAATATATTACATAACTTGAGTACCACTAAAAAAGGGCCTAACCATGCTACAACGACATCTGGAGTTTCTAAGATGTATGTTTAAGAAAGATATTGAGTCTTTATATATGTTATTTGTGTTTATTTATATTTTTGGAAAGTGCTTAATCTTTGTAAGTGATTGAGGTACTCAGATGTATGTAAAACTAAACTTAAGATATAAAATAGAATAATTTTTTTATTTCTTTGTTCAATTGTTGATATATTTTTAATCTCTTGACATATATATATATATATATATATAGTTTTGCAAATTAAAAATTATAAACCTTAAATCTTGGATGTTTTCTTTATAAAAAAAAATACTCCTAAAAAAAAGGAATTTTTATATTGAAAACATCAAATGTAAGAACCAAATATATATGTATCCTTGATTAAAAAAAAAAAAAAATCAATAGCCATGTATTGACATTTTTAGGGTCTAATTAATTATGGTTATATATATATATATATAGAAAACAGGTTACTTATATATGGATATACTGTATTATAATTTTTTTTCTTTATTATTTTAGTGACATATAATATATAATCGAAATTAATTTTCCAAACATTGTAATACATATGAGCAGTATATAATAACTAATAACGAACACGTGCATCGCGTGGGACATCTGCTAGTGTCCATAATATCAAGCGATATGTTCACATTTAAAACGTGAAATGAGTGGTGTGTACGGACAATGTACAATAATGAATATGAATAAGAATTTGATATTTTGTTATATATTTTTATAGAGTTGCCACAATTTCTGTTTGATACATGACGGATGGGTTGCTATTGAGGTACCACTTTATTTGCAAATGTGTTACATTTATACCTAGAAGCTACATTGAGAAATTTTATGATTTGTGTTGGTAATATTTTGAGACTGTTTTCAATAAAAGTGTTGCTTGTTGGCTGGTGTGTTACTATTTGGAAAGTTTGTTGTGCATATTGGTTTTTTGATATTGTTAGGATCCGGACCCGGATGCTTCTAGAGATGTGAAATATTATATACATTTGGTGAAAATGAGGTTGTTGAATATGATGGGGAAATAAGTGGTAATGAAGGACTCAAAATCCTGTGAAATATTTTAGGTAAAGATGGATTATGGTTTGCAGTTGGCCAAGAAGTTCAAAAAAATTAAATTTGTTGCTTTTGAGCTTTTCTCATGTTTGAACTAGTATGAGTTTCGATGCACTTACAGGGAAGCAATATTGGATCCGTATCTCTCTAGGTATTCAGTCATTATTGTCGATGAAGCCCATGAGAGGACTGTCCACACAGATGTGTTGCTGGTCTTGCTTCATAATGTACAAAAAGCAAGGTTAAAAACTTTCAAGAACTTGCATAATAATGATGGCACTCCGCTATATAAAGATAATGGTGCTCAGGCTATCAGTTTTCTCAAGCAGTGCCAAGGCAGCAAATTCCCTCCATTGAAGTTGATCGTCATGTCTGCCAGCTTGGATGCATGTGGTTTCTCTAATCACTTTGGTGGTGCAAGAGCTGTTCACATCCAGGGGCGACCAGTTCCTGTGGTCCTGTGGATATGTTTTACACTCATCATGCTGAGCCAGATTATTTAGATGCAGCCTTAATCACCATGTTCCAGGCATTTATATAGCTCTCGTCTTTTGTCTTGATTAGCCCGACTCGTGTATGCGAAGTTATTCACACTTTGTCATTGAGTTTCTTTGATGATTTGAGTTTAATTTGATCTTGACATGGAGTTATTTGCGGTATCAAAATCATTACAATTCTGCACTAATGCTATTTATGATTTACTTAACTTGATAATGTGTACGTTTCTAAATTTACTTAACCAAGTGAAGTTCTAACCCAAGATTGGTATTGAAAAGAATTTTGTGGAAACCAATCTTTTTCCTATCTCAACATGAATTTGGTTGACTGAAAGTATTTATGTACTTCAAATAGTCATTAGACCTTGTAAGATGTTACATAAATTGAGTTCTATGGCATCTCATGTGCATGTATGTGTGTGTTTTTATTCCCCTCCTTTTTTGGATAAGTAATGAGATTCTATTAAAAAACAAATGAAAAAAGGGTGTAGCTTAGTCCACAGGAAGTGTACAAGAGATAATTAGAAAGGAAGAGAAAAAAAAAATTAAGACCTAAATTTACAAAGATCCTAAGAAATCCAAAAAGGCGGAGTAAGCAAAATCCCATAACACTCATCCAATCAAAAAGTGATCTCAGAAATGATAATCTTGGTTTAAGCAAAGAGACTTCAATTCCATAAAAATTCCTTGCATTTCTCTCCCTCCAAATTCTCCACATCAAGCATAAAGGTATAGCATTCCACATAAAAAAATTGAAGCAGCCTGAATAATATTTGAATGTCGATCATTGGGTAATTTTCAATGAACTAGTCCAAACTAATCATAAATACATCTGCAACACAACTAGAGTTGATTACTTGTGGTTATCTGAGCTGGCTTTGCATGCAGAATTAAATCTTGGTGCCAATACTAACAGATAAGATTACGAATTGTCTTAATTCATTTGATCATTTTGTGGATAATCTCGTTGGCTGCATTATTTAGATGGTAATATCTATCACCCTTGGAATGCTTAATTGATCATGAATGTAATCCACAAACTTCCAACCATTTTCTATCTCCATGAATTAGATTAAAGCAAACTCAAAAGTACTTTTACTATAACATGTGTAGGCATGGGGGGGTTGCTTCTCATATTGGCTCTTCAATGTCAGAAGACAAACTTGGTGGGATAGCTCTAATGTATTAATCAAAATGTTAATCAATAGGATTTACAGTATGAGTTACCTTGGTTAAAATGCTCTTTTGAAAAAAAAAAAAAAAAAAAAAGAATCACTGCCAAAATTTTTAAGTCATGTCAAATGCTGCATTTTAATTTTTGATTTCTGTACCGAAACAGGGGAAAAGAGGTTAGAGAACTGACATTCTGCAGCTGATATTTTCACTGTTCAGAGAAGTGGCTGGATTTTGATAAGCAACAATTTGATAATTTCTGGTTCATTTTTTGGGCGAGGGCTTTTCCATGTTGTCCAGCAACTGGCTTCTGGCTGCTGTTCCATGGCTATTTACAATGAAGAGCTTCTTTAGTAGGTAACTCCCAGTTATCTATGAATATTGTGATTTGCGACCAAGCATGCTGTTGCTTATAGGTATATCAGAAGAATGAATTGGTTGCAGCTATTTTGACCCTTTTACTTGCTTATAGACACGAACATGTTTTTTGGATGAATGAGTGAAACTATTTAACACACATGAAACACTTACAAAAGTCCCAAACACCATTACAGATCATACCAAGAACAAACTCAAAACTCCATACTACTTACATCATGCTTACTGTAACAAACCTTAGAAACACCACCGTTACAATTTACAATCCCTTAAATTTCCCATTCAAAACAGTGGCAGGGATATCCCAGCTACAGCCGAAGGCTTTATTCTTAATTGAATCAAGAAAATTGTCTTTGGTCTCCATTTGAGTCTTAACATACCATTTGACAGCTTGGAAGGTACTCTCTTCTGATTTGATCTGCCCCTCATGAATCCTGACATGATAAATACAAGCACACCAAGCAAGTATTTATAAAGTACAGCACTAAACAGTTGATCCAGATTGGGTTGTGGCAGCCTTGAGCATTGGTGAGGAATTGAGTTATCTAGACAGAAGGTTTTGCAAGACAACATGAATAAATTCAATGTCTTCTATTATATAATTCTTTTTTAGGAATAGGGAAATTGTTCTTGAATGCTGGAGATATTGTATCTAAATTTACAGCAATTTTATCAACTTATTGGACTCCTTGTCTTTGTAGAACCTCAACTTTAATCAAGTTATAGAAGCTGTGTGGGTCAAAAACTTGGGAAGGACTGTAACTTTGATCGTCACAACTAATTTGTTGATTATGGGAATAAAATTGCCCTAGGACACTTCAAGAAAAACTTTAATTAGTGGATAATGAGAAAGTAATCCACAATTCATTAGTCTCCTTGGCTTTACCAATGACAGTAATTACAAGCTCGGTCTCATAGTTTTAAGGTTCACTTTTGTTTCTAATTTTTCTCATACCTCTTTCAGGACGGAGTCACAACTTATAGTTAGGAGGCGGCTCTACTATTGGCTGTGTGCGGCGGCTTCGACCTTTGACTTTGTGGCTGCTTAGCGGTTGAGGTTTTTCTTTTTGGTGTGTGTCTGGGTAAGAACAAAATTATTTTTGTTTAAAATTTTTTAAAGGGCAGCTTGTTTGTTTTGGGTAAAATTAATTTATTGAGCTTATTTATTATTTTTTAATAGTTTTACTAGTGATAATTTCTGTTGTTGGGCTAATTTTTTTTTAGATTGTATATTTTGTTTTAGATTTTAGATCTATAAATTTTTTAATGGTCTTTAAAATGAGAAAAATATTAGAACTACAAATCTTTTTATAAATTATTGATGTGATGAGTGGTTATTGGTAAGTTAAAAAATGTAAGTGATGAGATTAGATGCGAACCAATAAGAATTTGCTCCCTCAATAATATTGTAGAAAAGTTTGTGACTATAGCATTATTCTTAAGAGAATCATTAATATTGTTAACATTTTATAGAACAAAATTGCTAAAATTATTACACACATATATATATATATAATATTTATTTTTAAAAATTAGAGGGGGGGGGGAGGAGGGGGTGCATTGCACCCTATCCCTCTTACTTGTGGAACTAAGGCTCTATTTATAGGAACTGGTATTCTTCTCCACTCTCCGTCGGGGCGGTGGATAAGAGGAAATGGAGATACTTGTTCCAGTAGAGGTCTCCTTCCTTAATTTGAAGGGGTGAATAGGAGTATGGGTGGAAGACACTATTCTAATGAGTCATTCTGTAATAAATGTGGCGTATTTAACAGGTACAATCCATTAAATACCGAGGTGAAGGTTACCAAAATCTAGGCACTACCCCCTCTGGTTCGTCGGACACATTTTCCTTTTGATCTCTTGGGCTTCCCTGGTTTTTCATCGGTTATGTCGTGCCGTAGGCCTTATCCCTTGACTGAATGGGCCACGTCTCACCTTACTACGTTCTTTTCATCTCACGACCTGCCCCCTTGGCCTTAGATCATCTGCTGGGCCTGCTGTCTTTTCTCCTCTCACTTGGGCTTATTAGGCCCGTGGGCTTCTTGCATTCCTATTTATAGCCCATCCTCCCACAGAAGCATTACCTTCGTTTAATCCAACTAATCATTGGTAATCCCACTTTGCAGTTATCTTTGATCTCTATGATTCTGAATTTAGTTCCTCAAGTAGAAAATTATTAACTGTCTCAAGAATTGATTTCATTTCCACTGAGTAGGCTAGAAATAAAAAAAAGTCAATCATATGACTTTGTTAATTATTATCCATCTATACAGACATGCATATGTTAATTATTATCCAAATATATATATATTTATATATATATATATATAAAAGATTAGATTCAAGTTACACTGGATGTAACTTTAAGCAATATTATTCAACTCAATATTTTTTTAATTAGATGTGTATTTTGACAAATTTATCGGTAGATTATATTATCTTCATATATTCTTCATGCTTGCAAAATTTCAAGGTGATTAAAGATTAATAACCATGTCATCAACCAATTGTTTAGATTCAAGTTTTTGTAATTTAAAATAATACAAATGAGTTTATGATTATGAGCACCTGTTTTTATCTTCCGTAATTATGGCAAGAAAACTCTGTTGATTATGCAGTAGGCACAATGTCACAATATGCCTTGTAGTGATGGGAAGTAGAGTCTAGAAGCATCTCATTTTCATTCCCGTAAGAAACTGAAATTCGTTTGAATGTTCAAATCTTTCCACACCCTTAAATGCTTGATTGCTTTTATATCTCACCTAATTGGCCACTTGCAAACGAGTTAAATTCTGATGTTACTGTTGTGATAAAGGAAATAATTATACCTATAGTTTAGTGTGGTTTCAATATTTATATATATATATATTTTTTTTTTACTTTTAAACCATTTTAATTTGTATTTTTAGTGAGCACTAAAACTAATGAAAATTAAAGTAGATTAATAGTTATGACTAAGGAGGTAACAACTTAGAGTTTTAATTGGAACTCTATAAAGTTTTGGTAAAATTTGAATTCATCTCTAAACTATGGAAAAATTTATGTAATTCACCATGTTTTTTTTTTTTTAATAATTAAAATAAAGAAATGTTGTCGGCCTCATGGCTTGAAATAGATTGATGGAAAATCAAAATTGATCACATCTGAAATTGAAATGGTGTCTCTTAGTTCCTGTCCTAGTGCGCTACTGATAAATAATCTCCTACCCTATCCAAATGGACGGCTCTAAAAAATTTAGATATTAATTTATAAGTTGAATGTGAATGTGGAATTGAATATTTCCTTTTCTTAATTGCTGCCTTTGCCGGCTGAGACCTGAAAGTCCCGGAAAGGACAAGTGAAAGACATGGCATGGTCTTCGTCTGTTAGCTTGACCTATAAGAAATTAAGAACATTGCAACCTTAAAGCCCTGGTGACGGTGATATTTTGAAAGTAATATGTTAGACGGACTATAATTTTTACTCCAAAAAATTTATAAGTTGTTGCGGAAAAAATATGATTGGTGCCACTTAAACACCATAATATATAAACAAGGCCGGCTGAACCATATAAGCAATTGATGCAATTGCCTTAGGCCCCCAAATAAAAAAGGCCCCCACTTGTAAAAAATATATAAATATATACATATATATATAATATTTATCTATATATTTTAATTACAAAAAAAAAATATTTTAGGTACTTTTATTTGTCAATAAAATGCATTAAAAAAGCCACATTGTATCTTAAAATGCAGAATACTGCACAATAACATAGCACACAACTTGATAGGATAAGACTACACAGTGCACATAGCATTGTGCAGTCTTGTTCACAATCCCCAACACATCACAAGGCCTAAGCTAAGCTGGCCCCTACACGACCCCACATTAATTAATAAGTTATCACATTTTGTTTTTAATGCAAACTCTTACTTTATCAATTATTATAAATTATCACACCAATTAATTATTTGATGTATATTATATCAACTCATTTGTATTATAGTGATACTAATTTATTGAACCATGTAATAAATTAATTTTTATTTGTACAAATTTAGACTTTAAAGTTAAAAAAAGAATCCACTTAAAATTTTCGCCTAAGGCCTTCAAAATTGTTGAGCCGGCCCTATATATAAATGAGTATTTTAAATAATTAGTGACATGTTAGTTTGTAAGATTTATGTTATAAAATTTGTAATATCTTTAATATTATTAGTTTGATTTTATTTATTTATTTAATAAAGTAACAATGAAATGAAAGGATTACAATTTTTTTCTTTCTTTTTAGCATTTTTTCCTGTATTTCCATGTCTGATTTTTGAAAGCTCCAAGTTCTCCACATAAAAATTTTAATTTTTTAAAACTTCAAAGAGGGCAAAATAGTTGCATGTCGTTGAAACCAACTTGAATTTACCTACAGCAAGTTCTATCACGGATTAAAACAATCCGACACTGCATGAATAAGTTCTAAATAAATTTTTTGATCAAATTATACTTAGTCTTATGTTATGTGATTGAGCATGACGATTTTGTACAAAAGAAGATGATTAGAGAAAAGAGCCAGCTTTCTTTTTTTGTAGCATAGTATTGTACTAAACAAACCAACTATTGTGGAACCAGCAATGATGAAAATTATATCTATAACATAAGAAAAAATAAAGGTAAATTTTATTATATAACTAATTGTATATCTAATTTAGAAAACGGAAATAAATCCAATGCTCAAATGAAGAAAAAATTGACAATAAAAAATTGATTATATATCTATCTAAAAAACAAAAAAATGACATACCAGCATACATAAATACCATTTTTTTTCCCTATTTTATAGCCAAACTAAAATGACCTCCAATACGGTATTGATTACTTTGCATTATACTATTAAGTGAGAAGACCATTGAGCATTCTAACTTGCTTCTTAGTACACTTAATAATTTCTTGCATTTTAACATTTACAACTTATATTTTCAAGAACATAAAAAAAAAAAAAAAAAAAATCATCCACATTAAAATAGGATTACAAGAAATAATAATAAATACTTCTCTATATAATAATAATATTATTATTATTTTAAATAATTAATATTGTTATAATATTGCCTATACTTATAATTTTTACAAAATTTATATATAAAAATAGTGTGGAGCACGGGTCAATAACTAGTATATGTAAAAGGAGAGACCGCATGTGGGAGGAAAAATTATTTTGTATCAAATGATACTACTTCATCCGTATTAAAATCCAATAAACAAGAGACATATGTGCAAAAATAACTACCCACTAACACATGTTTTTTATTTGTTAGTAAGGTAATTATTTTTTGCAGACATGTCTCGCACTTATTGGATTTTGATACTACTGACATGGTATAATTTGATACCAAATACCTCCTCCATGTGGGAGAACATGAGGTTTTTCCAAGTATCACATTTCTTGAGACTCTCTCATTTAGGCTTTCATCTCATCAAAGTTTGTATTTATATAAAACTTTTAGTTCATTAAATGTGTCAATGAAGTAAATACACATTAACTATCTATAGGTATGCACTAATTTTATATATAAATATATATATAAGTATTTTATATATGAAATTATTTTATATGTTTTTTTTTTATATAAAAATTATATAGGAAAGCAAAAACCTCATATGAGAGATCATGCAGTTCTTTCATGTGGCGCTTTGTTAGACTAATTTTTCATTTAGCTTTTCACCTCAAATTCTGTACATATTTTTTATTTAAATAAAATTCTATTAATAGGATATTATTATTTTCACTGAGTGTTTAACCTAACACTATCATATTTCAATAACATAAACTTGACATCATAAATTTTGGATGATATTTCCGTAAGCCAACTAAACATAACATGAGATTAAAAATTTTTTATGCTAACTCCAAGCCAATGAAGAAACAAAAATTATGATTAAGAATTTCAACAAAAAAAAAAAAAAAAGATTAAACAAACAATCAACTTATTACACCACATTGTTTTTAGAAGATATTACACCACATAATAACTAATTTCTAATTTATGTAACATATTCTTTATAGTCTAAATTCTTCATCCCCTTAATTTTGTATTACATTATTAATTTAACAAAAACATCTTTATGTTATTACAACATTACTTCATGTCGTTACTTTAAAATATTTTAAACATTCTATATAAACTTTTCACATAACAGCTTACAACATTATGGAGACCTCATGTGTGAGAGCATAAGGTTCTGCCAAGTGACACATTCCTTAAAACTCTCTCATTTAGGCTTACACTTATTAAAGTTTGCATTTATATCAAATTTTTAGTTTATTAAATGTGTCAATGGAATAATTACATATATTAATTATCTATAAGCATGCGTATAAACTCTCTCATTTAGGCTTTCACTCATCAAAATTTGCATTTATGTCAAATTTTTAGTTTATTAAATGTGTCAATGGAGTAAATACACATATTAATTATCTATAAGTGTGCACTAGTTTATATATATATATATATATATATATGAATTCTTTTTAATTTTATATAACTAAACAAAAACCTTGTGTGGGAGAACATGTTGTTCTGCCATGTGGTGCTTTGTTAGAGTAATTTTTCAATTAGCTTTCCACCTCACATTCTTTACATATTTTGGATTATAATAAAATTCTATTAGTATGATATTATTATTTTTTCACGGAGTGTTTAACCTACCACTATCATAATTCAATAGCATAAATGTGACATCATAAATTTTCTTTGATATTTCTATAAGACAACTAAAAATTAATATAATATTTAAAATCCCCTTAATTTTATATTACATCATTAATTTAACAAAAATCTCTTTAAGTTATTGCAACATTACTTGATGTTATTACTTAAAAATATTTGGAATATTTTATATAACCTTTTCACATACGAGCTTACAACATTATTTGCACATCGTGCAGTCCCATTACTAGTTTAATTAATAAATGGGAATGAAAAATAACATTAAAATATATCTTTATATGTAACTTAGAATGTAACATATGCATTTTCTCTCCACTATCTTTTGTAACAAAGTTAGTTATGTAGGTTCAGCTCTTAATTAAATTCAAACTAAAACATGCTTGTACCATGTATTCAACTTAATTGTCTCTAGTGTACTGTATTGATCAATGCTAATATACACACCACTTTGTACTTAAGTATTAGAAGTGTCCTATTTAGGAGGAAACTTGGAGCTCACAAGTAGACATTAAAATAGGGGTAAAACTAAATTGGGAGCTCACACGTATAAGCATAAAATTCTTCTAGCACAAACCAAAATAAATAGCCTTAGCTAGCATTTTCAAAGTCCAAACCCCTAGCATAGACTTTCCATTCACATAGGTATCATATGAGCCTCTTTTTCTAACTTGCATGCATTAGCATAGCAAATGGGAAACTCATGGGCATGTTTCACTCCCATGGGGGTAACCTTCACAAAAAAACCCTCAAAACGTTTACCAAACTCTTCTTCAACCAAAAGGACTAAGAAAAAGGATGAGAAGCTTGAGTTTGATGATGCTCTCATTCACCAACAGGCTCTTGCTGCAGCTTTCCTCTTCCACCAGCATCAGCAGAACGGTTCTCTACCCCTTAACCTTAACAGATCCACTTCTGTGGTGTACCCATCTACAGCTGCTCCTAAAAAGCTTCCAAAGAGTTCAAGTTCTAGGCAGAGGTCACGTACTGATCATTCTCTCATTCAGCCTCTTCAGCTTGTTAACAAGGTATGACTTTGTTTCTTTTTGGTTTTTAGTGATTCTTGAGTTCATTTGCTGGAGAAAATGTGTTTATAATGCTTGTTTTGAGCTATTCAAAGTTGATTCATGACTGGAACAATGAGAATTCTATGGTTTTTGGATGATTAATTGTGTTATAGTTTTATACTTCTTTTACTAAAAAACATAAGTATTCCCAAGTGAAAACTGATTTCGTATAGTCTAGATTTTCATCAATATAGTTTTATTTCTTCTTGTTCTTCTTCCCCCTCCTTTGGTGAATTGAACTACTATCAATTTTTTTTAATTATTTTTATTTTTTACAAATAAATGTAAAGCTAGTGGATGATAATTGATAAACCACCACCTAGCTATTATGAACTGGTAAATCGTAAATGTAAGTATTTAACTGTTTTTTCTAATATGCTAATACTTATATAGAGTTTTTTACCGTACAATATATAAGTTTCTCTTTAAAACATATAGTACATATAGTTGCTTTGAATTTAATTTTCCTTAGAGAAGATAACATTGTTTATGATTATTTGAATAATACAACATGCTTGAAATTAATTATAAAACCTAATGTACTCTGCATGGACTTAAAGAGTTGAATATTAATTTTATCATTTTTAACTTTTTATGACATGAGATAGAGTGTAAATGGTCATTTAACCATTATTCTAGTAGGACAAGACTTATATCCTGTGCTCTGGATGAAATATCGGGCTGCTGACATGTGGCATTTTTAGGATATATGTTGTGCCCATTTTGTATCTAGGTATATAGAGCATTGGACGCAAGCCAAGCCAAACCTATCCTAGCAAAGGATAGGAATTTGAGTTTTTTGTTGTTGTTGTTGTTGTAGTATTTTTCCACACTCAATAGTCTTTGAATGAGTTGGTCAATCTGTACAATAGCACACGGACCAGTTCAAGGAGCAACCTCTTGGCCTTTGTAAAATATATTGGAAAGTTTGTTTTTTAGCCATAGATAAAGATATCTTATTCTAAAGGATTAATATATACTATGATATTAGATTACATCACGTTTTTATGAGGATTTTAAGCAAAGAGTTCTCATTTGTCATAGGACTATACATTGTATCATGGGCTTGTTAGATTTCAACTCAAACTATAAAATTCAGTGGGTTTGGTCAAACATCAAACATTCACAAAAGATTTTCATAAATGATGGCTGGAAACATCAATGATTTCCATTGTTGTGGTCTAACTTGTAGGTTAAAGAGTCGCAACTAGTTAGTGACCTCAACAATTCGAAGACTCAAAATGGAAATGTCAAGTCCAATATCTTTGTTGTGCTTTTGCCTTAAGTTACATGACCTTCATACCACATTGAAGGAAGCTACTTTCTTCTGACTCTAGCCATACGAGACAAGTCTACCTATATTACCACTCTTGCTCATGGAAGGGCAATCCAAAGGCCGAGATTAATCTAAGCAACACATATTCAATAGGTTTAGGGGCACAAAATTGTTCACAATTGTTGATGTGCTACATTGTATCAGTATATAATAAAAGTGCTGTCAATGGTGAATCCATGTGAAAGTAATGTTACTTTCTCTTGTCATAATTTACCACCGTAGCAAAATTGTAAAAAAAAAGGTTGTGTCCCTAATCAAGTGTTGTACCAAATGTCAGACTTTTTTTTACCATGCATACTGCAGACAGACAGAAAAATAAATAAATGAATAAATAATAATAATAATAAAATTTTTTACCGAGCATTAGTTGGACAGCATCAACCCAAGAGGAATAAAATTGATCTGGGAGCAATTCTTGGTCTGTCAGTTAAATTTACTATTTTTCATTGATGCTCTAGTGGAATGCAAGTTGGATGAAGCTGTAATTTTTTCCTGGCAACATTTCTTTGTTGCTTAGTTATTACTTTTTACCATCAAAGAATTACCTTTTCAGCAATTTGAATGCTTGTGACATCAAAAATGAATCCGTTTACTACAATATATATATATATATATATATATATATAGACTAATCTTTGGATTACAACCAAATGAGACTAAAAGACAGTACTAAGAAAGTATGCAATTGAATGTAGTCTTCAAGTGTGGACTGAATATGGAGTAGGGTTAATGGGATAAGTTAGACAGTGTGGAGTGGATGCATTTTACTTGAGTTTGTGGAAAATTGATATTATCTATTTCTTATTATTGCCTATCATACATGCGTTAATTATAACTATTATTGGTTTCTTAACTCAAAATGCTGTTCAAACACTTGCATACAATCACTTTGATGGTTATATATATGTCATCCAGTAAAAGTATATTCTTCCAATTGTATATCATCCAACATCTTATTTTGTTAATTTCCATTCCTTAGGATCTAAATATTGATGGCCTGGAAACCATACATTTTGTTCTTGTTCACGGAGGTGGCTTTGGTGCTTGGTGTTGGTATAAAACAATCACACTATTGGAAGAAAGTGGATATAGAGTTGATGCAGTTGACTTAGCAGGTTCTGGAATTCACACATTTGATACAAACAGCATTACGAGTCTTGCACAATACGTAAAGCCACTTACTGATATACTAGAGAAACAAAGACTTTAAAGCACAACAGACAATTTTAAAGCACAACAGACAGCTTTAATGCACAGCAGACAGCTTTATTGAACAGCAGAAGGCTTTACGGCAGAAAGTTTTACGGCAGAAAGCTTTACTGCACGGTTAGTTGGTTTTGTTATTCTCAATTGCAATTTATAAGGATAAGACCCTCATATTGGTGTTATCTTATACAGAGATAACTAATACAGAAAAGGGATGATTAAACAATAATCATTTTTGGTATTCTCACTTTCTTGCACTTTAATTTAGTATAACTATATTTTATTTATTCTCTATCTGTAATTTCATATATATATATATATATATATATATATATTCAGGTGAACAAAATATTCTGGTAAAATTCACCTGCCTCTATAAAAATAAGAAACTTACAAGCTTTATGGGGGAAATAATTGAAACTAAATTCAGCATTGACATATGTTGATCCCTAATATGCTTTGTGGGAGAAATGATTGAAACTAAATTCAGCATTGGCATAATGTCAATTTTAACATCTTTATGCCATTTTTATCCAAATCAGTAGCAGTAATGTTGGTAAAATTTTCCATTTATATGTACTAGAGCTAAAATTTTTCTTTTAAATGCAGGTGATTTTGGTGGGACATGATTTTGGTGGTGCTTGTATTTCATATGTAATGGAGTTGTTTCCATCTAAAATCTCAAAAGCAATTTTTATAGCTGCAGCAATGTTGAGTAGTGGGCAGAGTTCTCTTGATATGTTTTCCCAACAGGTTGTTCTTCACTCTTTAATTTCTTGGACTCAAAAAGTGGGAAAGAAAAGAGAGAATAATACTGAACTCATGCACCTTTGGTTTCATTCATAAATCATAACTGTAACAAGGGAAATCTCGTTTTATTTTCCAAGTGACTTCAGGTTTATATGCCTCCTTAATCTGTAAAATGATCCTCTTCATTTGAAATGAATCCATTTCATAGTTCAGATTGAATGTTAAAAACGTAAAGGTGTATCAAGTGTCACACTATTTAAAATTTAAAATTACATAGCACTCTATACACTAGTAGATCCAAGTGATGAAATCTTAACTGTGGAATGTACTTCCTCCATTTCTAGTGAAATGGAGAGGATATACCTAACCTTAATTATTTTAGATCTGTATATACTTAGATGCCTCATTTTTATGAAATACACTCTTGAATGTATTGTTTGTTAAGTTTCAATCCTTGATATTTTTTATTATATCAAATTCACTGCATAGGATTTAATTAAGTATGAAGGAAGCTCTGAAGTCCAATGTTCCAAAGATTATTTTCTAGCACGAGATTTATATAACTGGTTTTTTTCTAAAACTGGTAATCTATGCTATAACAGACAGGTTCAAATGATCTGATGCAACAAGCTCAGATATTTTTGTACACCAACGGGAAAGATCAGCCTCCAACTGCTATAGATCTTGACAAAGATTTGGTGAAAGAATTCTTGTTCAATCAAAGTCCCGCTAAGGTATCTTTATAATATTGTCATTACTGCTTGAATTAAACATTCTTGGACCAGGTCTAATTTAAGAGTGTGATATCAATACAATGCCGGAGATTAAGTTTTAATTCTCCATGTCCAGGATGTTGCATTGTCATTAGTTTCAATGAGGCCAATCCCTTTTGCACCAGTTATAGAGAAACTCTCACTTTCTGATGTGAATTATGGCTCTGTCTGGCGATTCTATATCGGAACTCATGAAGATTGTGCCGTACCAGTTGCTCTGCAGGAGAACATGATAAAGACAAATCCCCCAGAACAGGTTTTTTGGCTCAAAGGTTCTGATCATGCACCTTTCTTCTCAAGACCTCAGTCCCTACACAAAATACTAGTAGAGATATCACAAATTCCACCAAAGCAAGCCTGAATCCTACTGCACCAAAGCCTGGTGTGGTAAATTTCTGGTACAGTGTGGCCTACATATAGTAAGTAGCATGATGCATATCTGATCAAAGTTAACCAACCACAATATATAACACGATCATGTGCATGAATATGCTATTGTTTTCTTTGTGTAGCTGTAAAATTTATAAATAGTGATACATCTGGCATCTTCCAATCTTTATAGTACATGTATTTCATATGCTTGTTAGTACAAATGAGCATGTATGAATTTAAGTTTACAAATTTGTAAAGTAACTAAATATGAAGTTTAAAGGAATATGAAGAAAGTTGTTGACAATATCTATTTGTAATTTTAATTCTACATACGAATATTACTATATATTAAATGAAATTACAAATATTACTAAATATTAAATGAAGTACTACTTATGAAATAGATAGATTTAATAGTTTTGAAAGATAAACATTGCAGTAGAACTCACTCAGTACCATGATAGGGCATACTCTTTTACTTCAAAGTACAACAAATAGCTCTAATAAAAGTGGGACTGCACTCCAATTGGTACACATTTACTTAAGATTGATCCTTGTCCTAACAAATTGATGGTAAGTCAAATGCTATGAATTTCTGGGGGCTGTTGGGGTCTTTTGGTGCATGGTCACATCTCAATCACTAAAAGGTTGGCCTTATTGGATCCTGGTTTAGTTTTGAGACCGATTTTAACTTGGTTTGACACTTAAAAGTCTACTTCCATGGTTTATGTTATTTTTCTACATACTGCTGCTCTGTTACAGGAAGTGTGTTTATATACATGAATTCCTCAGACAAAATCCCAACATTCCTACAATTTCATTGGTGAGTACATGCTAAATATGGTCCTTAGAGTTAGATGACCATAGCACAATCGAAGGAGGAGATTTCAGTGAAGGGGGTTTCTGTAGTTTACTTTTAGTGATATTAGTGGAGATACTTTCCTTAACACACCCCTCAAGATGGAGTGTATGTTCATTACACCCAACTCGTGATTGGCCAAGTGATTTGGTGAATAAGCCAGCGGGTTATAACAATCAATCTCTATGTGCTTTGTGCACTAATGGAAGACAAGATTTGAGTCTATCAAGATTCTATATGGTAACCTTGTTCTTGCAAGATGTGATTAATCTGTAATGAGGTATGCCAGAAGTTGTTTAAACCAAGTGATCTCATGATAAATAGTTACTACTGTTCTATAGTCTGCCTTCGATTATGAACCTGAAACAATTGTTTACTTCTTGATCTTCCAAGAAATAAGTGACAGACCAAGGAATATGCAGTATCCAATGACCAATCAACAAGTGTCCCTACAAGAAATAGCCTTATTCTGTACTAAGGCTATTTCTGATTTACTCAACTTGATAACGTGTATGTTTCTAGATTCTTTCCATGTTCTTTGATGTGATTCTATCACTTAACCAAGTTAAGTTCTAATCCAAGATTGCCATTGAAAAGAATTTTGTGGAAACCAATCTTTTTCCTATCTTGACATGAATTTGGTTGACTGAGTATTTAAGTACTTTAATTAGTCATCAGACCTTGTAAGATGATACATAAATTGAGTTCATCTATGGCATCTCATGTGCATGCTTGTGTGTGTTTATTAACTAGAATAGATTACCTGTGATTATCTGTGCTGGCTTTGCATACATAATTAAATCTTGGAGCCAAAACTAATAGGTAAGATTACAAATTGGCAGCAGTGGCAGATCTACTTGCAGCCAAGAGTACTTCAGGGAAGGTTAATAGCATTCTCTGCAATTTTCTCACAGCCTGCAATTTTATCACATAAAGGAGTGTGAAAGTGTTTACTTGGAACAAATTGGTGGCCATCCCACAACCTGTGCCCTGCCTCACACAAAACACATACGCTTAAAAATTATTTACTCTGAAATTCTTTAAAAGGGTGTCATAATCAACTTCTTAGGCAATGCAAATAAGATTGTATAATGAATAGAGAGATTCAATTTCCTTTGTGAAGGGCCAAACAGTTGAAATTCCAAATGAATAAGACTCCGCTGAAAGATTTAGAGACAGATCTCTCCCAAAAACCCAAATTATAGGCAGGGAAGATCTTATCTACTTTTCTATTTAAGAGAAACTGCAAAACACAAGTACTGGTGGAGGGATCTTGAGGACAAACTTATGCTTATGCAAAGCACAAAGTGATCGCCAAAAAAAAAAGGAAGATAAACAACTAAGTGGAGTTCAAGGACAATATCATTTGGTTGTTATAACTTTTCCACCGTCAAGAATGGAGCCAATATCATCAAGGACAAAGCCCTAACGATAAAAATGGTTGGGATATTAATACTGAGTTACTTCAGGAATCCTTCAATATGAGAGCAATAATCATACTCATTGTGACAAAAACGTTATTCCTAAAAAATCAGATATCTGAATCTGGTTCCAAAATTTGCCAAATATTTAATAAAAATCTCATAATCTCAACACTTTCATCATCTGAAAAGCAGACAAGACATAGTGACATCTATGAAGCACGGGTGCGTTTCCAGATTCAGGTGCGGGTGCGAGTTCGAGACTCGGCCATTTTTGAAAAAGTAGGGTGCCGGTGCGGCGAGGTGCGGCGATTAAAAAATTATTAAAAATATTTTTATTTATATTTTCTATATATTTTTACTATTAAAATATTCTTAAAAAACACATTACTATGGCCTTGGTTCACAAAACAAAGAAAGAAGAAGGCAAGAAACACATAATAAAACACAAAACAAAAAAGAAAACACAAGAAGCAACAAATATTCAGAATAAAATTGAGGAATGACAGATTTAGGATGTTTGGGCCTCATTCAAAGCCGATTTCGGCTGTTCCAGCATGATTCAAGGTTGATTTCGGCTGTTTCGGTCAGTTTCGGCTGTCGACTGATACAATCTGATTCGGCCGATACGACTCGATTCTGGTCGAATCGGCCCAGTTTGGTGCGAATCGAAGCCAAGTTGGCGCGAATCGGAGCCGAGTCGACGCGAATCCCAAAAAAAAAAAAAAAAACCAAACGCGGCACTGACGCGCGAGCAGCGATGTCGGTGGCCGCACCTCGCGTCGGGCCACATCGGACTCCGGTGCGGCACTCTCCCAACCGCGTTGATGCTTCCTAGAGTGACATAGTCATACTGGCCTTTTGTTATCAAAGAGCAAGATCCTGGCACCAGGACTTTAAACCCAGTATATACTCTCCATCATAAACCATATGATACAACCCAACACAACAAGATTTACTTGAGTAAAATCCACAAATGCTGTTGTCATATGTTAAGCCTATTCTAAATAGGTCTTGGTCGAGATAAAGAAGTGAAATACTGAAAAAATATCATAAATGATCAAGGGTCTCTCAGGCAACTGCAAGAGACTAAAATAATAATAATAATAATAAATAGAACCAAACAAACAAGTGAAACACATGAATGATCCCAGATATTTTCCCTCAATACTTAATCATCTGCAAAAGTCTAAATTGTCAGACAACATGGATTCTCCAAGAGGTATATTCTTGGTGCCTCCTAATTAGTAATAACTTCTCATGACTACCAGCAATAACTCCACAAAAACGGAATGGCACTAGCACAATATAAGAGCCTTAAACAAGAAATAGACAATATGCTTAAAATAATATAACAAGAAACCCCATGGTTTTGTTGATTAAATGCTAGATAAGTGTATACAACGACCAAGCTAAAAACCAGCCTCAAAATCGTATGTCTTTATATATATAAGATCATTTCATTTTCCGCATCTGCCATGACAATGTATGTTTGTTGAGTCAATCTAAGTTTCTACCCTCCACCTCTGAAACAAAATCAACTAAAGAATTGCAAAGCCTCCACTTGAGAGTGGAGATAGAATCTGGGTTGTCAGGTTTGAAAGAGTTGTTGAAGGGGGAATTTGCAGACTAATAGTGTGAAGGGGTTGTATATAGTAAGTTAACTATTGTTTGAAAGGATTATGGAAAATAGCATCTCGAGTTTTTAAAACTTGAGATCAATGACGAAAATCGATGCTTTCAAACTCGAGTTTTACTGCTGCCGTGTGCCGATTTAGCCACATAGATCTCGAGTCTATAAGACTCGAGTTCTAAAAACCAAAACCGAGTCTTACTGTAACGACCTAAGGAAAAGCGCTAGCCACATCTGCGCTATACCTCAAAAGGACTAGTCACAATTGAGACTCCTTGTAGTTGTTAATAAAACCCAGATCTACTCAGTAAATACCCAATGTGGGACTCATCACACATCCACACACATCACACAATCAATCAAATTGGGGTATCACAATCTCCCCCACTTAAATCCCTAACGTTCTCGTTAGGGCCCACTTTGTGGGGTAGTGTCTCTGAGCCCACACGGGATTACCGGGCCGGCTCTGATACCATATGTAATGACCCAAGGAAAAGCGCTAGCCACATCTGCACTATACCTCAAGAGGACTAGTCACAATTGAGACTCCTTATAGTTGTTAATAAAGCCCAGATCTACCCAGTAAATACCCAATTTGGGACTCATCACACAATCAATCAAATTGGGGCATCACACTTACAAACTCGATTTTTGTCGGACTTGAAGAAAAACAAAACCTGAAGAACACAGCGCCGAAGAAGACGATCTGGTTGGAGAAGAAGGAAGAAGAACAGAGCGATCTGGGTGGGCGATCTGGTGCTGGTGGACGATCTGATCTTCAGCGACTGGGTGGACGAAGAGACGAAGAATAGAGCAAGAACGCTGGAGCTCCAATTGGACGCAATCTGGTGCTGCTGTTCTTCTTCTTTTTTTCTTCTTCTTCGTGTTTTCTTCTTCTGTTTTTTCTTTTTTTTCCGTGGATCTGTTCGTCTTCATGAGTACCCACTGGAACTCGAGTCTCTAAGACTTGAGTTCCACGTGGAATTTTCTTCCACATCGTTAAGTCAGAAGTCTGGAACTTGAGTTTTTAAAACTCGATTTGCTATTGAACTCGAGTTTTAAAAACTCAAGATGCTAGTTTTCCACTTTCTTTCTTGGCTGGTCAATTAACAAAATTCTTCTAATAATAAAGTTAAATGGAAAAAAAAATTCAGTTGTTGAAGGAGAGAATGATGATTCCTTCTCTCTCTTGGGCCACCGGTGAAAGAAGAAGAAGAAGAACGCCAGAAAGAAAAGACTCTAGTGTTTGTTTTTCTGTGTTTTTGCTTTTATACGTTACTTGTTTATCCGGTAACTAGTTTTCATTAAAAATAAATAAATGGTCAAGATTAAGATGTGTAAAATATAGGGTCAAGATTTAAAGGGTACCGTACCCACTAAAAATATAGTGGGTGCGTGAAATGATCCTTTATCTCTAATCTCTTCTCTATATATTAAAAGTATTCAGATAATTAGTTATGACTTCAAAAAATATCAAAAATATCTCTAACCTAATTAGATAATTCTTATTCTTAAAAAATTAAAAATAGGGTTAAAATTGCAATTCAACAAAAAAAAACTAACATATAAACTTTTTTCTCTAAAAATTAGGACTCTCTATTTGAATATATGTCACGTACATTTAATAAATTTTTTCTTAAAAACTAATACACACTAAACCTAGCAATTTACTTATTTTCAAATAATAAATTTTAGTTTTAAAAAAAATTCATTTCTATGTAACCTCACTAACAATTAATAAATTCAAATTGAAAAATTACATTAAACTCAAAATGATAGTAAAAAAAAAAGCCTCATCGCACATGCGGAGTTCGTGTGATGAAGCTAGTATTCAATTAAGGCATCTCCATCAATTTTTGTTAAATGTTGAAGTTAATTATCTAAATTTTTATTTTTATTTTTCAAAAATTTTAATTTTTTTTAATTTTTTTTTTTATAAAAAATTTGAAATGGTGTCTCGTGCGCTACTGCTAATCTCCTGCCCTATCCAAATAGACGGCTCTAAAAAATTTAGATATTAATTTATAAGTTTTTTTTTTTTTTTGATAAAATTAATTTATAAGTTGATCTCACTGAATAGGCAAATAGTTCTCGAACTCTCTTTGTTTAAGGTCAATATTTGAATGTGCATGTGGAATTGAAATTTCCTTTCTTAATTGGCATGCCTTTGCCGGCTGAGACCTGAAAGTCCCAGAAAGGACAACAGTGAAAGACATGGCTAATGGCTTGGTCTTTGTCTGTTAGCTTGACCTATAAGAAATTAAGAACATTGCAACCTTAAAGCCTTGATGATGGTGAAATTAAGAGCTTGAATTTACCTACAGTAAGTTCTATCACGGATTAAAACAATCCGATACTGAATAAGTTCTAATTAAATTTTTTGATTAGATTATACTTAGTTTTATGTTATGTGACTGAGCATGACGATTCTGAACAAAAGAAGATGATTAAAGAAAAGAGCCAGCTTTCTTTTTTTGTAGCATAGTATTGTACTAGACAAACTAACTATTGTGGAACCAGCAATGATGAAAACTATATCTATTGCGTAAGAAAACATAAAAGTAAATTTTGTTATATAACTAATTGTATATCTAACTTTAAAAAGCAGAAATAAATCCAACGCTCAAATGAAGAAAAAATTGACAATAAAAGATTGATTATATATTTATCTAAATAAATAAAAAATGACATACTAGCATACATAAATACCAATTTTTTTTTTCCCCATTTCGTAGCCAAACTAAAATGGTCTCCAATATGGTAAGAAGACCACTTAGAATTCTATTAAGTAAGAAGACCACTTAGAATTCTAACATGCTCCTCAAGTACATTTAATAATTTTTTACATTTTGACATTTACAACTTGTATTTTCAAGGAGATAAAAAAATTCATCCACATTAAAATAGGATTACAAGAAATAATAAATACTTATATAAAAGTAAAATAAGAAATACTTATACTTATATAACAATAAGAAATAATAACTAGTATATATAAAAGTAAATATTTATAAAAGTAAAAGTATAATAAATACTTATACTTAAATAACAATAAGAAATAATTAATATTGTTATAATATTGCCTACTTATCATGTTTACAAAATTTATAAATAAAAATAAATAAAAATTGTGCGGAGTATGGGTCAACAACTATTATATTATAAAAATAGAGACCTTATGCGAGAGAGCATGATGTTCTGTCAAGTAACATATTTCTTGAGGCTTTCTTATTTAGGCTTCCATCTTATCAAAGTTTGCATTTATGTAAAACTTTTAGTTCATTGAATATGTCAATGGAGTAAATACACTTTTTATTTATTTATTTTTTTTATACAAGATAGAATTTCTACTTTAGGCTAATCTAAGTGTATATGTGTGTGAAGCTCCCTCCTAGAGACTTGAACCCCGGCCCTTGCCCTCAACACCCCACAAGCATTTATACTTGTGGAGTAACCACCGCACCAAAGGTGCGCGGTGGTGTAAATACACATTAACTATCTATAGGTATGCACTAATTATATATATATATATATTTATATAAGTATTTTATATGGTTTTTTTTATTATAAAAATTATATAAGAAAGCAAAAACCTTATGTGAGAGACTATGCGGTTCTGTCATATGGCGCTTTGTTAGAGTAATTTTTCATTTAGCTTTTCATCTCAACTTCTTTACATATATTGGATTATAATAAAATTATATTAATAGGATATTACTATTTTCACTGAGTGTTTAACCTACCACTATCATATTTCAATAGCATATACGTGACATCATAAATTTTGGATGATATTTCCATAAGCCAACTAAACATTAACATGAAATTACATTTTTTTTTTGCTAACTCCAAGCCAAT
Organism: Notholithocarpus densiflorus; assembly: GCA_030021035.2. Classification (NCBI taxonomy): domain Eukaryota; kingdom Viridiplantae; phylum Streptophyta; class Magnoliopsida; order Fagales; family Fagaceae; genus Notholithocarpus; species Notholithocarpus densiflorus. The sequence continues at coordinate 89,122 of JARYZH020000283.1, read as the reverse complement.
GAAGGAACAAAAATTAAGATTAAAAATTTCAGCCAAAAAAAAAAAAAAAGATTAAAAAACAATCAACTTATTACACAACATTTTTTGAGAAGATATTACATCACATAATAACTAATTTCAAATTTATGCAACATTTTCTCTATAATCTAAATTCTTCATCCCCATAATTTTGTATTACATCATTAATTTAATAAAAACCACTAACACAACATTACTTCATGTTATTATTTTGAAATATTTTGAACATTCTATATTAGCTTTTCACATAACAGCTTACAGCATTACCTGCACATCACGTGGGGCCATTACTAGTATATATAAAAGCAGAGATTTCATGTGGGAGAGCATAAGATTCTACCAAATGACATATTCCTTAAAACTCTCTCATTTAGGAACTCATCAAAGTTTGCATTTATGTCAAATTTTTAGTTTATTAAATGTGTCAATGGAGTAAATACACATATTAATTATCTATATGTGTGCACTAATTATTTATATATATATATATATGAATTCTTTTTGATTTTATATAACTAAACAAAAATCTCATGTGGGAGAACATGTCGTTCTGTCATGTGGTGCTTTGTTAGAGTAATTTTTCAATTGGCTTTCCACCTTACCTTCTTTACATATTTTGGATTACAATAAAGTTCTATTAGTATGATATTACTATTTTCACAAAGTGTTTAACCTACCACTATCATACTTCAATAGGATAAATGTGGCATTATAAATATGATATTTCCATGAGACAACTAAACATTAATATGATATTTTTAAAAACAATTATGCTAACTCCAATGCATTAAAGTAACAAAAATTATGATTAAACAAACAATCAACTTATTACACCACATAATAACTAATTTCTAATTTACTCTATAGTCTAAATTCTTCATTCCTTTAATTTTGTATTACATAATTAATTTAACAAAAACTTCTTCAAGTTATCGCAACATTAATTAATGTTATTACTTTAAAATATTTGGAATATTCTATATAATCTTCTCACATATCAGTTTACAGCATTATCAGCACATCACGCGGGCCCATTACTAGCTTAATTAACAGATGGGAATGAAAAATTAACATTAAATTATATCTTTATATGTAACTTAGATCGTAACATATGCAACTTCTCTCCACTATCTATAACAAAGTTAGTTATGTAGGTACAGCTTTTAATTAAATTCAAACTAATACATGGTTGTACCATGTATTCAATTAATTTTCTCTAGTGTACTGTATTGATCAATGCTAATATACACACCACCTTGTACTTATGTATTAGAAGTTTCCTATTTAGGTTCATAAAAAAAAAAAAAGGAAGTGTCCTATTTAGGAGGAAACTTGGAGCTCACACGTAGACATTAAAATAGGGGAAAACTAAGTTGGGAGCTCACACGTATAAGCATAAAGTTCTTCTAGCACAGACAAAATTAAATAGCCTTAGCTAGAATTTCCAAAGTCCAAACCCCTAGCATAGACTTTCCATTCAAACAAGTATGAGCCTAGCCTTCTAACTTTGCATGCATAGCAAATGGGAAACTCATGGGCATGTTTCAGTCCCAAGGGGGTAACCTTCACAAAAAAACCCTCAAAACGTTTACTAAACTCTTCTTCAACCAAAAGGACTAAGAAAAAGAATGAGAAGCTTGAGTTTGATGATGCTCTCATTCACCAACAGGCTCTTGCTGCAGCTTTCCTCTTCCACCAGCATCAGCAGAACGGTTCTCTACCCCTTAACCTTAACAGATCCACTTCTGTGGTGTACCCATCTACAGCAACACTACTTCACTGAATTTACCAAATCAAGCTCTGGGAGATTGTTTAAGACCATAGATGGCCTTATGCAACCTACACACTTTTCCAGACTTCCCCTAAGCAACAAACCTAGGTGGTTGCTCCATATACACCTCTTCTTTCAAATCGCCATTCAAGAAGGCATTTTTAACATCTAACTGAAATAATGGCCAGCCCAAATTAGCAGCCAAGGAGAGCAAAATCCGGACAGAAGAAATTTTAGCAACAGGTGATAATGTCTCAGCATAGTTGACGTCGTATGTCTGGGTATACCCTTTGGCAACCAAGTGAGCCTTCAAATGCTCAATAGAACCATAAGGCAAATACTTCATAGTATACACCCAACGACAACCAACAATAGTTTTCCCTGGAGGACGAGTAACTAAAAACCAAGTAGCATTTTCAGACAGGGCAGACATGTCTGCCTCCATAGCAGACTTCCAACCAGAGATGGACATAGCCTCCTGACAGACTTAGGAACAACAGTAGAATTCAAGGATGTGGTAAAAGCATGGAGAGATGAAGACAAGTGACCATAAGAGACAAATTGAGAGATAGGATGAGAGGTACAAGAACGCTTACCTTTGCGCAAAGCAATTGGAAGAGAGCCAGGATCAGGAGGCGGATCACTAGGTGGGGAAGAAGTCTGTGTTGGAGGTTTCTGTCGACGACGATACACCTAGAGTGGTTTTTGAGGAGATTTAGTGGGAGACACATGTGGTAGGAGAGAAAGACAAGGAGGAGAACTGTCACTAGCAACCGAAGGAGAGAAAAAAGATTGAGATTCATCAAATGTGACATTAGCACTACTGAAATGACGACGAAAAGTAGGTGAGTAACATCGATATCCCTTTTAAGTATGAGAATACCCAAGAAAAACATATTTAATGGATCTAGGATCAAGTTTGTTACTTCTTGGACCTAAGATATGAACATAGCACACAACCAAAAATATTAGGAGGTAGATGAAGCAAAGGTGCACAAGGAGAGAGCACGATATAAGGGATTTGACCACCTAGAACAGTGGAAGGCATACGATTAATCAGGTGACAGGTAGTGAGAACAGCATCACTCCAATATGATTTGGGAACGCACATATGAAACTTTAAGGCACGAGTGACCTCTAACAAATGATGCATTTTGCGTTCAGCAACACCATTTTGTTGCGAAGTATGAGGACATGAAGATTGGTGAATTATACCATGATCATAAAAAAATTGAGACAAAGATGTATGAAAATATTCATGAGCATTATCAGACTGAAAAATATGAAGTGAAGCATTAAACTGAGTCTTTATTTCCATATAAAATGATTTGAAAATTGAGTACAATTCAGACCTTTCTTTCATAAGATAAAGATAGGTGACTTTAGAATAATCATCAACAAAAATGACAAAATATCTAAATCCTAACAATGAGGGAGTGTTTATTGGACCCCAAATATCAGAATGAACTAAATGAAAAGGACTACTAACACGACTCTCATGCCTAGAGGCAAAAGGCACCCTATGGTGTTTACCCAACTGATATGCTTCACATTGTAAGGATTCTATTTGACGACACGACGGAACTAATGACTTCAAATTCTGGAGAGATGGATGACCAAGGCGACAATGATGCTGAAGAGGCGAGATAGACAAATGAGAAGCCACTAAAGTGGAAGAACCATGCCAATCCAGGTAATAAAGTCCACCATTTTCATGCCCTTCACCAATAATCTTCTCTGTCTTGAGATCCTGAAAGATACAATGAGTGGATAAAAAAATGGCAGCGCAATTCAAAAGCTTAGTAAGCTTACTAATTGACAAAAGATTATAAGTAAAATTAGGAATATATAAGACAGAAGAGAGAGAAAGATTAGGATTGAGATTGGCAGTGCCCAAACCAGAAACTGTAGTGGCTGAGTCATCTGCCAATGTAACATTGGGAAGACTACTAGATTGCTCAAGGTTAGAGAGTAAGCTTGAGGTACCTGTCATATGATCATTAGCACTTGAGTCAATGACCCAAGGGTCCTGAGTGGCAAGACAAGCCGTGGAAGTACCTTGTTGGGCCAAAGTAGCAGTAGAATCAGACCCAACAGGGTTGGAATGCAGAGACAGGAGGCGATTGTACTCTTCCTCAGGAATAGAGACTACTCTAGATGTTGGTGGAAGTGACTGTGAAGGCGGTTCTTCAACTTGAAAACTAGCTTGGTGAGCCAAAGGTTTACCATACAACTCCCAACAAAATTCTACTGTATGATTCTCACCATGACAATAAGTGCACTTACGAAGACCACGTCCTCTACCACGACCCCCTTGTTCACTTCCACGACCCCCTTGGTCACAACCTCCACGGCCTCGGCCTCCACGACCTCGATCTCCACGACCACCTCTTTTACTCCTCATATAAGTGGTAAAGGAAGATTTATCATTAGAAGGTAATGCATCAGTATTGGAGGAAGAGACAGTACTAGAGTTAGATAATGTGGCCTGTTGAAGTCTACCAGAAATTTCACTCAATGAAGGGAGGTCTGGACTTGCTAAAATTTGTGGTTTTACTAGATTCAAACTTTTAGGCAATCCAAAGAGGAAGCGAGCAACATGCATAGAATCTCGTTGTTTCTTCAAAGTTTTAACATTGGAGGAGATGAACTGATAAATATTGAGTTCTTCACATACACTCTTAAACTTGTTATAATAGTCTTCCAAAGACAAATCACTCAAGCTCAAAGAGAAATAATTTTGACGAAGATCATAAATCCGCTTCAAATTGTTAACACCAGAGTAAAGTTCCTTGGCTTGTTCCCAAACAAGTTTAGCAATTGGTAAGAAAACCAAACTACAACTAATCTTAGACTCCATGCTATTCCACAAGCAACTCCTAATTTGTGCATCTTCGGCTCTCCAATCAGCATGGTTAGAGTCCGTAGACACAGGGGGTTCTTGAATCACATAATCGAATTTCTTTCTACCAAGAAGAAACACTTCAACTGCTTGAGCCCATTGTGCATAATTACTCCCATCAAGGCGAATGGAGGTAATCGAAAGCATATCAGGAGATAACATAAAATGCTGTTGAGCAGCACCTTTCAAATCCATAACAAAAGAAACTTAGGTAAAAGAACCAACAAACAGTGAATAAAATAAAGCCAATGAACCCGTGGAGAGCAACTAAACCAGAGAATCAACAATACAATTAAACAAACTCAACCATCAACACTCAACAATCCCAGCAACCATCGAGAACAGCCAACAACCAACAACCATGACTATCGATAGCAACCAGAAAAAGAAGAAGCTTATAAACTCATAATAGGCAGAGAAAAAGATACACCAGAGAAAAAATAATGGAGCCCTAGACTGACAAATCCAGTGGCGGAGCGAGGATAGAAGCGATGGCTGGTGGCTAGTATGTGTTGCCGGAGGGAGGCGACCTGAACAGGGACTGAATCTCGGTCAAGTGATGGCGATATGGTGCCGTGAGACCAATGAGTCAGTCGTCTGAGGTTGTAGTGTTGATCGGCGTCGACGATGAAGGTGACCGGCAGCGGAAAAGGGATGGGCTGTGGCAGGTGGGGTTAACGGCGGTGGCTATGGCTCTGATTCCATGTTGTTGATAAAACATATGTAGGGTTATTTCCAATTAACCCTTACATGAAACATATTATTGATATATATAGGTATACATGAGTTTACTGTTTTGCCCCTAGCTTTATACCCATAATAAGTAAACATAGTTGTAAAAACGTGAATCATAGAATGATCTTTTATTTTTTTAATCGTATCATATTGTGTACGATAAGATACACAGACACTTTAAAATTAAGGCATAATTATTATAAATTTGGAACATATTCAACATATGACTAATTTAATCATCACTTATGTAATAATATTTAACAAAGCTGATAAATAATTCAATTTAGAATATATCTTTAATATCTGCATTAAAATTGGTCAAACTCAAAAGTGATAATACATGATAAATAAGCCAAAATAATAATTTTTTTTTTTCTCATCATTTGGCCTAATCAATTTCATCTCCATAGTCCAAGTTAATGTTATCATCATTTTCATCAATTTGCAAAATAATTTCTTCATTGACATCTTTTGGTCCATCTTCTTCTTCATCATTTCAAACATCTACTATCTCTTCTTGTTCTTCTATTTCATATGTAATGGTTTGATATGCATACAATTCGTACGATATGCATCTATGTATTGTACGATTCATGAGCATGGTCAATGTATCTATGATTTAATACTTTTATGGTTCATACGATAATAACAACTATGATTAGTACAATTTTTGTGGAAACTACAGTGATAGGGTAAAAAGTTCTACCAATTTTTACTCCACTTATAGTCGCTGTTAGTAAAAATTTTGTGGCATTATAGTAAATATCATTATAATATCATAGCTTCAAGATTTAAATGCTGATATATTCCTGTTGGTTCTTGACCTTATAATATGAGTCTGATTTTTCATGTCCAGCGGGTCTCGCGTGCTGTTGATAGTCAAGAAGTAGCGTAAGATTCTTGTCTCGCTTCTCTGAAATGGACACAAAAAGAATTATTTGAAGTTGTAAAGTTGGGTATTCATAATTGATGGTTGGCCCAATAATACAGGTACCAAAATTATGTCTTTGAAGAGTCATCAAACCGCCTGCTGGAATTAATAAAGCCTGTAAGTTCTCTTCCCCCTCCTTGTTGCGTATTGGACATAATGATACAGAGGTGGGATGGATACACTTGCCAAACCTCTCCTTGATGCCCCCTGTGCATATTTATTTCTGCCAGCTCCATGTTGGCCCAAGTGTGTCAGGCCTATTCCTGGAAAGTTTCAAAGTACTTTCTGTGTTTTGGAACAATTCAGATGACTCCATCATTGAAATGTCATTGCTATTGGATTGACTGGAAAGGACAAATTATATAAGACAAAAGAAGAAGAAAAGATTAAGAAAGAAGATATGTTGCAGAAAAACAATTTTTTGAAAAAAAAGGAGATATTTAGGGTAGTTAATTTCACTTGTGCTTATACTCTACTTATCAAAAAACTTTTGCTTATACTGTGAGGCCATTTCAGGTACTCATTTTATCTGGTCACGATCATGATCAGTGCACAGTCAGCCACAACTCAAAATTTGGGCCCATAAAAGAGGCAAGTATTGATGTTTAATCTTTTGTTATTTTTACCCATGGTATGATATTTATTTGATGATACTATGCAGCAAACTGTAGGGACCATAAATTGGCAGATGGGAAACTTATACCCATCTTTCATGCTATTATCTGCTAGTAACTTTACACTTCCAAATGCATCCCATCCAGAAGAAGCAATCTCAACTCATCTGTGCTTTCTTCCAATGCAAACACACATCTACATATGGTAACTCTGAGTTGACTTGAGAGTAATAAATACATAATAGAACTTGTCAGTTGACATTTGTTCTTAAATCTCAGTTGCTGAAAATGTCAGGTATCTTTCACTATTTGTTCTGACCCTTCTTGCCCTCCTTCTTTGGCCTACAAGTGGCTTGAGTGTTTGGAATCATTGTAGCAATTTAATAGCAAGTTGCAACATTTTTGGAGGTGGAACAAAGGAGAAAAATGAAGATGAGAACTGCGAATATGAAATGATTTGGGATGCAGAAGGATCGATGCATCTTGTGAAGAAACCTTTGAATGCCCCAATTGCTAATTTGTTGATCCACAATATGCCAATTTTAACATCTTTATGCCATTTTTATTCATATCAGTAGCAGTAATGTTGGTAAATTTTTCCATTTAGATGTACTAGAGCTAAAAATTTTCTTTTAAATGCAGGTGATTTTGGTGGGACATGATTTTGGTGGTGCTTGTATTTCATATGTAATGGAGTTGTTTCCATCTAAAATCTCAAAAGCAATTTTTATAGCTGCAGCAATGTTGAGTAGTGGGCAGAGTTTCCTTGATATGTTTTCCCAACAGGTTGTTCTTCACTCTATAATTTCTTGGACTCAAAAAGTGGGAAAGAAAAGAGAGAATAATATTGAACTCATGCACCTTTGGTTTCATTCATAATTCATAACTGTAACAAGGGAAACCTCATTTTATTTTCCAAGTGACTTCAAGGTTTTACCTTTTTCCTATGTAGTGAGATATATGCCTCCTTAATCTGTAAAATGATCATCTTCATTTGAAATGGATCCATTTCATAGTTCAGATTAAACATTAAAAATTTAATCGTGTATCTAGTGTCACACCACTTAAAATTTTAAATTACATAGCACTCTATACACTATTAGATCCATGAAATAAAATCTTAAAGGTGGAATGTACTTCCTCCATTTCCAGTGAAATGGACAGGATATACTTTAATTCTTTTAGATCTGTATATACTTAGACCCCTCATTTTGATGAATTACACTCTTGAACGTATTGTTTGTTATGATTGGTTTTAATCCTTGACATCTTGTTATATCAGATTTGCTGCATAGGATTTAGTTTAGTATGAAGGAAGCTCTGATGTCCAATGTTCCAAATATTATTTTCTAGCATGAGATTTATGTAATTGGCTTATTTCTTAAACTGATTATCTATGCTATTACAGACAGGTTCAAATGATCTGATGCAGCAAGCTCAGAAATTTTCGTACACAAATGGGAAAGATCAGCCCCCAACTGCTATAGGTCTTGACAAAGAATTGGTGAAAGACTTCTTGTTCAATCAAAGTCCTGCTAAGGTATCTTTATAACATAACATTGTCATTACCGCTTGAATTAAACATTCTTGGACCAGGTCTAATTTAAGAGTGTGATATCAATACAACGCTGAAGATTAAGTTTTTATTTTCCTTGATGTCCAGGACGTTGCATTGTCATTAGTTTCAATGAGACCAATACCTTTTGGGCCGGTTATAGAGAAACTCTCACTTTCTGATGCGCATTATGGCTCTATCCAGAGATTCTACATTGGAACTCCTGAAGACTATGCCATACCAGTTGCTCTACAGGAGAACATAATAAATACAAATCCCCCAGAACAGGTTTTTTGGCTCAAAGGTTCTGATCATGCACCTTTCTTCTCAAGGCCTCAGTCCCTAAACAAAATTCTAGTAGAGATATCACAAATTCCACCAAAGCAGGCCTGAATCCTATTGCACCAAAGCCTGGTGTGGTAAATATCTGGTACTGTGTGACCTGCATATAGTAAGAAGCATGATGCGTATCTGGTTAAAGTTAAGTGACCACGATATGGCATGATGTAGTGCATATGCCACTGTTCCCTTTGTGTAGCTGTAAAATATAGATATGGCTATACATTAGGCATCTTCCAATCTTTATAGTACATGTATTGTATGAGCTTGTTAGTACCAATGAGCATGTATGAATTCTAGTCTTTCAAATCTGTATAACAAAATATGTACAAAAAGAAAATGAAGAAAAGTTGTTGACAATATCCATTTGAAATTTTCATCCTATGTACGAATACTACTAAATAAGTAAATATTAAATGAAGTAAAAATAGATATATTTAAAACTCTTGAAAGATGAACATTGCAGTAGTACTCACTCTGTACCATGATAGGGCATACTCTTTTACTTCAAAGTAGAACAAATAGCTCTAATTAAAATGGGCTGCACTCCATTTGATAGCTTTAACTTAACCTTGATCCATATCCTACCAATTTGATGGTGAGGCAAATGCTACGAGTTGCTTGGGGCTGCTGGGGTCTTTTGGTGCATGGTCACATCTCAACCACTAAAAGGTTGGCCTTATTGGAGGAGATTTGGGTGAAGGGGATTTCTGAAGTTGACTTGTGTGTGTTTTTAGAGACTTAGCTTGGGATTAGCCAAGTGATTTGAGATGTAGCCTGTGGGCAATCTTGTTAAGCTTGGTTTGCAATTTCTCACATGCTAAATAGCAATTATTAGCAATCAATTTCTATGTGCTTTGTGCACCGCAGGATTTGAGGCTATCCAATTTGTAATGAGGTATGCCAAAAGCTGTTTTAATCAAAGTAATCTCACTACAAATATTAGTCATTGATCTATATGAACGTGAAATAGTTGTTTGCTTCTTGATCTTCGAAGAAATAAGTGACGGACCAAGTTATATGCAGTATTCAATGACCGATTGACAATTGTCCCTACATTTTGCCCAGTCGACATCACAACAATATACTTGTAATTTTGATTGAGGCTAGAAGCTGACATGAAATTCCTTAGCCTATGTCTGCTTGATGCATCATAATACCCGATGTGTGGCATCCTAATGTGGTATGACCATCAATTGACTTTGTATGTGCACTGCCACATACGCTAAGTCTAGCCTAGTAATCTAATGGTTAAGTAAATCAACTATCTAATTGATCACTTGTCTAAAAAATTCTCTGCAACTGTTTCACCGTCATGTTCATTATAATTAGGTGACAAATGTTGTTCCATTGAAGACTTTTGAGGGCATATCAGCACTGTGATGGGGACATCCCTTAGCAAAGGGAGTAAGCAACCTCAGAATCTTAGAAATATTTTGATGTGCCAAGTTCTTTTAAATTTGAAGCAATATTCCAAGAATTTATTGTGTTCCTCAATTTGATCTAAATATTTTCTTGAAATATTTCTCAATTTTGTTAATCAATTTGCAGCCAGTAAGTTTACTGTCATCAATGGCATAAGTTTCAGGGTGCATGGTAACAATGACATTCCATTTTATTCTTGTTCTATATTATTTTAGTGCATTTTGAATACCCCATTACAAGTGTAAATTACACAATATTAAGTAAAGAAAATCTCCTTCCCCCTAAGCCTAAACTGTATTAGATGGCAGTGAATAAACTGAGAATTAATGAGCCATTGGAGTTGGAAATTGGATCAACCAGTTTACTTGTTTCCATCTTGTGTAAAATAACCCTAATTCTTTCATAGAGTAGAAGAAAAATTTAACTTGCCCATCCAAAACCAATGAACAAAAAGTCACACTACTAAGCTTAATCCAAAGAAAAGGGTATAAGTAACCTTGGTCCAGTACATTAGGTTCGATCAGAATTCAACCACTTAGTTGCATTGACCACATAAATAGGGTTATCACTTTCAAGGAGAATTAAATTAAAACAACCAAATCAATTGGAGAACCTAATGTGCCCATACCTAAGTTTTACACAAAGATAAATAACCTTACCAGGCTTAAACACCAGAATTATGATTGAAAATTAGTCACAACCAACGCTATGTTTGCTCATTCAAAACAGTAGATCAAATATATATATATATATATATATATATATATATATATATCAAAGAGAATTTTAAAGTGAAGATGAAAAAGAAAAAGAAATGTAAGCAGGAATAATGTAACAGCAAGCTTATGAAAGAAAGAAGCAAACTGTGTCGCAGCCTGTTTTAAAACCTCTTAATTTCTGCCCTTTAAACGAAACGCCCAGCCACAATTATTAAATCTAGGCGTCAGATACAAGGGCAAAATTCACATTACAATACAAATCTTGAAAACTAATTTTATCAAAGTAAATGCAATCTCAGCCGAAAGATGGTGATTATTTGTGTACTAATCACTGTAAAATCAGTAATTATCGGAAATTTTTTCATCCTTGATTGCACATTAAACAAAAAAAACAACAAAAAAAAAGAGAAATTGAAAGAGCAAAAAGAGATCAGATGGTAGTGCATGTTGTAGAATCATCAAGTTGTGATATATACAGACTTGTATGGATAACAATCATCACGCCTCCTTTGCTTACTTTCTTTACAAAGAAATATAAAAACAAAAGAAAAATCAGATTTTTTTGATGGGTTTGTTGAGGAATCAGAAAAAGAGTATGTCAATCACCATGAAGCATCAAATACAGAGATGCTTGTAAGACTGGGGCGACAACTAATATCATCATCTTCCTATGTTTATGTTCCTACAAAAAAAACACACTCACACAGACAAAAAATGGTAAAAGCATAGAACACAAGCCACAACACACACTGACTCAATGAAGAGAAACATAGGAGAACAGCATATTTAAAGGCAAATATTAGGGTTTCAGGTTTCAACTTTCAAGTAACAGAGGGATATGAATTTGTTGGCCCATAAAGTTTGGTGGGCCGATGTAAAAGTTCAAAGCTCTCACTAAATATTTGGGCGGGCTAATTTCATCAAATTTTGGTACCGGCTTGGCCCATACTCTAAATTTTTTTTTTTAATATAAATGATGATGTGAGTGTGAAATATATTATGTTATATACGTAAAAGTTGTTTACCTAGATTCTTATAGTTAATTGATACTTTCCAGTATTTTAAAAAATGATGATATCAAATATATTTCCTCCTCCACTATTATCAATTTGTAACTCTCAAATAAATCAAAAAAAAAAAAAAAAAAAAAGAAGAAAAAAAAAGTTCATATCATAAGAATTAGAAGGGGATTATCAAATCCAATGACAAACCAACCTTATAATTATATAATTAGGGGTGACAATTCGTGTTTGCGTGTTGGGTTCATGTCATGTTAACTCGTGAATATTAGACTATATGGGTCATCACTAACCCAATACATTTATTAAATAGGTTAAGATTCCTCAATCTTAACACAACTTATTTATTGAACGGATCAGTTGTGTCGACCTGTTTATCAAATTTTATCAAAAAGAAAAAAAAAATACAAATTATAGTATGGATAAATTCTATTAACATACCTTGAGATTTGGACTAATACCAATAAAGTCAAAGACTTTTCAAAACTAACCAATTTGGTTCCTAAAACCAACTTAGTTCCTAAAACAGTTGAGAAAAAATAACTAACTGTTTATAGACTAAGTTGGTTTTAAGGACCAAATTGGTCAGTTTTGAAAAATCTTGGACTTTATTGGTATTAGCCAAAAACTTAGGGTATATTAGTGGAATTTACTCTGAGGGGGCGTTTGGTTTTTCTGTAATGTGTCATTGATGTGATACACATTACAATGATGTGACGTTAATGTTTTTGGTTTATTTTATTTTACATTATCATAATTTAAAATTACAAAATATATCACATCATCTTAATCTCATCACCTTCCTAAACAATATAATGTTGTATACTTTTATTGAGATTACACTAATGTAAGATTACAATAACATAATATTACAGCGTAATGTAATATCACGGCGAACCAAATGTCCATTATAGTATTAACCAAATTGATCTGAATTATGAAAAACCAAACAAATAAATTTATTTTAATGTAAAATTCATAACTAACAAGTAACTACATAAAAAATAATCATTCAAAACTAAAGTATATCTCAAACAATCAATCACAATACATTAAAAAAAAAAAATCCACAACAAGTAATAAACTTATATACCTAGGTTTTGAAAGGTATATTGGTAAAATGTCATTTAATTAAACTAGTTAATCGGGTCAAACAGGTTTCATTGGTTGGATACGAACCCAACACGCTTATTAAATGGGTCAGTTGTGTCAAATCGAATATGACACGAACCTATTAAGTTTAAACTCATAAACTGTTAATTTAGTGTCGTGTCGGGTTCACAAGTCTTGTCGAATTTTGCCATCCGTCCTGATAAGATTGCATTTCTAAGAATAGTTTTTTGGGTTTAAGTTCTAATAGTTGAGTTAATTCATTTAATCCATCATCACTAAAAAATGGAAGTAAACCACTATTGGTAATGTTGTCTTCAACCTCTCTCTCTCTCTCTCTCTCTCTCTCTCTCTCTCTATATATATATATATATATATAACCTTAGAGCATCAGCATTAGTTGAACTAAAATTTTTAGCTTTTTTTTTTTTTTTTATCAACTCAAAAAATTATTTTATCTATTTTAACACTTCACTTTACAATTCACCCAACATCAATGGTTCTAATTTTTTACCACTTCGATTAAAATAATATAAAGAACTCATTAAAATTTAAAATAAAAAAAATCCACCACAAAAACCTTTACAACAAGCCACAACCACCACTCCACCAGCCATAACCTCCACCGTAGCCACCATAGCCCACAGCAAAAAAAAAAAAAAAAAACCAACCATTGCCACAACCCACCACTTCAACTACAAGCCATTGTTACAACCAAACCCATAACCAAAATCAAACCCACAGGCAAAATCAGACACCAAGCCACCACCACAACCACCAAACGCATAAACAAAATCAAACACCACCACCACATCCACCAGACCCACAGCCAAAATAAAAAACTACCACCAACACCATAACCATATCAAGAGGAGAAGGAAGATAGAGAGCCATGAGAGGGAGGGTTGAGGCAGAGAGATGCAAAGATGGGTAAGGCAGAGAAAGCCATGAAAGGGCGGCTTTGGTTGGGATGGCGGAAGAAAGGAGGAAGAAAAAAAATGAAAGGAGAAGAGAAGGAATACGGTGAGACTAATGGCCTGTTTGGATGGAGGGGGAGTGGAGGGGAGTAGAGTAGAATTAGCTAAAAATAAGTTAATTTTGTGCTAAATCTGCTCTACTCCCCCTCCCTCCCCCTCAATCCAAATGCATGCTAAGAGAAATAGGAAAGAGGAGAGGCAAGGGTCTAGAGGAGGAAGAAAGGAAAAAAAAATGAAAAGAGAAGAGAAAGAAATCATGGAACACGGCGAGGCTATAAGCGAAATAGGAAAGAGGAGAGAGAAAATATTATTTAATTAAAGTATGGGAAAGATTGAATAAAATATTGTATTTTTAGTTTAGCTTTGAACTACAGTGCACTATCATAGATGACAATTCACTGTGGCTCAAGCGTTAATTTTAGCTATAGCACTATTATTGCAGCCTCATTTTTGTTATATTGGTTGTTAGAAATAGAAATTTGGCAATTTGGCACCACCATTATGAATGCTTTTAGGTACTGTTCTTTAAGTTTCCTTCTTAAAATTCTTCCATGTGGTTTTTTTCTCATAAGATAGAAGTGTATTTTTTTTAATTAAGTAGCCACATGGCTGAATTTTAAGAGGGGAAAACCTAAAGAACAACTTAGGTACTTAGGTATTGTACATAAGTTTTGTTCTATAATATATTTATAAGTAGAATTATGTTAACAGATGCCCTTATAAGTATAATGTGCTAAATTAATATATGATAACTAAGTTTTACTAAGGTTATTTATTATTATTTAATTATATATAAATTATTATTGATTATCTATTACTTAAATCATATATGAGAAAAGGATATTTAAAGGCGATATTAGGGTTTCCCTTTCACCTAAAAAACGTTGCGGGGAATGATTATGAACTTGTTAGCCCATAAATATTGGTGGGCTGGCTCTTGAAGTTTAAGGCTCTTAAATATATGGGCGGGCTAGTTTAAACAAAGCTTGGTAACAATCAACTAGAGTTGGCCAATACTCTAGTTGTTGTTGTTGTTGTAGAAGGGGAAAATATCATTAACTAAATCGAAATAAAATTTGAGCAAACTCGCTCATACATAGTCCTTGAAGCATCTAGATTGATCGGAAGAGGATACATTAGGAGGGGGATTGGAAAAAACAACAAAATCATGGGGGAGGAGGGCTCCTCTTCGCCCAAGGGCATCAACACATTATGTTGGCTTCCCTGAAACAATGAAGAACTTTCACTCTGGGGATTTTCTTAAGTCCTTCCTTGCAATCTGCAACTATAACATCATTGCTATTTGGTTGGCTTCCCTCTTTGCTTACAAGTTCTACAACAAGCTTCGCATTGAGTTCAATTTCCACAGTTGGTAGGTTTAGCGAAATGCAGAGGTTTAGACCATCTCTCAACGCCCAAAGCTCCACTGCAACACTAGTGGTGGTACTAATAGCTCTGGCATACTCGTAAACCCATTCACCATTGGAGTTTCTAATTATCCCCCCTCCTCTAGCATGCCCTGGGTTGCCCAAAGAAGATCCATCCGAATTTAGTTTGAACCAATTTTTCGATGGACGGAGCCACTTAACTTGGATGCTAGAGTGGATTTGTCTCAATTTTCTGTTGATGCCAAGGAAAGCGAATTCAGTTGCTTTAGTTAAGGTTTCAGCTAAGAGAGGCTTATGGAGGGATTCCCCTCTAAAAACCACCTTGTTTCGATGTAGCCAAACAATCAAGTGGATCCTTAATAAAAAATATACTAATTAATCAAAATATAAAATTTTTTTCTTTATAAAACGAGTAGAAGAACTTAAATCAAAATACTTAATAGCATGACAATACATTTATACAAAACTTTTACCCCCAAGCACACCCAATGGAGCCGTAGACAGTCAAGTGAAATCCAATCCACGAAATAATTTGATTTATGGACAACATCATTGCAGTAAAGGTTGTAATGCCAAAGGAATCATTACCAAGCAATCTCACAAAATCTTCCCTCTTTGCCTTCAATTACATCCGAAAATGACTTGTAAACCTTATTATGACCATCCCTCATTGGTTGTCCGCGGATTCCAATTTATCGTAATCGATTAGTTAACATGTTGGTTAACCATATTTTAAAACACGAAAAAAATCATTGGCTTATCAAATTATCTATCGAGCTATTTGCTTTTCTCTCATGCCTTTATTCGTTCATGGTTCAATATTCTAGTGTCCTAGGCATAAAGGAACCACACCAATCCATCCCGAACTTGGTGGACACAAAAAAAATCTTCGATTACGTCGTAAATCACATTACTTTGTAAAATTCTTTACAACTCCAGATTCCGAAAGAGAAAATAGTGCCCCAAGGGATACCAACCAACAAGGGAAGCTGGGATTTGCAATTAAGGCAAAGCCAATCTCCTAGATTAACACCATAAAAGATGTGTTGCATTTTTTTTTTTTGTATTTTTTTGGTTTTTTTTTTTTTATACGTATGTGCTTTTGTTATTTTATTCATTCTTGTTATTTTATTCATTTCTCCTTTTTGCAGTATACCTAAAACCAAGAGTTTTATTGTTCAATTAATATTTGTTAGTGTTTTTATCAAAGAGGTCAGGATTCAAATCTCCTAAGTTGTAACTTCGAATTTATCACCAAAAAAAAGTTATATAATAACCGTTTGAAGAGGGATTATCAAATCCAATGATCAACCAACCTTGTAAGACTACATTTTTCAAATTACCTTTTGGGTTTAAGTTCTAATAGCCGAGTTAATTCATTTAATCAATTTCAAAAAAATAAAACAAAAATCATTTAATCCATTGTCACAAAATCATATAAGAAAACCACTATTGGTCAGCCCGATAAATATATATTTACCACAAGTATGGGAAAGTGATTTGAAAGAGCAAAAAGAGATCAGATGGTAGTGCATGTTATAGAATCATCAAGTTGTGATATATACAGACTTGTATGGATAACAATCATCACACCTCCTTTGCATATTTCTCCCAAAAGAAAAAAAAAAAAGTCTAATTTTTTTTTTTGATGGGTTTGTTGAGGAATCAGAAAAAGAGTATGTCAATCACCATGAAGCATCAAATACAGAGATGCTTGTAAGACTGGGGCGACAACTAGTATCATCATCTTCCCATTGTTTATGTTCCTAGAAACACACACACACACACAGAAACCAAACAGAAAAGCACACAACATAAGCCACACGGCTACAACTCACAAGCACATACAATGACACATTGCAGATTGAGATAGGAGAACATCATATTTAAAGGCAATATTTTAGGGTTTCAGGTTTCAACTCTCAAGTAAAAGAGGCTAACGTGGGGATAAGATCTTGTTGGCCCATAGATTTTGGTGGGCCGATGTTAAAGTTCAAAGCTCTCACTAAATATTTTGGTGAGGTAGGGATATGATCTAGTGTTTTTTTTTTTTTTTTTTTTAAATGATGATTTGAGTGTGAAATATATTAGTCTTATAGTTCATATTTATCTAGACTGTTTCCCGAATCCCTGAAAAAAAAAAACCCACATGCTCTATAGGCCCACTTAGTATCTAAAAAAAATAAAGACACATTCTAAAAGAAGGGACGACAATTCTACAGCCTAAGAGAAGAAGGAAAGTCCAACTTTCTTAGTGACAGAGAAACTAAGTTGTACTAAGATTATTTATTATAATTCATTTAAAAAAAAGTTATTTATTATTATTTAATTTGTATATTAATCATTATTGTTTATTTATTACTTATATAATATACGAGAAAAGCATATTTAAAGGCGAAATTAGGGTTTCAGGTATTAACTTTTAGAGGCTAACGTGGGGATATGATCTTATTGGCCCATAAAGTTAGGTGGGCCAGTGTAAAAGTTCAAAGCTCCCACTAAATATCTGGGCGGGCTAATTTCATCAAATTTTGGTACCAGTCAGACCAGCTTGGCCCATACTCTAGTGTTTTTTTTTTTTTTTTTTTTTTTTTTTTTTAATTATGATTTGAGTGTGAAATATATTATGTTATATACCTAAAAGTTGTTTACCTAGAGTCTTATAGTTCACATTTATCTAGACTGTTTTCCCAAACCCCTTAAAAAAAAAAAAAAAGTCCACAAGCTCTATACTCTATAGGTATGCTTAGGAACTAGAGAGAATAAAGACACATTCTAAAAAAATAGACGACAATTCTACCGTCTAAAGGAAGAAGGAAATTCTATCTTTTTTAGTGACAGAGAAACTAAGTTGTACTAAAGTTATTTATTATTATTCTTCTAAAAAAAAAGTTATTTGTTATTATTTAATTTGTATATTAATTATTATTGTTTATTTATTACTTATATAATATACGAGAAAAGCATATTCAAAAGTGATATTAGAGTTTCACTTCCACCTAAAAAAGGTTGCGGGGAATGATTATGAACTTGTTGGCCCATAAATATTGGTGGGCTGGCTCTTGAAGTTTAAGGTTCTCACTAAAAAAATGGGCGGGCTAGTTTAAACAAAGCTTGGTAACAGTCAACCAAAGTTGGCCCATAATCTAGGTCTTTTTTTTTTTTTTTTTTTTTTTTTTTAAAATAATTTATGTTGCATTTGTTTTTTCTTTTTTTCTTTTATATTTTATATACGTATGTTGCATTTTTTTTTTAAATATATGTATATTGCATTTGTATTTAATTATTTTATTCATTTCTCCTTTTTCTTATATGCCTAAAAGTAGTTTACCAAGAGTGTTATAATTTAATTGACATTAGTATTTTTAACGAAGATGCTCAGGGTTTATTCTGGAGCTTTTTGCAGCTAGACGAGCTGCTCTCTTTGCCTAGAAAATTGGCCTCCACCACGTGATCCTTGAAGGCGATTTTGAGTTTGTGATAAACTCTTTGAAGTCTAGAAACAATCTCCATTCAATGTTTCGCCATTTGATTAATAATGTTTTATTCTATGTAAACTTTTTTCAGAGTATTTCTTTCTCTCACTCTTATAGGCAAGGTAATGCTGCAACAGATGTCTTAGCTAAGAGAGCTAAATTTTCTTTACCCTTGCTTGTGTAGATGGAGGATGTTCCATCCAACATCACCCCTCTTGTTGTAGCTGATTTTCTAGCCCCTTGATTAATAATACAAGCTGATCTGTTTCTCGAAAAAAAAACTATCGAATTTATCCAAAAAAGAAAAGGCTATATAATAACCATTTGAAGGGGGATCATCAAATCCAATGACCAATCAACGTCGTAAGACTGCATTTTTTAAAATGGCTTTTTGGGTTTAAGTTCTAATAGCCGATTTAATTCATTTAATCCATTGTCACAAAAATCATATAAGAAAACCACTATTGGTGATGTTGTCTTCAGCCCGATAAACATGAAAACCACTATTGGTGATGTTATTTACCACAAGTATGGGAAAATGATTTGAACCCATATTCACTTCTATGGAAGAGATCGAACATCATTAAACAACTGTATTCTTGACCTTTGGCTTGGTAAAATAAGTTGCTACCTAATATATAATTGCCAATTTGTTAGGTGGCCATTACCCATATCTTTCAACAATGATGGGATGATGTTAATACAAATGAGAGATAGCCATTAAAATTCATGAAGTAACATTTATTTTTATCAATTAAAACACAGATAAACATTTATTTATTTTTATTAATATATTTACCACAAATATGGGAAAAGGATTAGAACTCATATTCTCTTCTATGAAAGAGATTGAACAACTGTATTTTTGACCTTCGGCTTGGTAAAATAAGCTACTACCTAATATATAATTTGTCAATTTGTTAGGTGGCCATTACCCATAACCTTCAACAATGATGGGGTGATATTAATATAAATGAGAGATAGACATTAATAAAATCCATGAAGTAACAGCTAATAACAAATCTTATCCACTAATAAATCAAAGTCACATCTGTATGAATATAATACTTTAAAAAATTAAAGAAATAAATATTTCATTATCAAAAGGATTTAAGATTTATCTCGGCAAAAAAAAAAAAAAAAAAAAAGATTTAAGATTTAGACTTCCTCTTCCACACACTGTAGATGAGGTCGAGGCACTGGCTACAACAAGAGCTTTGGCTTTTGCCCAAGAGATTGGTGTTTCTTCAGTGATTTTAGAAGGTAATTCCCTTGTAGTAATTAATTCTTTGGAGAGGAAGTAGAGTCTTTTGCTTCATTTAGTCATTTGATAGCGGATTCTAAGATCCTTGCAGAAACCTTTTCTAATTTTAGTTGTGCCCATGTTAAGGGACAAGGTAATTCTATAACTCATAACTAATCAAGACATGGTCGATATGTTAGTGATTTATTGACCTATCTCACCTTAATGCTATAATCTTAGCCGATTTGGCTAAGATTATTTTTTCTTAATAATATTTAGTTATTTACAACCTTCTCCTCAAAAAAAAAAAAAAAAAAAAAAAAAGAATCTATATTATTAATAAGAGGATTCTCTTATTTTGTCTTCAATTTTTAGCGTACTAAAATATCCTCATACAAATTCTGAAATAACATACCCTTTAGTTTAATTTTTTTTCCTACAAAATAGCAAAAAAGGTTAAAACAGTAATAGTAACTCACGTGCAAAAGGGAAAAAAAACCGTTATTCTCACCACCCATTTGTATTCAAATGCCTGATTCTTATCAGTATTTGTTATCTATTTGAATTCAAATACTTCAGTTATCTTTATAAAAAAAAAATACAAAATTACTTCTTCAAAAAAAAAAAAAAAAACCTATTTCAAGTAAAAAGTAAAAATTATTCATTCTTATCCCGAAATTTCTATGGTTTTTTCTTTGAATTCTTTAAACATTCTAAAATTTTTGTTATCCAAATTCTATGCAGTTATCACAAATCTCCATCCATCCACACTAACGTATATCATCTTTCTTTTGTTCAAATCTCAAATTTTTTTACTTATCACAATTCTTATTCCAATCAATAAATTCAAATGTCCCATTGGGTTTCAACTTCTTACAGTTCTCTATCTTATTTTTAAACATTATTTTAGGTTAGCTTACCTCCTTCTTTAAAAAAAATATAATAATACACATAGTTATTTATATATCACTTTTAAGCATTATAACACTTAACCAAAAAATAAATAAATAAAACATTATTGCACACGCAAAACGCATGTGATGAATCTAGTAAATATATAAGTTTTTGCAAATAATTATAGAGATGAAATTTAGCATGTTTAAAGTGACAATATGATGTTAATATCTATAGTATGAGAGCAAACCACCTTTCCTCACCAAAATCTAGAAAAGTACCCCTGTAATAATATATATATATATATATATATATATATTTATATGCACAAAGTTATTGCATTTGAAAATTATTTAAAGATTATTCTAAAACTATTTAAGACGACATTATTAATTGTTTTTACAAATCTCAAATATAATTATAAAGGCTATAGTTTTGAAATTCCATCACTTTGCACTCGATTGTTTATTTAAAAGCAATATATTTTTTTATTTATGCATTTTTTTTTCCAATATGTTAGGGTCATATTCATTATGTGTTGGCATATTCTTTGACAAAATACACTTTACTTGTAATTGGGTAGATCTAAGATATGTTTAGAATATCACAAAATGTGTAAGAATGGCAACAAGTCAAGTTCGAGGCGGGTTTTTTTATGACCAAACCGCCCCCGTTACCCGAACCCACCCCGTTTAATAAACGGATTTTTTTTCTAAACTCCAAACCTGCCCCGTTGGGCCCCGTCCCGGCATGCCACTTTTGGGCCAATCTAAAGGCCCTTAAACTGAACCCAAAAATGAATAAACCGAACCAAAAAAAGAATATACACCCAAAAATGAATAAAAATAATTACAGCATTTTCTTGGCAATTTTATTTGACAAAATGGCACCAATTGTTGTCCTCTTTCTTCATCAAACAGTGAAGAATTATGGTATGTGTTCTTATAGCCTTTTTTGTTGTTATAGCCAGGTGCAGTTTTAACTTTTAAGTCTCAACATTTTTATAAACTATTTGTAGCTTTAGCATTTTCCTTAAACAAAATATCATTGAGAAAATTTAAATTATTTTCAATTGACTGTAATCCAATATCCAGTTGCTCGCATCTCTATTTCCTTACCTTTTTTTTTTCTTTGAGAGAACATATATTTCCTTTCCTCTATAATTATAATTCTTACATAAACTCATCAATTGATAGGCTATGATCAAGCCAATCTTATCAACAGAATTAAAATTTATTATTATTATGGTTAAATTAGATACTACCTAGAGATTATTCAAGTTATATTACAGGGGTTTCATTTCAATTATTGACAAATGACAATCATATTTAAGAAGCTTGCTAACAAGCTACATGCATGGTGATATTATTCCTACATATTAATCTTTTGTAACATAATTAGGGTCTGTTTGTTTCAGCGATTTGAAATCGCAGTTTTTCGATATATAACTTTTTAAAAAGTAAAAACCTCACTTTCTTTAATTATTGAATTTCCAAAAAAAAAAAAAAAAAAACCCTCATTATCTTCGAAGTACAATTTTTTTTAATAAAGAAAAATAAATTACAAACAGGCAGTCAACTAAGCTTGCTAATTATATCCCTAAATAACCTTTTGTTTATGTATTACACAATATCAAATTAGAAATCTTAAGTATTATGACAAATTGACAATCCTCCTAAATCCTAAAACCTATTAAAAACACAAAAATAAAAGAGAAAAACAAGAGGGATAATTCATTTATTAGCTTAATTTATCATATATATTTATGAAACTGAAAATCTTTTGTATCATATTTCAAGATACATATATATTGGCTATCTATAAGCATTTAATTTAAAACATTGGTTAGAATTTATTATCCCTTCTCTTGACAAAAAAAAAAAAAAAAAACCCTTCATGTTATCAACTTGGTTTAAATGAGTCTTTTGGAATTGGATCATCTTATAATTAATCATGCTTTGTAAATACTTAAAAAAAAAAAAAATTGCAGGCAAGAACTCTTTTGTATGGCTTGGCCCAATACCGATGTTGACCATCATGAAACCTGAATGACTAAAAGATGTCTTTTCAAGAACCAATGATTTCCAGAGGCCAATGATGAATCCAGTTGCCAAGTTTATAGCAACCGGACTTCTAGACCATGAGGGTGAGAAATGGGCAAAACACAGAAAGATTATCAACCCCTCATTCAACCTAGAGAAGTTAAAGGTAATTTATTAATGTCACTTTGTTTTTTTAATCTTTGATAATTCAATAAATACTATGTAATATCAGGGGTCTCAAATCCTAAACGTTTTTGTTGAAAAAACCAGAAGGTGTCAATTGAGTTACAAATCTTTTAGCATTACTATTACTTGTTTAAATCTACACATTTAAAATTGGCTTATAAGTTATAAATGTTGTATAGAATCATGAATTCCACAGGTACATTCCAAATGCCTTTTTCTAGAAACTTATACTACCTGCAAAGTTTAGTGTCAACTATTCCTACAAAAGGATAATTATTAGACAAAAGACAAAAAAAATGTCTCATATAGTGAGTAGTGACATTAACTAGAGATTTCAAACCAAAGCATGCTTTAAAGCAGTTTACTTTTGCATATTCTATAAGCTCAATAAGTTAAACTTTTTTTTTTTTTTTTTACTTAATTGTATTCCTTGTGTTTGCTATAGCATATGTTACCTAAACTTCATCAAAGTTGTAGCGAGTTGGTTTGCAAGTGGGAGTCAATGGTCTCTAAGGAGGGGTTATGTGAGCTAGATGTGTGGCCTTTTCTAGAAAATTTGTCAAGTGATCTGATCTCTCGAACAGCATTTGGAAGTAGCTATGAAGAAGGAAAAGACATATTCCGACTTCAGAAAGAGCAAGCAAATATTATAGTCAATGCTTTACGGTCTCTTTACATTCCAGGATGGAGGTAAATTTTTGAAAATCTTTCCTCTTTAGCTAATGATTATTATTTCAAGAATTCAAGTTGGTCTTTAACAATTAGATTTATTCTAAATTAAGTTCATAAAACAAAATTGGGCTCATTCACAGGCATAATAATATTCCATGCTAGAAACAAATGCAACATATGGCAAAGTTCCTTGTAAAATGGTTATAACATTGTTAATTTTTAAACTTTTATTCTCTTACTTTTCAAATATTAAAAAAGAAAAACCAGAGAAGTTTTAAGTATTCTAATTTTCAGTTATAAATCTAATTAAATTTGAACATCCAATACATATCAAATTTATGACTTTCTATATTCACGTTAGCATATTCCAACTATCTGATACTGAACTAAGGCAATATAATGAACATATCCAAGTTTTCATTTACTAGCTTCTAGTCATAGTTTCTTTGCAAATTGCAACATTTATTATTCATAGAAAAAATTCCCCAAGATTTCAAAGAACAGTGAGAGACAGGAAATGAGAAAATTTTGAATATGCTTAAAATTGTGACAACTAGCATGCATTTCTGGGATTATTACGAGTCTTTGTCATGGACATATATTTAGAGCATCTGATTATGTTTTCAATTCACTAAGGAGACTCTGTATAATTTTTTCAAATTAATCACCATGGTTTGGTAACCCTCATGTTCTGAGAGCTTGGGTTTCCACAACAAAAGCAAATTTTTATTTATTTATTTTTCTAATGCATATAGTTCTATTGACCCTTTCTAGCTAATTTATTCTCGCTTTCTCAACAACTAAGCAAACTCTAAAAAATAGGACAAAATCTGAAACAAATCCCATTTTATCTTCACGTGCTAAAGAAACTCGTATAGTTGTATTGTTTTGCTTAATTTCTAATTAAATTGTTTCCCTTACAAAGGGGGCTTATTGTATTATTTCTCCAAATTAATTTCCATCTTTTCTAATCCTTATATTCTGTAATCTTATTTTTTAAGCAAAAAAGGGAGAATTTAATTTAATTTATCTAAAGCTTATGGCTATCTTGTCGCTTCCTAGCAGCAGCTTGTGTATTGCTATTCTTCTTAATAACTAGTAGTAACCCTAGAAAATAGAATAAAATTTGACACATCCCATTTTTTCCCCGTGTTCACAGCTACTTATTATTGTTTTCAATATAGGTTCGTACCAAGTAAGGTGAACAATAGGATGAAGAAACTCAATGAGGAAATACAAGCTTCGCTTAAGGGTATTGTGAGCAAAAGAGAGAAGGCAATGAAGGCAGGTGAAGCCACTAATGGTGACTTATTGGGTATACTAATGGAATCCAATTTTAAGGAAATTGAAGACCAAGGATAAGAACATTGGAATGAGCATTGAAGAACTAATTGAGGAATGTAAGATATTTTACTTCACCGGCCAAGAGACTACTTCTGTTTTGCTTGTTTGGATGATAATCTTATTAAGTAGATATCCAAATTGGCAAGTGCAGGCAAGAGAAGAAGTTTTCCAAGTTTTTGGCACTGCAAAACCAAATTTCGATGGCTTAAGTCGCCTAAAAGTTGTATGCATCATTTATGTTTTATTTTGAAGTGTCTTTCTCAACTAAGTTTTTCATTTTTTTAATTCTTTATAAATTGTAGGAGGATGACTAGATTCTAGACATTAATTAAAATTTTGCCTAGATGCATGCACATATGCATGTCTGTATGTGTGCATATATAGGCATTCATATCAATTTTCAAGAGGGGTACCATTCCCTTAATCTACCTTTATTTATTTATTTTACTATTGTTTTATTGCATACAATGATTTCTTGATGCCATAAATCTTGCAAACTAAAGTAAAACATCTCAAATTCACAGGTAACAATGATATTGTACGAGGTTCTAAGGTTGTACCCGGCAATAGTTATGCTTGCTCAAAGTGTTCACAACAAAACAAAAAAACTTGGCAATTTGTCATTACCAGCGGGAGTAATGCTTTGCTTACCAACAGTCCTCGTTCACCAGGACCATGAACTTTGGGGAGACAATGAATCGGAGTTCAGGCCAGAGAGGTTTTCAGAAGGAATTTCAAAGGCAACAAAGGGTCAAGTTTCTTTCTTCCCCTTTGGTTGGGGTCCCCGGACATGCATTGGACAAAACTTTGCAATGATGGAAGCAAAAATGGTTCTGACAACAATTCTACAACGCTTCTCATTTGAGCTCTCCCCATCCTATCGTCATGCTCCTACCCCTGTTATAACTCACCTCATAGTACATACACTGTAGCATCAACTATGAAGGGTATAGTCAATATGTATAAACTATGTATGGCCAAATATGTATGGATCACAATCCATGTTTTACTGGAGAACGTTGGATATTTTATAGACTTGTAGCTATTGTTAAATAGTGAAACGGTGAAAATCTGGAACTCCCATTACTGTAATATATCAAGGCTTGTGAAATTAGAGGTATGCATGAATATATTACTACTTCCAGCCAACCCAATCTCCTAATGTTAAAAATCTCTAACCCAACCCAACCTGTAAGGATGGATTACAGCTGTTTTGTCTGGCCTAATAAAGAAAAACTGAGTTTTTATTTAACTATATCAAATCATTATTCAATAAATTATTATAATTACACAATTAGACATAGTATTTCAACTTTATCAAAACTAAATCTCAAAATACTAAAATAAATTAAACTAACTTATTTAAACTAAGTCTCAAAATCTAAAAATCAAATTTAAAGTTTCAATCTGATGCATAACATAGTGTAGGTGGAAAGTATAAGGAAAGTAAAATTTTGGGTCATTTATTTGTAGTATAGCAAAGATTAAAAAAAAAAAAAAAAAAAGTACATATTTTTCAAATACTAATGGTGTGGATCTAGTCAAGTCACTCAGATTAAAAATTTTGCCAACTCAAACTCGACCCAACTTAAGCTTCAAAAAAGATTTAAGACCCAACCCAACCCATCAATCTATAGAAAACCAACCCAAGACATCATATATGGATTACTGCACACCCTACACATGATACAATTTTTTACTTTCATCCTGACTAAGTTCAGGATAAAAACAATACTTGTCATTTTAACTTGAGGCCATGGACATTCCAAGGAATTACTGACTTCTAAGCCCTAACCTTTCAATTCAAGAGTTTCTCTACTCTAAGTACTCTCCAACCAATAAGCTTAAATAAGTCAGGCTAACAACTAACAAGGCCAGCCAAGTCCACTTAATCAAGAACCATGTCAACCCACAACCACTAACTCCTCCAATATCTCACCCTTTCTATTGTGTATTCCATAATTTTATCCCCAAATCATGAGAAATCCATCAAAGCAAATAAAAAAATATTAAAGAAAACTGCATTCCATGAAAATGTCAATTTCTCCAAAATGTCTCACATGGTGTGTAACATGCCTGTAATTAAATCAAACAGCTGGGTTCCCCACCAAAATACCTTGTAACTGGGATTATATTTGTTGATTTCCCATCTCATTTTGCATCACTCAATCCCCTCAATACTATTGTTGGTAAATTGAGGTAGTTAACAACTAAGGCCTCGTCCTTGACCATGGTGAATAAGAACTCGATAGCTATATTGGAAACAATCAGTCCATAAGTGAAGATGCAGCGGGTGTTGAATGAAAAAAACATTTTTCTATGTGGGTACGGTAAGGAAAAATTGATTTGGAAATATTTCTAATGTGGCACAATCCTGACCATATGCATAAGAAAGATGGTGAGAATTGCTTGAACTCTAATATTGTATGGTTCCCTAACTTTAACATTCCTAATCCACTCAAAAGTGTCACTTAGCAAATACTTTTGATGTTACAAATTTCGTGTTCAAGTGTCAGTATATTAAACCATTTTGTAACGTTGACCATCCAAAGCAAATATTGTCCAAGAACCTCAGTTTGCAATTTCTAGGGAAAAATCTTGATTCATAATCTTGTATTTACTGTTACAATTTACAACTAAAAAAATATTCAAAGAATGTGAGTGCGAAAGAGGGAAAAAAATAAAAAATAAAAATAGAACACGTACTAAAGATTCCAAGCAACCAATGCTAATGTTGTCCAGCACTTTCAGAGGCCATCTTCTCTGCATGATGCATATAACATTTTCAGTTGCAAGCATGTTAAGTACCAAGAAAAAAAGTAAAACAACAACAAAAATGAATTAACCAAAAGTATAATAGGATTCAGATTTTAATCCAACAATATTTTCTGTGAGAATTACTCTTGTTATTTTTTTATTAGCATAGGAATATGTCCTATGATGAGGGACTGATGGATAAAAACCCTATACTGATTTTTTGCTACTCTCTCTCACTCCCCCTTGCTCTCTTTTAACCCAAAATCTTCATATTTACAACTTAACTTGGAATAGGAGTGTCCTGATTGAACCCTAGAATGTGCTAAAACCATCTGGAGATTGTTGTTAGATGAAAGAGGTGTGTTGATGTCAGCAGCTAAAAGATGACATCAATACCAGCACAGTCACCAAATCTGGCAACTACATCATTTGATGATTTTTCTCTTTCTTTTTGGACCCCATCTGATGTGAGTTTTAAGTTGATTTTAATTTTTTTTTCCTACTTTCTCACTGGTTGAATTTAATTCTTGTTTTGGTTTGGTGTGTATTACTACATATTGGTTTGTTGGATGGGGTTATTGTTATAGTTTGAGTTGTTTAGATTCCATATGACTAAAGAAATTCATTGTTGTGACTAACTTCATGAGGATGCAATACATGGATCAACCTCTTGGATATGTTGTTACTAGCAGTGAACACCTTATCTATTGACTGCAAAAGGTTTGATCAATTTAATGCGTAGTTGGATATGGTTTTTTCCAAGGTTCTACTTTTGATCATTCTGTTTTTGTTTGTCATTCTTCAGCTGGTACTATTTTTTTGATTGTTTATGTGAATTATATTATTATCTCTAGAAGTTTGGGGTGAATACCACTGATCTGGCACCGACGATCTGACCGGAGTTTGCACTGCCAAAGGAGGATGTCGACGGTGCCTGGGGCAGTGGTCGGAGGCAGTATCTGTTTTCTGATCTTGGCTGGCCGGTCTGCTGGTGGTGGGTCATGTATTTCAACTGCTGCACCACACCGCTATGTGTATACTTAAAAAAAGCCTTTCAGCACTCTTCACTCTCAGTCACCCCAGCCCAGATCTACTTTAGCACTCTCAGTCACCCCAGCCCAGATCTACTTTAGCCTTTAGCTCCAATATGCTTTCCCTCTCTCTGATCTGCTCTCTCTTTGACGCCACCACACTCACAAGCTCCGATCTGATCTCTCTTTCTCTCTTTTTTGAGATCCCAGGTAAGCTCTCTCCCCTTTGGATCTAATGTGGTAGTTTAGGTTTGATTTGTGTTTTGAATCTTTGATTTTATGGGTTGTTTCAGATCTCTCAAGCTCATTGATCCAAATTGAGTCACCGCTCTAATGAAACCGTTGCCGACGCTTCCGGAGAACCATTCCAACGGTGGTGACGACCGTTGGCATTTTCAGGCCACTGACACTACCAGTGCAGCTCAGAAATCCTTCCCAAAAACGGCTGCACTGGCCAATGAACACCCCTACTAGAAGTGACTTCAGTGATATTGCTGATTTGAAAACATATTTGTGCCAGCAATTCCATTCCAAGGACTTGGGTGTTCTTCATTATTTTCTTGGGATTGAAGTTGCATTGCATTTATCTTAGGGTATTTCCTTTACTTAAAAGAAACACGTTCTTGATCTTTTGTCTGAGACTGGTTTCTTGGGTGCTTGGCTAGTTAATACCCCTATGGACTATACTGTTAATCTTCATGGTGAGCAAGGTAAACTGTTTATTGATTTCAGTGAATACCAACAATTGGACCTTATCTTTACATGTCTTGACATATGCTGTTAATTTGGTTAGTTAGTATATGCATGCTCCACGCCAACCTCACTATGAAGTTATTTGTCATATCTTTGATTGCATGAGGATAATCCTGGATAAGGACTATTGAACAAATTCTTTGTTTCTCTGTTTGTGACAAGTTTTAGTGATTCTGACTAGGATAGCAGTCATTTATTTCAACAATCCACTCCTGGCTATTTTACTTTGTTGAAGGTAATCTTATTACCTAGTCTGGAAAAAAGTAGAGCACAATTGTCAATTTGGGTGCTAAAGTTGAATATCAACTAGGTGATATTCTTAAGAAGCATCAGCTCATGCCTCCTTTCAGCGACTGTTTCAGGTTGGGCATGTTTGATCTATATCCTCTAGCTTGAGGAGTGTTAGAGTTACTCTAGTTAAATTTAAATTAACTTGTTATTTTATATTAGTATAGGGGTATTCTTGTAATCTTGTCATGTCACTCTAATATAAATATATACTAAGGTGAGAGATTGATAGATAAAAGCCCTATTTTTTTTATTCCTACTCGTCTCTTCATCCTCTCTTAATCCCTAATCTTTCATATTTTACAACTCAATTATTTCTTTGCTCATGATCAAATACAAGTGCAAATGTGTATATATATCATTCTTACTTATAAGAAAAAAAAAAAAATACAAGTGCAAAAGCCTTTGTTACTAGTTAATTAGTCTTGCAACTTTCAGCCAAAAGGAACAGTCATGTATCTAACTTATTTTCGTATAATCTTCAAACCAGCTTATGCAGTAAAAGTAAACTATATTGACATGCTCTAATTAAACAACACTCTTCTTGACATTAAGTTTTTCTTTTTCCATACTCTCCTTGAGTGGAGTTTAGTTTTGCCTTCCTATTCTTGTTTTTCTCTCCCCGATCTTATAGATCGTTGTAATCTAGGTTTTTGATTTGTGCCACTGTAGTACACTTCCAGTGTACTTGGTTGGTCGGGGTTTATCAACGGAGGAAAGGGTAGAAATGGGTAGAATCCGTGATGAGTTAGAACAAGCTACTCTGTTGGAAGAAATAAGTTGGAGGCAAAAATCTAGAGTTCTTTGTGTTAGGGAAGGTGACAGGAACACTAAATTTTTTCACCGCATAGCTAACTCTCATAGGAGGGTTAATTCTATTGATAGGCTTATGGTGGATGGGGTGTTGTCTTCGGACCCGGCTGCTATAGCAGATTGTATCTCTCAGTTTTATAGGCAACTTTATTTGGAGGATGTGGCTCATGGACCTGTCCTAGATGATGTGGAGTTTTCTAGTATCTCGGTGGAAGATGCAAGTTGGCTAGATAGGCCTTTTGAGGAAGAAGAGGTGTTTGGGGTGATCAATGACTTTAATGGTAACAAGACACCTGGTCCGGATGGCTTTTCAATGGAATTCTTCCAGTATTGTTGGGGTGTTTTGAAAACAGAAATTATGGCTGTGTTCCACAATTTCCATACTCAGGCGGTGTTTGAGAAGAGTCTTAATGCCTCGTTCCTTGCCCTTATTCCTAAGAAAGTGGATGCTGTGGAGGTCAAGGACTTTCGGCCTATTAGCTTAGTTGGTGGGATTTATAAGATTATTTCTAAGGTGTTGGCTAATTGACTTCGTAGGGTGGCACATGGGCTTATCTTGGATTCACAAAATGCTTTTGTGAAGGGTAGACAGATTTTGGATTCTGTCCTGATTGCTTCTGAATGTATTGATAGTAGATTGAAGTCAGGAGTTCCAGGTGTGTTATGTAAATTAGACGTGGAGAAGGCGTATGATCATGTGTGCTGGGATTTTTTAATGTATATGCTGTAGCGTTGTGGTTTCTCAGAGAAATGGAGAAAATGGATATGGTATTGCATTTCAACTGTAAAGTTTTCCATTCTGATCAATGGTAGCCCATCTGATTTCTTTGGAAGTTCTAGGGGGCTTCGGCAAGGTGATCATTTATCTCCATTGTTGTTTGATATTGTGATGGAGGCATTAAGCCGTATGTTGGATGTGGCTGCCTCTGCCAGGAAATTCTCAAGTTTTTCTGTGGGTAGTACGGCTGGTTCATCAATGATGGTGTCTCACCTTTTATTTGCAGATGACACTCTGATTTTTTGTGATGCTGAACCTTCTCAGATTGCTAATCTGAGGGCGATTCTTGCTAGATTTGAGGAGGTGTCAGAGCTTCATATTAATTTGGGGAAGTTTGAGCTGGTTCCTGTTGGTGGGGTACACAATTTGGAGGATTTGGTGGGTCTGTTTGGGTGTGGGCAGTCTTCTTTGCCCTTGAAATATTTGGGCCTTCCATTAAGTGCAAAATTTAAGGATTTATCTGTTTGGAATTTTATCCTAGAGAGAATGGAGAGGAGATTAGCAGGTTGGAAGAGAATGTATTTATCTAAAAGGGGTAAGGTGACACTCATTAAAAGCTCACTCTCGTCTTTACCTACATACTTTCTTTCCCTTCTTCCTTTACCAGGGAAGGTGGCAAAGCGTATGGAGAAATTACATAGAGACTTTCTATGGAATAGGATTGGTGGTGAACCTAAAATACATTTAGTTAATTGGGCCAAGGTTTGTAGGCCTTTGCAGGTGGGGCGGTTGGGTATAAGACGGTTGGGGAACTTTAATTCTGCCTTGCTAGGTAAATGGTTATGGAGGTATGGCATGGAGACTGATGCTTTATGGAGGAGGGTTATAGAGGCAAAATATGGGAATATTTAGGGTGGTTGGTGTACGAAAAAGGTGACAAGTCCTTATGGGGTCAGCCTGTGGAGATACATTAGAAGTGGCTGGTTGAACTTCTCTAAATTCCTTGTTTATGATGTGGAGGATGGTACTAGAGTGAAATTTTGGAAGCATGTGTGGTGTGGGGATTGTACTCTCCAAGAGGCCTTTCCAGAGCTTTATCGTCTTAGTAGGTCAAAGGATTCCTCGGTGGCTGAAGTTATGGGTTGGTCTGCTGGGAGGTTTCACTGGAATGTGCAATTTCGTCGTCCATCACAAGATTGGGAAGAAGAAGCCTTTGACCGGTTTATGGAATTGGTCTATTCTTCGACAGTGCGGGGGTTTGGTCCTGATAAGGTTTGTTGGAAACCTGCAAGGAATAGAGGTTTTGAGGCTAGAGGTTACTATAACTCCTTCTACCCTCCTACTTTTGTTTCCTTTCCATGGAGAATGATATGGAAATCGAAGGTTCCTCCAAGGGTGGCTTTCTTTTCTTGGTCTGCTTCCTTAGGTAAGATCTTAACAACAAACAACCTTCGTAAAAGACGAGTGATGGTGCTTGACTGGTGCTATATGTGTAAGAGGTGTGGGGAGTTAGTGGATCATCTTCTACTTCATTGCTCCATAGCTTGGGAGTTGTGGTCCATGGTCTTCTGCTTGTTTGGTATTCAATGGGTTATGCCTCATACTGTTCTTGAGTTGTTTGAGGCTTGGCAAGGAAAGTTTATACGACATCATCATATTGATGTTTGGAGACTAGTGCCTCATTGCTTGATTTGGTGCATTTGGCGTGAAAGGAATGCTAGAAGTTTTGAGGGTTGTGAACGCTTTTTGCTAGAGATTAAGTCTTTCTTCTTACAAACTCTCTTTAAATGGAGTGTGGTTTTTTCTCATTTTTCTTGTTCTTCCTTTTCTTTGTTTCTTGACTGTTGTTTTTTGTTTCCTGATTTGTGCCCCCATAGTACATCTCCAATGTACTCGGTTTGGCAATCTTTTTATTATTAATAATATTCTTACGTTATTTATCAAAAAAAAAGTGTACTTGGTTGGTTGTTTTAATAAAATTTCTTATGTTACTTATCAAAAAAAAAAAAAAAAAAAACACTTTTATTTCTGTAAGGATACAGAGATATCTAAAGACTAAACTCTTTTCAAGCGGGTAGAAGTCATATGTCTATCATGTACAAACAGATCAAATGGATTTAGACTTGAAAGTTTGTTAAAAGGACCCCCACTGTGATTGTGCTGTTGTAAATAGACACCCAAAACATGGCTTATGATTAAATACAGAAACTGGAAACAAAAGGTACATTACTTTGTTTGATTTCAATCCCCACTTCACCAAGTTGGGATAAACATGTTTGTATACCATACTTTCATGATTATCCGAAATTCTGTCTACCTTTAGTTAGAACAACTATTTTGTACACCATTGCTTTTGTCTATAATCTAGTTTATATTAATTGCATTTAGCAAAAAATAAATAAAAATGCACTTGGCCGTTGGAATATAGATTTGTGCTTTTGTCACTAAATAATAGTATTACATTTTCCATTTTTGAACTTTACCATAACAAATTGACATGAGTTTTTAAATGTTGTTGCCTTGATTTCAGCATATTTAAATTAGAAAATGGCTAGATATTAAAACCAATCTTGCATGTATAAAACCAATGATTTTAGGGCTACTAGTAGAATTTCTATCTAATCCACTTCAAAACCCACCACCAAAAGAAAGAACCCAAAATAAAAATAACAAAAAAATGCAGTTCTTCATTGTACTTTCAAACCACAAATTAGTGTCTTCCATGATCCATGTCAAATTTGTTGTATAGAACTGTAGGAATTGCCAAAAGTGCCATAAATTTATATTGTTCAGAGCAGAAGGCATTGCAATGTAGTACATTGATTGCTGAGCATATTTATACCACAAAAAAATGAGGAAACAGGTATCAACAGAGCAAGAAACTCACTGCCTATTAAAAATTAAGACAAAACATAACAGGTAGTCTAGGGAGAATTATAGATACCGTGTAGCATGCCCGCAGATAGCATTCGATCTATATTATCAACTCGACGCTGTATGGATTTTAAAACTGAATTCAATGATGAGACTCTCTTTCTAACACCAGAAATCTTGGCAGCATGCTGCATAATGAATGGCAAGGGTGCATCCTCTAACAATTGATCAAGTTCTGTCAAAAGATGTGACATTTTTTTTAAGTCAATATAATAATCTCAAACATAGCATTCCAACTTATACAACAAGAAAAAAGCAATGCATAGAAAGTGGATCTAACTATCACATCCATCAAGAAGAATGCAATTCATAATTTCATTCATCTATTGCTAATATCCATAAGAGGCATTTTTTTTTTTATAAGTAACGAAAATTTTATTGAAAACAAAATAGACCCAAGTACACTGGACATGTACTAAGGGTGCAAAACAATCAAGATCCCAAAATACAATGATCCAACAAACCAGAAATAGAAAAACATAAAAATGTTTGTAAAGCTAAACTCAACTTGAGTAAAGTATGAAAGAAGAAAGACTTAATCTCGAGAATAGAATGTTCACATCCCTTAAAACTTCTAGATGGACCTCAAAAGAAACTCTGACTCTTTGGCGCAATAGATTACCCATTCATAGCTATTGTATGTGTAAAGAGGAATGGGGAGTCTATTGACCACCTGTGACTCTTTGGCGAGAAAGAAACAGGAATTTTGATTGTGTTGAGCTACCTAATTTTGTAGTCGTTTCTTTTGAGGTCCTTGTATGATTAGATGACTGCCTAGGGTAGCATCCTCTTAATGTCATTTGTTGACTTTACTGAATTTTTGTATTTGTGATTGTATTCTTTACAAAGGGATAGAATCACATCTCTCAAAAGTGGCTTTCCCTTCTTCATTTTGAATAAAATTATTTACTTGTAAAAAAAAGTATCATGGTTCAACCATTGACTAATTAAAACCATCATTCATGGCCATAGTAATTATAACCCATTATTTGAGAAATATCAGAACAGTGAGTAAAAAGTTCTTTTTATGCGAGTCCTGATTTGGTTTTATAAGCATTACTATTTATGTAGAATAATGTGCTAAGACGATAAAATATGTGAATCCAGATGAAAGCTTCAGCACAAAAAATAGAAGCAATATCGCAAAGAACATGGAAATCAATTCAATTACAGGACGGGGACCTCTTCAGACCTTGCATGACTGAGCTTGCTAAAACCAATCTTAAACTGTCTATTCTTTGAGGCTGTATATTGCTGGTTTTTCTCTATATACCTATTTGAAGTAATACAAAAGAATTTTATATATTTTGGGCCTACAAGTAGTTAAAGGACATGGGTCGTAATTAGTCAGTAAACACACTCCGTTGTCTTATAGGCCTTCAAATGTGACCCTTGATGTCTTAGGCTTTTCCTGAGTATCTAATATTTTAGACAACTAAACTAGGAATCAAGACCACATAACTCAATGAATTATTTGGTAAGACCATAATTTACTTAAATTGATGTGCTCTAAGAATAGCAAATAAATATTTACATAGAATATTCTCCTCTACCTTTGCCATCTCCATTTTAATTTGATATAATTTACTTTGAGTACAAAATCAACATGCGTTTAAAATTTATTTTTCCTCTTCCTAACCAGAATACCCTTAGAATAAAAGACATCAAATATGGAGCAAGTGAACTGTGTCCTGAGGATGCAGTAGCCCATACTCTTGCACATGCATTCTACTCTTAAACGGTCGGGCAATTTTCATTCTCTAAGTGATGACTATAAGCAATCTTCTAAGAAAAATTTGATTATTTACATGCTTATCAGCCTAACTCTACCAGTCTCTTTAAATTTGTTAAGTAATTTATTAGAAGAGAATCAACAAAAGTAAAAAAAGTGAATATATAAATATATATATATATACACACACATCAATCAAAATCATAAGCTCAAGATATTAAGAAAACCCAAAAAGGACTGAGAAGAGGTAAGAAAAATATTGAAAAGGCCAAAAGAATAGCATCATCAGGATTCCCATCTTTAGCGTTGCCTATGTATAACTCCACACCTTCTGACACCATGTCATTCCCCTCAAGGATGCCTCATGCAAGTATACTTCTTCCAAATCCCCAAAGCACCACTCCAAGCTGAAAACATCTATACAACTAAATTTGGCATAAACCCATGCACTCCAAACATGGAGAAGAACAACATCCAAAAGGTACCTAGTAATCACATGATGTTTCAACTGTCTCTACTCTATTTGCACATTGAAACCTTTTTCTTTCCTTGAATTATTTTACTGCTGCTTATACCATTCAGTTCCATCGGCCAAAAAATAAAACAAAATAAATAAAAGACTATTCTGTTCTACTTGTTAGATGAGTCATGCTCTTCATAACACACTGGCTTTGGCTCAAGATAGGAGGCATTTTATATAAATACACTTATGCACCAAACCTCAAGCTGCCCACCTGCCTATAGTCAATGCCAAAATTCATAGTTATGGTCCTCCAATAAGCAAGAGATTGTTGTAGTAGAGTTTAAGGTTGACTTTGTAAAAAAGGGATTACAGGGGAAGATAACAAAATTATTCCTTTTGGATTTGAGCAATGTTGCTGGGTGGCAAAAGCAGCTTTGGGCATAAATGAATCTGCTAAGCCAACTTACCCATTATGCCTTATAAATGTACTCATCCAAAAACATATTGAAAAATGTAAGAAATACAAACTAGAAAGGTAACTCCCCAAAAAGGCCACCTTATTCCTATCCAAAGTCCACTCCATAAGAAGAAGTCCCTAACCTACTAGACCATTCATCCACCCCTCTCCATATTTCTTCTTTATCTCAAGCCTACAATGCCCTTTACAGAAAATTTTTCAAAAGCCATTACTTTGGAAGAATTTGATCAAACAACTCCTAACCTACTGGAACACAAGCGCCACAACCTATTAAATGAAGATGGCATATGTGAAGATCTACTATACCCATATATCTACACATGCATGCACTCAATGTTAGAATAACGATTATATGATTGAATTCACCATTTCCTAATAACTTAAACTTTTGGGACAAGTAGTAAATTATCATGGTTTTAGAGTAAGCAGTCCTAAGTTTGAACCCTACTCTACCTCCCATTTAAAAAGTTAAAAATCCCATGTGTTGGGCCCCTTTTTAGAGGGGTTCAGATATTAGAGATGTCTATAAATTTTCTAAGTAACTCCACCATAAAATTCTTAAAATCCTTTATTAAAGGAGTAGTCTAGATTTCACCTCATCATCAATAACTCAAGTGAATGCCAAAACATTGCTAGTAAATGCTTGTTTAAATGTTGATGACATAACAAGACTACTAATTTAATAATAAAGGATGATATTTAAGAACTCTGCAATGAAATTATCTTAAGAACTCTAGATGATCCTATATACATATATGTGATATCAGAGTTACCCAGCAACTCTAAATGATCCTCATATATCCAAAGCAAGTTCAGATTGTTCCACTTCACATTGATCTAACAAAAAAGTTGACATCTGGTGTGGACATTATGTGAAACATTTTCACATGAAAGAGTGTGAAAGTGAAACACTATTTTCCCCATTCTATCATAAAAGTCTAGAACAAGTCACACTACAATGGCCGTAAGAGCAACAAACGCATACGAATGAAACAAAATAGGCAAAAAAGATCACAAATTTGACAAAGCTAACATGACCCAAAAGAAAGTAACCTCGGGTAAGACGATCGATGGAGGAAGAGAGTTGGTCCTGGCTTGTGAGAGTGGCTTGAGCTCTGGAATCGAAGTCGCTAATCACAGTGCCCAGAGTCGAAGATATTCCCTTCGCCACAGCATCCGATTCAGGTTGTGAATTTGGATTGTCGTTTTGGTTTTGGACAGCGACACAAGTGCTCTCGTCGTCAGTGGTACTATCGCCAACGTTGTTGTTGTTGTTGTTGTTGTCTGAGGCTTCCTCCATTTGATTTTTGTTTGTAGAAAATGAGGATTGTTATGAGAGCCTCAGATTTCGAAATTGGAATTCGAATATTAAACCATACATTATTGATGCATTTGCATTTGGTGAGAGTGAGTCTGTGTTTCTGTTAATCTCGCCACTTGCACTGCAAGTAGCTGTGTCGTTTAGTTCTTTATGATTTTTATAAGAATTTTTTTTTATTAAAAAAAAAAAAAAATCAAACGTGCTATATCATATTCATATAGTTTTTTAAGAAACATATCATATTAATTTCTAAAAATATACTATTTAATTTTTTTTGTTTGTTTATTTACTATTAAAAATTTGCCAATAACCTTTTTAGCTTAAACAAAAACAGAAAAACTCCTTGGGTTTCCAATAAATACTCCTCCCTCAACTATCCAATTATTTAAAAAATATATATTAAAAAATTGGATTTTTTTTTAAATCTCTATTAATCGGAGTGTTTTTTTTTTTTTTCCAAAACATTTATAAACTAATATACATTAAAATATTAATGTATATTAAATTGTATTTAATATCATAAAAAATATATATTATTGATATTAATTTTTTTAATTGTATTTAAAGATTTTGATGTAAAAGTTCTTCAAAGTTTTAAAGTTTGTGTCTGATAGAACTTTGAAGATTGATTCATTGAAGTTATTGTAGTCCTTAGATGTTTTGGAGCTTGATTCCAACAAAACTTTTAAACTTATGAAAGAGTCCATCTGAATTAACCTTTGAGATTGGTAAGTACCTCTATTTACAAGAGTCTTACGAAAGTTTAATGACAGATGGTTGTTTTTTATTAACAACATGTGTCATAATTTTTACTATGAGAATTTATGTCTTGTTCTTCAGAAGAGACATGATATCTTTTGATTTGCCAAAGTACTTTAATTTTTAAAAACACATGAAAATATTTAATTGAAATGCTTGGGTCGCTTCAAATTAAAACAAAAACATTGACACGTGTCGACTTGTGACTAGCTCATGGATATTCTTTATAATTTCATTAAGTGATACTTGAAAAGTTTTTAGTGTATGAATAACAACAGTGAGACCTACTAAGTATCATGTGGTAGTTTGTAATTGATGGTTTTGAACATACTGGACTACTAAAAAGAATGGACAGCAATATGGAAACAAGATCTAACACTTTTTTTTTGCTATTTAGTTAGTAATCTAACCATTAAGTGCTAAGTAAGTAACACTCATTAAGACATGTCACTCATATAATGCTGGTGTCACCATATTATTAATGGAAATAAATGGCATGACCAATCTAAAAACAACATAAAAAATGAATGGCCAAAATGAAAACTTTGAAACACAAAGAACCAAAAAATTGAATAATAATAATAATAATAATAATAATAATAAATAAATAAATAAATAACCAAAATCTTTAAGTGTCAAAAGAAAAGTGTACTTAGTTCGATACTGTATTATGTATATTACTAATTGGAAATTGGCTGTTTGGTCTCTACCTTAGAGCACTCACAGCAGTAAACCTAAATAGTTATATAGCTATTTTAGCTTCACCAAAATACAAAAATGGCTCTACAGCAGTGAAGGTATAGCTAAAAATTTTAGTTTCAGAGCTACATTATGCAGCTATTTTTGGCTATGCACTGTAGCAAGAAGCTAAAAAAAATAATAATATTTTATTAAACATCTCTCTCTTCTCTCATTAAAATAATATTTTCACTTTTTCTTTCTTTTTCTCTCTCCGACATCCTTCATCTCCTCTCTGCTTCGCCGACCAGCTCGCCGACGGTGGTGCTCATAAAATCCATATAAAACCAATCGAATCATACACCTAGCCACCAGAAAAACACTGAATCGGACCACTACCATCGAAGCAAAGTCAATCCACCAAACCCACATCACAAAACACCACAAAACACAAACCCACAAGAGATAAAGTAGAGAGAAAGATCAAAGCAACGCCGGTCCAAAAATCGAATCAACGCCGGTCCAAACCCATGGCACAACCGACAAACCCGCACCGGCAAGAAAGGCGAGAGCCTTTGGTGGTTTGTTGATCGAGTTGTGGTGGTGGGTTGCCGATTGGTTGACGTATTGATGTTGTGCCCGATGAACTCGTACCTGGAGCAAGAGCTCCAAAGGCGCTACAATGTCCTCAAGCTCTGGATGGCCCCGGAGAAGTCACAGTTCATCAAGGACCACTCTGCCACCATCAGGGCCATCGTCGGAAACAGAAGCAATGGTGCCCACGCCTTTGGTGGTTTGTTGATCGAGTGGTTTGCAATTTTGGGTTGTTGGGCTTTTTCTTGATGGGTTTGGTAACAGTGGTGGGGGTTTGGGTTGTGATCACTTTGTTGGCATCTTGGTTCAGAGAAAGAGAAAGAGACAAAGAGGAAGAGAGAGTAAAAATTAATAAGGAAAAAATAAAGAAGGGATATTTAATTGAAGTGGTAAATTTTCTTAAAAAAAAAAAAAATTGAAGTGGTAAAAAAATATCATTGTAGTGGTGGCGGCGGCGGTGAAAGAGTTAGTGGCGACGATAGTGGTAGTGGCAGCAGTAGTGGTTGCGGTGGTTGTGATTGTTATTTATTGTAGTGGATATATTATTTTATTATAATAGATATATTATTTTATTGTGATGTTTATATTATTTTATTGTGTTGAAAGCTAAAATAGATCAATTGCTGCAGAATGTTTTGTAAATAGATAAAGTAACTTTTTGTGGTGCCAAATAGCTAAATTTTTAGCTCCACTGCTGTGGATGCTCTTACAGGTCAAAACTAGAACTACTAAAATTCAACATTTGAAATAAAATAAAAAAGATGGAACAGTCGGTGTAAAATCAAAGTAAAAGTGTATAATATTATCTCTATTGGTAGCAAGGAAGATGGATGAAATGCCTATCGGTAGAGCAATGAAATGCCATTTGAAATGGTAAA
Organism: Notholithocarpus densiflorus; assembly: GCA_030021035.2. Taxonomy (NCBI): domain Eukaryota; kingdom Viridiplantae; phylum Streptophyta; class Magnoliopsida; order Fagales; family Fagaceae; genus Notholithocarpus; species Notholithocarpus densiflorus. Next base: position 47,565 of record JARYZH020000283.1, on the reverse strand, counting down.
AATTGAAAACCTTTCGAAGACATCAATCCTCAGCCAAATTGATTTTGTTTTTCTTTCAATTCTCTCTATTCCTTTTTGTGATAAATATTATCAGGATTCTATAATTACTAATGATAGCAAGGTAGATAGATGGAAAAACAATGGAACAACAAAACAATCCTTAATTACTTGTAAGATGACTTTTTTACCCAATATTCTTTCACTCCATCTTCTCTTTTTCTGATAAATAATGAACAATTCACTCCATCTTCTCTATAATCAAACAAAGATTTAAAAGCAAAAAATGAAGTTGCAGAATCAACAGTTCATAATAGAAGTCAGATCTATGAATAAAGCAGAAATTGGTTGAGTTTTTCTCAACTAATCTAAATAAGAAATGAAAACCATTTATATCCAAGGTTCATTTTACAATTTTCTTTTCTCTACTGGGTGTCCATGAGATATTTATGAAGAGATAAAAATAATAGACCCTGGTTTTGATACTAGACAATAGTGGTGAGGGCGGCCGAATTAGGGGGGCACAGGCAGGCAGGACTAAAGGTTGGGTGCCTTGGTGAAATGGCTGAAATGAGTAGAGTTGTGAAGTAAGTGCCATGTAGTGGCATCCTGCATCCAGAAATTAGTGTTTTCAGCATCCATTCACATACCACATGATCGGGATTTAAACAATACATCTGAAAATTATCTTCTTCTTTTCTTTTTTTTGATAAGCATACATCTGAAAATCATCATAACATGCTCCTTCAGTTAGTATAAGGGTATTATGATTAATATGGAGTAACTAATTATGGCAAAGAAACTATACATGAGCAGAGACCTGAGAGCTAAAGATATAATATCCATTTCAATTATTATTCCATGATAAACTTGAAAGACAATTGCAAAATGAGAATTATTAATAAGAGGTCAATTTCTACCTATATTTCACTCTGATGTAGAACATCATGTGATGTAAAAATCAATGACACATGACTTTCAGAAGATAATGGCTTTGTGTTTAGGTTGTACTTCTCCTTTAAATAAAGGAGGGTTGGATTAGTAGTTCTATAACTGCCAAAAATAAAGAACGTCTTTTCATATATCAAGGCTCAGCAGCCAGCTCCAAACAATATAAGGACTTATGAAGCATAGTTAGGGAGTGGAACTTCATGTCTCTAGCTTAGAACAGACATTTTTCTCCTCAAAGCAGTAGCACACCTTTTCTTCTCAAAGTTGTGTTATCTTAGTCTTCCCAGTAAGTAGATATGAAGTGTTTGAAGAAAAGCTCTGATGGTTAAAAATAAATAAAGCTATGGAACCCTGCTCTCTCTCTCTCTCTCTGCCTAGTTGATGAGAAGGTTCACCTCTGTAGTTGATGAAAATAGAAGAAACTTTGTATACAATCTTGTAAGCCATCTGACACTCCTATTTGAAAATCATGCGAGCAAACATAAAAAATGCTTAAGGGTACTAACCAATTTCTAAATCATTCCTCTCAAATTATCTTTGTAATAGTTGTTGGTGATGTGAAATAAATGAAAAGAAGATTAAACAAATACAATTGCAAAAAATAATAATAATAACAATAATAAGGAACCAAAGAGTTGGTTTGCACAAGATAATATTCAATAAAGAAGCTTGCCATGCCCATGTACTGTTAGACTAAATTTATAGCATAAAATGAGCAATAGAAAGTCTTTACAAAATTAACAGGCTATGATTTACAAAACAAAATTTTAAATTTGGAGCAAAGCAAATAGAGGATTACCACAGAGCTGAGATCCTCATGCACGAGCTTGTTCACTTCTAAACATTCGAATACAACATCAATCTTCTAAAAGAGGCTTTGTTACATTGGTCAGTCTATACCCATGATTGGACACAGTCACCGCTCTTCAAACTGAATAACAAATCATTCTCCTACAAAACTCTGGTCCTGTTTGCTTCTTTCTATACTTGTGGTATTCTCATGTAATCTAAATTGGTAAACCATCAAGGTCATACTGCATAACAAGTCTTTCCACTGTACTCTGACTAACAACCTGTTTAACATGCAAGTCCTTCAAAACTTTGGCTGCCAGCTCTGTTTCATTTTCGTGGGCAATCCCTTCTACGATAATGGTATATGTTGTTTCATTAGGCATGTGCCCTTTCTCAATCATCGTCTCAAAAATCTCCAAGGACAGATCTGTTCTTTGACATTTGCAACAGCCAAGTATAAGTGCGTTGAAATTGTCAGTATCAGGCCTATAGTTATTTTCTTCCATTACCCAGAATATCTCCATGGCCTCATCTAGCATTCCCTCCGTACACAATCCTCTGATTAAAGAAGAATAGGTATAAGAATCTGGTGTAAATCCGTTCTTTGCCATCTCATATAATATCTGAAATGCGGGATATGTGTTCCCTTTCCTACACAAGCATGTGATCACACCTCTGTAGAAATCATGCATGGAGGATTCTTGCTTATTACCCAAGCTTTGAATTATAAAGAATGCCTCTTGCACCATTCCCTCCTCACAAAGCACAGCAATGGCATTGTATGTTCCATCATTAGGACTACAGTGCCGATAAATCATTTTGTCTAGACACTTAAGCACAAGATCTACTTTCCCCTCTTTGCAGAGACGAGCAATAATCGGGTTGTAGCTTGCAGCAGTAGGTCTGAACCGTCTCTTCATCATTTCATCCAAAACCTCAAGAGCATGTTCAGTTCTGCCATGCCGAGCAAGCGAACCAATCAATATATTGTAAGTAACTACTGATGGTGAGCGATCCTCACCATCCATCTCAGCCAGTAACTCATTTGCTTCCTCCCACCGCCCCTCATAGCACAAACTCCTCAACAAAATGTTATAACTCACAACATTTGGATTGAACCCCTTTGAAGGCAAATCCCTGAAGAACCTGATTGCCTCTTCGATCCTACCTTCCTTGCACATACCAGTTAACAAAATATTGTAACTAACCAAATTGGGCTTCCCACCCTTAGCCATTATCTCATCCAATAGCTTTATGGCCTCATTCACTCCTTTTTCCTTATAGGCAGCTTCAAGCAAGAAGGAGTATGTGAATGCATTTGGGACCAGCCCCTTCTTCATCAATCGATCCAGAAGCTGCAAGCTTTGGTACAAGTTTCCATGCATACAAAGTCCTCTAACAAGCGAATTATATGTAACAGTATTGGTCGGGAAGCCATGTTCCTCCATTTTTTCAACCAATTGCATTGCATATCCAACATTGCCTCTTTTACACAAATAGTTCACCAAGTATGTATAGGAAGCCGCATCGGGTATAATACCTGATCCGAATCATCATCTCCATCACTCTAATCGCTTTTCTCATCTTATTTACCTTGCACAGATCATACAAGAGCTGAGTTGCTTGAACAACATTAGGCTTTTGGCCCTTCCCTACCTTATTTTCCAAATGAAGAAATGCATCACTGAGTCTAATTTCCCTACTTTTTGAGTCACTCTTCCCAAACCTCCAGTTGGGCAGAGTAAAAACAGTGTCTTTTGGAGAAATAGTTATCTGGGTAGATGCCAAAACTCTAGAAAACCCCTTATTGAGTGAAAAAGAATGGAAATTTGGGGCATGGGAGAAGAACCCACAACCCTTTCTTGTAGTTGTTTCTGGTGATGGGTTTGCAATAGGGGACACTGAATTCAGTAGGCTAGTCATGGCCAAAGAATCAAATGTAGTTTACAACAACTTATACAAGGATTTAAATTTCTATCCTTAGCATAAAGAACAACAATCAACCAAACAATCAAAATTCTGGGTTGGTCTTAACGGATAGATAGAATATAGAATATAATACTCAATCTTTTCAGTATGAACAAGTTAAATGCATAGAGAAAAGAGAGAGAACCCCATCTGAGACAGATTTTCTATATGAAAGAATCAAGAATCTGAGAAGAACAGAAGAGAAAAAAGGGACCAACGTACACTGTATTTCAGTTGAAGATGTTTCTCTCAAAGCTTGAATCTTCTCGAGAATGGTTGGGGCAAGAGAGAGAGAGAGTGAGTGAGTCAGTGAAACTGTGAGGCTAGTAATGAGTAAAGCAGTGTTTATATCATATATTTGCTGTAATGAAATGTTAAGAAACTTGGTGTGTCTGTCTCATCTCTTCAGTCCCATCCACACCTCCCTCTCTTGTTATCCAACCCTTTTTTACGCATTAGTGAACTCCACGCGCCATTGACACGCGTTCATGATATCGGACTTGGACTTTTTTTTTTTTTTTTTTTAAAGATAAAAAAAAATATATAAATAAAGGTAATTTCTTTACCGACCGTTAGAATTAGAAATCAAAACGAAACCTAGTTGAGTTCCAATTCCCTTCCACAATTTTACAAACCCTCGTTGAAAGATTGTGAAAAATGTATGCAGGATTGTGGGAGAGAGGCCCGTTGCTGGGCAAAGGAGCATTTGGGTCTGTGTTTCTGGCCAAACCCACATCCAAGTTTCGCTCTTTTCCTTCGTTGATGGCAGTGAAGTCAGCGGAGATTTCTGTTTCTGCTACACTTCAGAAGGAGAAAGAGGTTTTTGACAATGTTCAGGGCTACCCTTTTGTCATTCACTGCTTTGGTGAAGACTCCACGGTTGAAGATAACGGTGACATGGTTTATAACTTGTTGCTTGAGTACGCTTCTGGCGGAAGCTTGAGAGATTTGATTCACAATTCTGGTGGGTGTGGTTTGCCTGAAAGTGATGTCAAACGCTACACCAAGTGTATTCTAAAAGGGCTTAATCATATTCATGGATGTGGGTATGTACACTGTGATATCAAGCCTGAGAATGTTCTGCTTGTGAATGTGAGTGCTAGTACTACTGATGGTGCTCATTTTGTGGCCAAGATTGCTGATCTTGGGTTGGCCAAGAGGTCATGGCAGAGGAAGAAGATGAGGATGGACTTGAGAGGCACTGCTTTGTATATGGCACCTGAGTGTTTGATTGAGTGTGTGCAAGAGCCTCCCTCTGATATTTGGGCTTTGGGTTGTGTTGTTTGTGAGATGTTGACTGGGAAATCTCCTTGGGATAGGGGAAAAGAGTTTAACAAACGGGATCTGTTCAATCTTATTGCTGACGAGCGCGAATTGCCTGAAATTCCAACTGGGGTTTCAAGTCAAGCCAAAGATTTTCTGAAAGCGTGCCTTGTAAAGAAATATATGTATAGGTTTACTGCTGAGATGTTGATGGATCACCCGTTTCTTGACGGACTTGGTGATGAAGAAATACCGGCTGTTACCTGTGTTTCTGGAACTGATGAGGTCGATTATGAGGTTTTTTGTTTCTCAGAAGATTATGAGTTAAGTTGTTCTTCTGGTGATTTCAGCTTGCTGCCTGATGATGGTATGGCGTTATGTTTTCCTCCTTCACAATTTGATGATTTGGGAGAACATTTGGATGGGAGATCAGATGAAAATGTGCCTGTTTTAGGCCAGAAAAGGAGGAGGATTACATGTTATGATAACCATATATGTGAGAGAGCAGCACGTCGAACTTTGAAGTGCCCTGCTTCTACCATACCTGCTGTTGGAGCTTGACTGTATATTCCACCATACCTGCTGTTGGAGCTTAATTGTATATTCTTACAATATCTGATAGAGTATTCCTCATATACTATCTTAACTAGGCACTGAATTGTTCATTATAACAATTTTAGATAGAGTATTCCTTATATGATTAGTGTACAAGGCAGTAGGCACGCACAAAATTGTACTTATTCTTGAAACATTTTCAAGTATATAATATAACCCAATTTTGCTATAACAAGGTTGTGCTTTTTCCTTACAATTTATTTTCTTGTTTCCCTTTCATTTTGTGTTGTTGTTTGACGGCTAAGAGTTGTGGTATTTGACATACTTTGCTAGTTAAACCTCTTTTTTCGGAAAGCAACAATTCCAACCACTGCACATTGCATGTTCTGACTTGTAATTTCCTTGTATCGGCAGGGAATTTATCTCACAATGGAATTTGAAAGATGTGTTGTAATTTGTAAATATAATGGGTATTTTTCTCTCTATTGCTTTAGTATTGGCAATTTGGATCTGGTGGATTTGTGTTCCAGGTATGATATCTATCTGAATTTGTTTTCATCTATTTTTTGTTGAGTACTCCTATGAGCGGAGGATTTGTATGGAAATTTTCTTGAATGGCTTTTTCTCGTATGGCAGCAAGTACTCCTATGGCAATTTTATGGTATGGCTTTTACAAAGAAAATTTTCAAAGGAGTACTTGCTTTTTAATGGATTTCTGTCTTCTTTTCATCTATTTTTTGTTGTGTACTATCCTATCATATTTCTACCATTTCTATTCAAATGAGTAATGCTGAACTGGGTTTGGGTTTTGTTTGTATTTAATGTAAAAAAGTTGATTACTTGCTGCCAAAAACTTCATTTTTTGACTCTCTGATAGTTGAGATGGTTTACAAACTTAGCTAGTTATACCTAATTTAGGAAAGCACTAATTCAACCAATGCGCTTTGCATGCGCTGTTTTTTATGGATTTTCAAGTAAGATCTCTGTTGTGAGTTGCTATATTGGTAGATTAGGAGCTCCCACATATTAAAATAAAAAAGAAGGAAAGAAAGAAACCAGAGAGATAGAGAGAGTTACGAGGAACTGTTTTCTCATTCTTAATTCAGAATCCTGTAAAATAGTTCTCTGTTTGTAGTTTGTACACTATTTGTTTGTTTTATAAATTTAGATTATTGGTTGCATATAAACTATATTTGAGGAGCATCTCATAGGCCCTCTGTGTCAATGCTGCAGTTGGCAATTTTCTTGTATCAGCAGATGATTCATCTCATAATATAATTTGAAAGTTGTGTCATAACTTGAAAAAATAATGGGTACAGTACACAGCAAGTAATCAATTTCATCTATTTTTGTCGTGTACTTAGTACTCCTATCATATTTCAGCCATTTCTAGTTCCACGGATTCAATGCTGAACTGAGTTTGGATTTTGTTTGTGTTTAATGTATTAAAGTTGACTACTTTCTACGAAAAAATTTAGTAAATTATTGTTTAGTTTCTGGGGGTTTTTTTTTTGGGCCTTCATATATGTGATGCATTCTGTTAAGATTAGACAAATGCTTAGGGTTTTGTTTTCCTAAATTGTGGCTACCATGTGTTGCTTTCAAATAAAAGAATGATGCTGGACAGCAGTATAGTGTGCTTAGGATACAAAGTTTGATGAAAGAAAAAGAGTCTAGAAGGTATAGGGTGCAACCGGAATGATATCAACAATAACACCCATATTTGTGTTGCCACGGATGGGTGTCAGCCATATTTGAAAAGAATTAGCTTATTTCAACTATTGTTGATGAGCTTTGGTATCCACTGGATCCCTAGTTTCTACCTCTGTCAACACTTTTTTTTTTTCCTGAATATACCTTTGTCAAGTAAAATTATGTGTTTTGTGACATAAGATAATATCGAGAATCTAGTTAAAATTAGTAATTATGGTTTGCGAAATAGGCCTAATGTCCACAGTGGTAATAAGATCATAATTCATTTTGAAAACTTCAACCAATTAGTAGGGTTAGTCATGGGTCTAATGAGCTCCAACATTTCCTTTTTTCTTTTATATGTAGAGCTCTAGCGTTACTTTTGTGGATGTTACTTTGAAGTTTTAGCCAGAATGCCAGATAATGGTGAACTACTTTCCGATGCTACTCTCTTGGACAATTTTTGGTAGTTTATCAATTTTGCTATCTCTTGTTTTGTGATTGCATGTTCTGCAAATTGGGAGTACTCTCACTCATACCACTTTATGATGCTAATTGAACCAAAAATAGCAACACTCTACTTTTGGCATGTCTAGTTGTTGGGAAGACTATATATCTGGAGAAGCACATTTAACTGCTGTTATTGAGTTTTCCAGCAGGCCTCTTCCCATGAAGTTGGCATGAAAGATCTTGGCTTTCTTCAGGTTTGATTGAACATTCATGAACCCTTTAATGCTCTCTGATTTTCAGCGGTAATATGTTGCTCATTTAATATCATAGGTTTGCTCAGATAATTTCACAATACTCTTACTCTTATACAACTTTATTTGATGCTTCACCTGGACGGTTGGGAGTCAACTGCTACTTTGTAGAAAACCCTTGGCCTAATATTGCTTATAACAGCACTACTGTTGTTACTGCAACTTCAATGTTGTTTTGAAAAGCTTCTTTTTATTTTTTTAGTTTTATTTTATCCTTCTGGTCATTCACTCCTAAATAGGCTAGTGAGGCGTTTTGAAACTGATTTTTGAGGTTTTTGTACTCATTTTCTTTTAGATTAAGATGCATTATATCAAATATCCATTTATCATTGCAGTTTAATGTACTATTTGCCATCATATTAAAAAATTTCGCACTTGTCCCTCCATTTGTATGTGCAGTATATAATGTCCTAAAATGGATGAGCATGTTGACGCTGACTTCCTGCTACACATGTCATCCAAAAAATCTTCATTGCCTCCTGACTTCTTGGTTATATATTTATGAACTTCCATTGCCCCATCCTTCGTGTAACATACTTTAACTTCATTTACATCTTATCAAAATCTCAAGAATAACTTGTATTTTTTAAAACTAAATAGACCTCCTTTGACTTGTATTTATGGCAATAAAAAAAGTTTAATGTTATTGAGACTTAACCTCATTGAGGCTTATCAAGCCTGAGAATGTTTTGTTTGTGAATGTGAGTGCTAATACTAATACTACTGATAGTGATCATTTTGTGGCAAAGATTATGGATCTTGGGTTGGCCAAAAGGAAAAAGATGAGGTTGGGATTGAGAGGCACCGCATTGTATATGGCACCTGAATGTTTGATTTAGTGTGCAAGAGCCTCCTTCTGATATTTGGGGTTTGGGTTGTGTTGTTTGTGAGATGTTGACTGGGAAATCTCCTTGGGATAGGGTTAGAGTTGGACAGACTGGATCTGTTCGATCTTATCGCTGATGAGCACGAATTGCCTCAAGTTGGAGCTTGATTGTATATTCTTGATTCTACTACCATACCTGCTGTTGGAGCCTAATTGTATATTCTTAAGAGCATCTGACAGAGTTAGTATCAATCTCAGATTAACAAGGTGGGTTGTTGTCAATGAGCTCACTGGATCCCGAGTTCCTACCTTTGACTAGCTAAACTATGCATTTGGTGACAAAGATGAAACCAAGAGTCTAGTTATAAGTAGTAATTATTGTTTGTGCAATTGTTCTAATGTCCATAGTGATGTTAGGTTCATAATTAATTCTGAAATTTTCACCAAATAAATAGGATTGGCCATGGGCTTAATGAGCTTTTGCAGTAATATACTTAAAATTTTGCCAGTTTATCACACCATCTCTAGGTTTGAAATTTCATATTTTGAAGATTTCTTATCATAGTACACTCGCTCATATTGCTTTATGATGCTTATGACCTGCTTGTTGTTCTTGAAAAGCATGTTTAACCTGCTCTAATTGAGGTGGCTGGGATGAAATATCTTGGCTTTCTTCAACATACTTTGTATCTTCAGATTAGGCTGAACATTTATTCATGGCTCTTTGATGCTCTCTAATTTTCAGCAGTAAAATATTGCTCATGTAATATTAGGTTTAATTACACTATACTGTTGTTTTGTATGACTTACCAATCACATCCATAGACATTAATAACACATTGTCTTGAAAAAAACACTACCAAAGGTAAAAAGTTTTGGAGTGACTATAACAAATTGTTTATTGAGTAGGGGTGTAGCAGCTAAGATCCAAGAGGAATTCTTGAGGCATTTTCAAACTAATTTTTCTCCACCTGACAGAAGGTTAGTGCACAACCTTGTTTCTAAGTAGCAGGGGCTCCCTACCCCTATGCTTACTAGTGGACAGAAGGAGTTCTTGGATAGGCCATTGACCGAGGGGGAAGTTGCTGAGGCAGTGAGTCAAAAAAGTGAATGTATTGGAACCTCCACAATGGGCACCATTGCCATATCTATAACTGTCTCTGTGTATTCTAAAAAATTCAATTTATTTTTTCTCCCCGTTGCACCGTTTCTTTTCTACAAGAAAGAGTACAGAAGCAATGTATGTAATTCTTTGATTGTTCATATATACTCTCAAGTCTCAAACCCCTGAATCCTGATTCAAAAGAGAAAGTGAGTGAGGGGGTTATGCAACTATATCCTATCCCCTTGATGAAAATCTTAGTAAATATTTTGAAACTACTGCCTTCGATTATTCAAAATCCAAGTTTAATTTGAAAATTAAATTCAAGTTCTTCGCTACTCTGTTGTAAGTGCACAACTATGGTGCCTAATATTTGGAAAAGGATCACGTTTACTTTGTTGAAAATTGTGTGAAAATATGTAATCGACCATAAAAAGGTTTTGGGCAGCCAACTATGGTGCCTAATAGCTGTAGATAAAACTCTAGACTTAAGTCTATTTTTTCCGTTTGAAAATTTTGTTTTACGTCGGAGGCTTGTGATATCAGCTCCCTTAGAGTGTTTGAGGAAATGCCAAAATCTTATAGTTAAAAAATCTTATAGTTTTCCATCCCAAAATCTTATAGTTTTGGGAAAGCACTTTTTGAAACCATTACTAAACGCTTATTTTATATTTTCGGTCTCAAGAAGTGCGTTTTGGCTTTTAGAAGCTGAAACAAACACACACTAAATCCACCAATTATGTCTTAACTAGAAATTGAGTCCCAAGCAGGGGTGTTTGTGGTGTGGTTTTGGGCCATTTTAAGCACCGCACTTTGCGGTGTGGTTTGGGCAAAACCATAACTGCACTGAACTTCAATTTTGCGGTCACATGTGCGGTGTACAAAGTGCGGTTTGGTCAGTTTTGAGATGATATATTTTTCAAGATGTCATGGCTAATTTCTAATTTACTATTAATAATCATGACAGTGTGTGTGATTGTGTGACCGTAAGTTTTAAAAAATATATAACTTGTGTAACAAAAAAAGTAACACAAATATATATGAGTCCAAAAAAAAATTCATGAGACAATAAACTAAAAGTATCGCAAATATATAATAATAATAATAATAATAATAATAATAATAATAATAATATTAATATTAATATTAAACTCTTGAACTTTTGATTTTGTGAGAGTGTGAGTGTGAGATGGAGAAGTGAATAAAGTTTTGAACTTTTGATTTTGTATTTAACCAAAATGAAGTCGTTTTTAATGTGAAACTGGAATGCATTCCAGTGTGGTTTTGTGCGATTTTCTTATTATAAACTGCACTCCGTATCGCATAGTGCAGTGCGGTGAAGTATGATTCACTACCACTTACGTTGTGGTGTGGTTACTCCATTTTGTGGGCTATTTTGGTTGGTTTGGGTGTGGTCTTGCTGTTTCAGCGGTTTGGTGAACACCCCTAGTCCCGAGCATTGTTTTAGTTAAATAGCAAATTGATATAGTTTGTATCATACTTTAGCATTGAATATGTTCAAGTTTTATTTTAACAATTTTTATAGTCATTGTTCCCTGTTTTGGCAATCTATTTAACAATAGATGTTGCTCTATAATCTCTTATGCAGGGGAAGGCACGAGTGCATTGTCATTATTCGACCGTGCTACTATTATGTATCTTATGTTGCAACCATGGGCTTCTTTCCCATGGATCATGTCACTTTGCAATATTTGAAATTGATTGGCAGATTTTCAATCAATGGCCAGTGATTATTCTTTTGAGAGTAGCCCCTCTAATCTGATATTTTTTCTGTTTTGTAGTCATGCATTTTTTTTTTTTTGATTAGTTTTAATTATTTCCTAGTTTAATTATTTAATTTTTTTGGCATTTAGGAAATTTTAATTTTTGAGATTTTGAGTTTTATTTTTTAGATTTATTATGGTACTAAAAGTTAAATCTTTTGAATTTTGGTTTATCTACTTAATCTTGTGCTTTTCAGTACAATGTGAGATTCTGAGAAAATTTGTAACTTTTAATTTTTGTTTGGTAAATCTGAAAATGGACGAAAATGAGATGAATTGAGTTTGAATCTTATGTTTTATTTCTCTTTTTGTGGTAGTTTCGTTCATGGTATACAATCTCACTCATAGCCGAATGAAGAAGATGGGTTATTATGTCAGATTTGTGTTGGTATATGCTTATAAATTTATAGGAGAAAGATGACTTTCCATTTTGATTGGTTGTGAATTGGAGCAATTATACTACTCACCAGTGGCATGGAATCTTTACTGGAGCGATTCTAGAGGTTCTAATTTTGCTAAAAAAAATAATATTAATAAACAAAAGGTAGAGCTGAGCTCTCATATTATTTAGTTGTTTTGTGGGTGAAAAGTGAATGAGATGGAGCAACAAATGAATCAGGAAATCCTTTTGCTAAAGGAGGAGTTGGCAAAAGCGAGTATGAATCTATCATAGTAGATGTTTTTGAGAAATTAAACTGTTGAAGGACAAGTTGACGAAGGTGAGGCGAGGAGCGATAAGTTGGAGATGAAGTTGGGCTTCCAGAGACGTCAAAGTTTTGGTGCAAAGGCATTGCTGCTTGACTTAGTGGTGTTGATTGATGTATCATGGTATGTATTCAATAGGTTGGTTGAACATTTTGCTTTGTCTTTTCTTTTATTTTTCTTGGTGAAAATTTATAAAATAAATCCTTGGTAGGACTAGTGCACAGTTATAACTTGTGGTAAGGTGAAAGGAAATCTCTATACTTGCGATTTTCTTCTTTTAGTGTTTGAAATTGCGGCAACTAATTGAAGAATGAAATTCTGGTTTGGAATGGTAAAACTTTTGAATTATTGTGTCTCATTTATAGATAACTTGATAAAAATTAATTTGGAGTTGACATATGTTTGTTTTAACATAAACATAATAATATATTATAAACATAACTGTATGCACCACAATGTGCGAAAACTAGATGTCCTATGGGAAAGGATGACTTTCATTTAGTTCAACCATGATCCTTCCATAATGGAATTGTGTAGGAAGAAAGCATCAATTGTTAAATTTGAAAATGACCAAATTTTATATCATAATGACGTTTTAAATAAAATTGAGTAGGCCCTAACTTTCTAATAAATTTACTAAATTCTCTAAAAAAACAAATTGGTGTATAAAACACTAGTAGTAGGTGTGTTCGGGTGATTAAATGTTCATCAGGTTTTGAAACTGTTGTTTATTACAAGCTGACAACAATGGAGTTGGGTGGCTGCAAAAAAATGAAATTTGGACCCTACGTGAGTTTGTTAAGCATCTTTTGATCACTTGCAAATTTAATTTTAGAAGATCCTAATTTGTTCGCTATAAGAAGATCCTAATTTGTTCGCTATCAACCACAATTGTTGCTTTGAAAACGTTTTTCTAACCATTCATATCATCCTAAACTCTGAAGTTTATCTTTTAGACTTCATATGTATTAAAATATTCTACCGTTCGATATCACTAAATTCTGAGGCATGTCCGTCAAAAATTAGATTGTTGATGGATTGAATGATAACAATGGCCAGCTCTTTCAAAAAGCATTTGCTATAATAGTTTGTAGTATTACATAAAACTAATTATTTTTCCATTCTTTAATATAATATGATTAAGTTAATTCTTTTGGGATTGCATTGTGGTATAACTTATTTATATTGTTTTGAAAGTGTTTTTTGTGTGAATGGAGGAAAGATATGGTAAAACTTAGGGTGTTCATCAAGTTTGGGTTTCTGAATGTCATACTTTTGCATATGTTAGTATATTCACCCAGCTTGAGAACCTTTCTAAGGATTCTAAGATTCGACTATTTGTTTAAGGTTAACACTATTCATATAATAAATTTTAATTCTTAAATTTCCTTCTTTCACACATGATGGATCAAAAATGGAAAGGAGCAAAGTTGAGAGAAATTAATTCAGTTTTGATTACATGTTGAAACATATGTGTAAACACAAATACAACAATATAATGTCAAACATAACTATAAGCACAACCATGGAATGAATTGATACCTTAATTCAATTCTAATATCGTATTTCCAAAAACAAAAATTATATTAACATTTATTAATTATAAAGTATCAAATTGAGTAATAAAGTATTAAACAAAAAAAATTAAGATTAAGGATTTCTTTTCAAATATCTTACCTCGCTTAGACAAAAAAAAAAAAAAAAAAAAAAAAACTCATATCAAACGGAACAAACAATAATACATCTGTATACAAATAAAACAAATAGAAATCTGTAAAATAAATTAGAAAAATTTACAATATTGATGTGTATAAAAATGAAAAATGATTATGGTTAAGGCTCGTGTTTGACATAATCTCCTTAAGACAGGTTTACATCCTTACAATTGATGGTTTGAGGCTTTTGGTCACTTGTCTCTCAAGATATAATGATCACAAAAAATAGAAGAAACATATCAATCTAAATAATATAGTGAACAAAACTGTGTCTCTTTCTCTCTGTTTAACTCTATGCAGAAAAATATATTTTCCACAAAAGAACTTTCATTTATGAATGAGAGACTGTAAACACCTCATATTGTACTCATTAATAACCATTAGTCCCCGACCTCAATGATGAGCTCGACATATGTCAACCAAGGACAATTAAAGTGTTCCCAATAGTTCGGAGGTAATCATAACTCAAAAGTGCTTAAACTTTGAAAACGATGTTGAAAAATGACCTTTGCTTAGTATCTTGGCCATAAATTTTGAACCTCAAATAATTATTTGTTAGGGTCATATTTTATATAATTGGCTAATCTTTTGACAAAATGCACTTTACTTGTAATTGGGTACATCTAAGATGGGTTTAATACATCAAGAAATATGTTGTTCAAGCATATCAAGTGTTCGTGTTAAAAGACATGAAGATTGGTTTAAGAAACAAGTGAAGAAAAGTTGTTCACTAAGTCTCGACAGATGCCTGCTATCGAGACTTAATGTGAAGCTCGATAGATAGCTCAACAATAACTCGATCTATCGAGATTTACGATTTTCATTTTTCTAGATCTGAAATTTGGCCCAGACTTATGTATTTCTTAAGGGTTTCTTTTCTCACAACCCTAAACATATATAAGGCTTATTTTAAGAGTTGTTACACATGGATACAAAGACCAAGAGATTTATTTTCTCTGTGAGAAGCTACTGCGTTTGTACACCATAGGGTTTTGTAACCAAATGCTTCTTGATCTTCATTATTGATGAAGTGAAGAACTTTGTAGCCAATAACATTGTTCAAAGTTGGTGGAGTTAGTCACATACTGAGATTCGTGAGAATAGTTAGTCACAGATTGGAGATTTGTGCGTCAAAGGAAAGAAGGCTACTACAAGATCAAGTTCAATTAGATATTGAAGCGAAGGTTCAACTGTAGGTTGGTATTTTGGAATAAGCCAGGGTAGTTGGTAAGATTCCTTATACTTGTAACCGCTTGATTGTTGATTAGTGGATTATTGGGAGTGGTGACGTTAAAATCACCCAGTAGGGATTTTGCCTTGCGAGAGGTTTTCCCCATTTGTCAACAAATCACCGTGTCAATTTATTTTTTGCTGCATTTAGTTAATTTGGTAATTTGTTGGTGCCTTCACGATTTGCATACAATTGAACCTAATTAATCAACTTGGGTAATTGAATTAATTAACCGGAGTCAAGCTATCTTAACCCAACATTATTGAATGTGATTATTTTCTTTGGAAAGTAGATATCCTGGACTTCAATTTGAACACAAATTTTGCCTATTTTGGATTTAAAGTGAGTAAGTTATGGATGTTTGAAGTCGGGCCAACAACCTAGTCAAATTGGAGTTCTGCGTACACACACTCACAATCTTGCACGCACACCTTGAGTTCCAAAATTTTTTATTCTTATATTTAGTGCCCAAATCTTCAATCTTTGGGTTCGGCCACCCCCTACACCCTTAGGAACGTCCAAAAGCCTCTAAAAGGCCCCAAAAACCCTAGTTCACTTGTATAAATACCAACCTTATGCCTCAAATAAAAAAGGCGTAAATGCACTTTTAGTCCCTACGTTTTGACCCGATTTCTATTTTGGTCCCTACATTTTATTTTTACCACTTTCAGTCCCTAAACCAATTAACGCGTGACATTTAAGTCATTACCGTCACCCAACTAACAGAAAATGTTGACATGGCTGACGGCGCAGTAAAATAATAATTAAAAAATCTATTTTAGCATTAAAAAATTGCCATGTTAGAATTTAAATTTAAAAAAAATTAATTTATTAATTTTAACTAAATGAAAAAAATTAAAAACAACGGTGCTTGTGTTCTTGATACGGTGCTGCTTGGGTTCATCAGATACACAAGCACCGTACTCTTTTTCTTTTTTGTTTTCTTCTTTCTTTTTCTTTTTCTTCCCCAGATCGTTCTCCGCCTACATTCTTTCCTTTTCTTCTTTCTTTCTTCTTCTTTTTCTTCTTTCTCCCTCAATCTTGGTGCTTTTTGCTCAAACCCAAACCCAAACCCATATGCCTCAAGCTCCTCTCTCAAATCAATGGGTCTCTCTCTTTGGCATTTTTTTTTGTGGGTTTTTGTGCATATGGTGTTGCCGACTTGCCGTGGTGAGGTGGAGGGCGTGGGTTTGTGGGGATCGGTGTGGTGGATGTCTGAGTTTGTGGATCAGCGTGGTGGAGGGTGTGGGTTTGTGGTGATCGGCGTCTGTGGTGGAGTTTTGGTGATGGCATAGATCAGAGTTTGGGTCGGTCGGTGATGGGTTGCATGATTGTTCGGTGGCTGGATCGATAATGGTTGGTGGCTGGATTGAAGTTTGGTGGTGGGTTTCAGTGGCTGGATTGAAGTTTGGTGGTGGGTTTCGGTGATGGCACAGATCGGAGTTTGGTGGTGGGATTCATTCACAGATTGGAGTTTGGTGATGGGTTTCGTTCTCAGATTGAAGAGGAATGGCGCCTAGACTAGCTAAGTTTTTTTTTTTAATCAGATTTGGGTGGGGTAGTTTGCTCTGATGGGTTTGTGTGGGTAGTGGATGGGTTTATTGTTTTGGATTTGTGGTGGATAGTTGATGGTTTTGTGGCAGATTCCGGTGGATTTGTGGTTGTGATTTGAGGGCAGTCACGGGTTAGGAAAGAAAATTCTGTGTTTAGGTTTATGTTCTTGAGTTCTTTGATTTGGGTTGGAGTACTTGTTTTCATCATGTTCTTTCCGAGTTTTTTTTTTTTTAATTTTTCATTTAGTTAAAATTAATAAATTAATTTTTTTTAATTTAAATTCTGACGTGGTAATTTTTTAATGCTAAAATAGATTTTTTAAGTATTATTTTACTGTGCCGTCAACCACGTCAGCATTTTCTGTTAGTTGGGTGACGGTAAGGACTTAAATGTCACACGTTAATTGGTTTAGAGACTAAAAGTGGTAAAAATAAAATGTAGGGACCAAAATAGAAATCGGGTCAAAACGTAGGGACTAAAAGTGCATTTACGCCAATAAAAAAACCAAGCTAGAGATAGTTGATTTTACCCCCCATGTGTTATAAAACCCTATTTTCTATACTCTAACCTCACACACAGCAGCTTTGCACGTTTTCTAAGTATTTAGAACAGTGGACGCCCCAAAAAAGGCTTTTGGATTGCTGTATATTGGGTCCTTTGCGACATGATTCTTTTGTGTGCATGTGTTTCTAGGGTGAGGTGTGTGTGTGAGTCTCTTTTTCTTATTTTATGTTTAGGAGTTGCCCCCAACCATTGGTTTTGTATTAGGTGTGATTGGTCACCTATTTTTCTAATTCCTTTTAGTTACCTAATTAACTAAAAACCAATTCAAGGGTAATTAATTAATTAAGGTAAACCAAAGTCTCGAACCAAAGATCTTGGACTTGAAAGTTCGGTTACAGGTGGGGAAGGTGTTAGGCACCCCACACCGCCTATCCAAAGGATAATACCCCATTTTAATTTTAATTTCAATGTTAACGTTTTAGAGAAATAATTAGATACTTGGCATTTGGTTTTTGAAAAAGATTTTGTACAAACAATATATATATATACACACACACACATGAGCATGTGAGTATTTATTTACATATAACTATAATGTGAATATTCATGACAAATAATTATTTACAAGCAAAACATGTGAAGTAAATATACATAACATGTGAGAGTTACTACGTTGCAAAGATAATATATAATATAACATTTGAGTATTATTTATTATATATTATTTTTTTTTAGAGAGTTTCAACCTATGACGTTTGCTCCTGATGATAGCTCTTTATCATCAGACCAAGACACCAATCAGTTTTTGGTGTAGGCAGGGATTGAACCCCAGATCTCTTATTCAACCGTCAGAGATTTTACCAGTTGAGTTAACTATAACCCACTATTTATTATATATTCAACATGTGAATATGTACATAAAAAATAAAGTAGAAGGAAGGAAAAATGTCACCTTTTAGCAAATTTATCCTCCAATTTCTCATTCTCATGCACAAACATAAAGAACCAAAACATTAATGCAAAGGGGAAGGGGGAATATGTTAGCTTGATTGGTGTCTATTGGTTCAATGGAAATGAACCATAAACACAAACCTCAAAAAGAATGCAATTCCAAAAGGTTTAAAACAAAGCATACAAAAAAGACCTCAAAACTTACCTTTGGAAAGATGAGCAATTTCTTTTAGGAAAACTCATGACTCTTGGAAAAGTTTTATTTTGAGACTAAGGTTTACACTTTTTTTGGGGAAAAAAAAAGACCTAAAAAAGGATTCTCTTGGTTTTACATGAAAATGAGTTTTCCTTTAATGAAACAACATAAAGAAAGTGCTAAAAATGAAAACATTTTTATTAACAAGACTCTAAAGAAACTAAGCTTTCAAAGTTAAAAAACCTTTTTTTTTTTTGAGAAAATGAATGATCAAACTTTCTAAAGAGAACTTACCGAAAACTTGATTTTAAAACATTTGGAAAAAGGGTTGCATTTGGAAAAAGTTTAAAACAAAGGGAAAAACAAACTTGTTTGGAAAAAAGGCTTTTGTTCACTTTTTAGGGTAGAACACTTAAATTTTAAAAGGATAAAAGTTTTAGATTAAAACTACTTTGTTCTTTAAGAGAAAGTTTCCATGTTCTTTGAAAAGATACCTAAAACATAAATCAAAACCATTTAAATAAGGATTTTTGAGAAAAAGGGTTTCAGCTTTTGTTCATTTTTTTTTATGTATAAGAAAAGAACCAAACAAGGTTTTGAAAATGGAGAGTTTAAAAAATGCCCCTTTGGAAGGAATTTTTTAAGAAATTAAAAAGAAGCTTTTGAAAAGGATTCATTTTAAGAAAAAGGGATGGCCATTGGAGCCTTTTTTATTTTATAAATCTTTTGAAATCACATTTTTTAGAGATTTGCTTACCCAAGCTATTGCTATTTGGTAATCTAGAGTTTACGGTACTAGCTAGAGAGCTAGCACCCTTAAACCCTTTTAACATGAGAAAGGGAATGTGGAAGATAAAGCAAACTCAAGGGTAAAGTGCATAAATTAAAGGAGAACAACATTTAAAGACTTGAATGTATGGGCAAAAATTTGAAGAATTTAAGAGCAAGACATAATGTAAAAACTTGTATCTAAAGGAATTTAAGAGCAAGACAATAATGTAAAGGCTTGTATTTAAAGGAATTTAAGAGCAAGCCATAAAGTAAATGGATTGTTTTAAAATTCTTTTTAAAGAAATTTTTCCTAAATAAACCTTAAATCTTGTCACATCCAAGCTTATGGGTTCTCTTCCATGTTGGGAAAAAGGAGTCATAGGGACCTCTACCATTTTCCTAGAAGCATACCCGTATTGTGCTTAGGAACAAGCTTTATAACCCATTTAGGAGAAACCCATCTATGATAAATCACCATCTTCCCACTAAGGTTGGCTGTGCACGAGGAAATTCCTCCATAAACCTTCTAGTTAGGAAGATGAGGATTTATAAAAAAAATGTTTGGTTGTTTTCTCTTTTTAAATCTAAGAGATTTAAAGAGAGAAGAAAACAATGAAAAAATGGATAGAAAACATTTTTTTACAAGTATAGAAATAGCTTTAAAGAATAAAGAGCAAAGACAATAAATACACAAATAGAGAGATATAAAACAATATGTAAAGAGCAAAAAAGATTAGATGAACAACATAAAAATATCATTTCAATATATAAAATGATGTATTTTACACAGAGAGAGAGAGAGAGAGAGGGGGGGGGATTGGTCACTTAAAAAAATGTCCAAGCAAGATTTTATCAAAGAATATAAATTTTGGAAAAGTTTGTAGGGCCAAAAATTCCCTCCAAAATTAACAAAGTTAATTATAAAAACAAATAGAGAATATAAATATATATATATTTATAAAAAGAGGATTTAGAAAGTTAGTTATGACTTCACAAAATGTCAAATTGAAAGTTAGTTAGCACATCATAAATTTTAGTTTCTTAAAAAAAATTTCCCGTGTAACCTCATTAACAACAAATAAATTCAAATTGAAAATTTACATTAAACTCAAAATAAAAAAAGAGTCTCATCGGATGTAGAGTGTGTGTGATAGACTAGTATATATATACTAGCCTTTGAACACGCACTCACGTGCGTGCTTAAAGGCTATTCTATTTTTTTGGGTAAAAGTTAATGATTTGGATTCATTATAATTTGAAATTAATACATTTTTCCAATCATAAAATACCTAGTGGTGTGATGAAAAAATTACTTTATTTTTTTTTTAAATGAGAGTTTTTTATTTTTTTTTTAAAATCCTAAAAGGCAGCCACTTTATCCTAAAAGGTAGCTAGTTATTACACATCCATAACCATAACGAAAATTTCAAATGCTAAAGACTCTCACGTTGTAAACGCATAATTTTTTTATTCAATTTTTTTTAAATGGCAGTTATGTAGTTATATTTAATCCTAAAAGATAGGCACTTAGTACATATCCATAACTAAATTTTAGCATGCTTAAAAAAGCTTAAAAAAACAAATAAGAAGGGCTATCAACTTTACCATTCCTTTAATTTAGAAAAATAAATGTATTCTATTTTTTTAAATAAATGTGCAATGAAAGGCACAACAAAGAACAGTATTAAATAACATATGGAAGAGATGTGATTGAGAAAAAATAAGCTGAAGTGTAACAATTTCAATTAATTGAAAGTGTAGTGTTACACAAATTAATAAATATAGGCATATATAGGTAGGATATTTACAAAAAATAGTCTTTAACAACTAATTGATAGATTGACTACCACTTTACTCACCTGAATTCATCCAATGTGCATGCTATGCACAGTGCCAGCTCAATGGGTGAGCCAAATAGGCAACCGCCAAGGCCCCCAATGAAAAAAGGCCCCTAAATTTTTACCAATAGAGATATTCTTGTACCAATAGAAGTATTAATTAAGCCCTAAATATTCACCAATAAATAAAAAGTAGTTGTTTTTTATCAAAGAAAAACCAGTTTAAGAAAAATATTTTCATTGAATTGGTCAATCATATAATCTCTCATACATAAATGTTAAAAGAACTCATTAATCTTCTACTAGTAAATAAATTTATACTCAAATTCGATTTAGAAATATCAAATATATAACTTTATTAAACTTTTCAATCATAATTTTTTAGTATTTGGTTACTTCATTCAATTTTGTATAGTCATTGAGTAATGCAATGGGTTCGTTTTAATTTGTAATATTTTTTCTTAAAAAAAATAGATTTTAAATGAAAAAAAGAAAACCAAAAGTTAAATAAGTATTCTATTAATATTCAAAGTATAAGAATAGACCTCACTTAAAGTTGTCTCCTTAGGCCCCACAATACCTTGAGCCGGCCCTGGCTATGCAATCTAACAAAATTGTTAATATGTCACCCTAAAAAAAATACAAAAAGAAAAAAGAGAAAGAGTAGGCTTAAATGTAAGGAAAACGACATACAAAAATATTAGTAGAAAGAGAGAGCACCACTTAGAACACATATACTAAAATAATGAGTCAAACTAGATAACCACAAAAATTAGACAAATCAATATATATATCATTCCCACTCTTTTAAAAATACTCAATAATTAGAGAAATTATTAAACTGCCATCAAACTGACCAAATAAAAGAAAAGATAAGATAAGAAAGGAAAATGATATGTAAAGGATAATGATAACAAAGTGTGGTCCTATTTTGTAGGTAGTATTTTATGTGGAAGTTAAAAGAATTTTTTTTTTTTTTTTTTCCTTTCAGACTCTAAATCACAATAAAATAATAAGTTTTTTTTTTTTTTTTTTTTTTCTTTCTAAACTCTAAGTCAGCATTCAACTAATTTTTTTTTTTAAATATATCAATTTGAGTTCAAATAGAATTCATATATGAAAATGTGAATATAAGAAAACCACGTGCATTAATGATTCACAAAATAGAACTCAAAATTTTAAAGCATTAATGATTCACAGCAATCGAAATAAGTTCCAGATCCACAAACCGTGCTACAAATATCAATTTGAGTTTTAAAAAAGCAATTTGAGTTCAAATAGAACTCATATATGAAAACGTGAATATAAGAAAACCACGTGAACATAACGTTTATCGGGTTTTGATACTGTTGCTTATTATAGGGTGACAACAATGGAATTGGGTGGCTACCAAAAAAAAAAAAAAAAAAAAAAAAGACCCTACATGAGTTTGTTAAGAATCTTTTGATCGCATGAAACCTTAATTTTGGTAAACTTAGTTGGCTGTAGGAAGACCATTATTTGTTCTCTATCACCCTTGATTGTTGTTTTGATAATTTATTTGTCAGTAAGCCTGTTCTTTGTCATTTTTCCTTAACTATACACGTTCTCATATGCATTAGGCTAATTTACTATTCCCAAATTCTTTATCCCTAAATACTGAAATCAATAGCAACATATTTGCTCCTGTCATGAATGCAGTTTTTTTTGTTTTTTTTTGTTTTTTTTTGTTTTTTTTTGTTTTACATAACTATACAAATAATTTAAAAATTGTTGAAATTTTAATGGTTATTGGTCTTGTCTTTGTTTGTGTACTTCATTTTCCTGCCGCTTATAAACTTTATTACAAAATTTTCAAGAAATATTTTGTTTTTGTGCTCATTGCCTCAGGCTTGAGCAATAACGGATGACCAAATGGATAGCAAATCATAAATTGATATACATTTCTTCAATATTATCGGTGAAAGTTCTCTAAACCTAGCAATTACTGGAAAAAGGACTTCTGAAACTCCAAGTAGACCTCAAAAACATCTAGGTGAAATTGATGTACTTTTAATTGGTAGTGCATTCAATGGCTTATGGAATTTACTAATACTTTTGTTTATTATTTCATAATTCTTGCATTTTCATTTGAACTATTTAAGTTTGTTGTGATTTTCACGTTAACTTTAACTACACTTGAAACTAATGTAATGTTTGGTGTTGCTTGTTCCTTGCGGTTGAAGATCTAGTATCTCAATCATGTTGTAAGTGTTGCAATTGTTAGAGTGATATCAATACAATACAAAAGTACCTTACAGCTCTATGGTTTCTTTTTTGTTTTTAGATTCATTGATTGAAACACTTGCACATCTCAGAACATAGGGTCCAAGCTGAACCACTAACAATTCAACATAGGGTATTATTACCTGAACCTTACATCAGTTAACAGACATTCCTATGGAAGGAATAAACTCCAGAACCAACCAACCAAAATAAAACCCCCCTAATGATCCAATGAGGTACTTGTTGATTCTAACAACTTGTAGAAGAAATAAGGTTTTTTATTTTATTTTTATAGGATAAATTAGTGCCACAATTAGAAAATTAACACAACAGAACTCATAATGATGGCAAAAGGCAGATTATGATTTTAACCCATAATAGGACCACATCTCTCTTGCAAGTTATAATACATTCTATCTACTTTAAGAATACAACATCATTTGGAAAAACATATATTCCCCTTTCCTGTTCAAAAGGACCTAATCTATCTTGCTAATCACTTGGTTGCTTGAGTGCAACCAGACAATCACTTCAGGTGTGAGTCTTCAAACCAAATACATGATATTGAAAGGGTTTCCTGATGCATTCTTTAGTCGCATTTGTTCACCAGCTTATACCGTGATAGGGTTTGTTGTGGTTGTTTCACATCTCTTCTGGTTCTTGTCACACTTGTCCAAGACCCTAAATCATATCATGACTATTGAAATTTTAATTCATGTTAGTGGGAACTGAGTACTTTTAAAGTTGGGAATTGCGATGAGCAGGGTTTGAACACAATATTATGATAAATTCCCACTTATAGCAAAAGTTTAAACTATTAGAGAAATTTAAAATTTAACTATGCTAACAATTAGCAAGGAGACTCATGACTGAAATTTATTCACTTGAAAACTGTGAAGTGAAATCTTTAGATTCATTAAATGTATTTTTCTTAAACTTTTGCAATTTAATATTGTTTTCATAAATATCTCAGTATACTTTGACTAAATTCTCAGTGTTATGATTCTCTTCTGTACGATCTTCACTCTTCCACTTAATCCCAGTTTGGAAGCACCTACTGTGAATTACATATTAAGAACACATTGAAACAAAAGATTTAAGCCAGAATAAAATGTTGTTAAGTAGTGGTGACAATAGTATATACGGATATTTGATCCCTAGTTTTGTCTATTCATTATAGCCTTTCATTAGTAGTCAGAATCTCATAGAGAGCAGAAATTTTTTCAAGGTAGTGAATGATTCCGGTTAAGAGTGCTTGGGTAGGAATTTTTTTGATGGATTTCCTCAAATGGGGCATCCTTTAGGTGGACTTCTGTTGTCTCACTACCCAAAATGGATCAGTAAAACTTCTCAGTTACATGTTATTTTGTTAGGAGATGCAGGTTTATCAAAATACGCTGAGTAGATTTTAGATGATTTTACGATGTACAGAGAGATTGTTATTATATCTACATAGAGAAGAAATAGAGAAGAAAAAGAAAGAACATAAGGCATGTGATAAGTCATAAGAACATCAGAAAAAGCTAAAGGTGCTGTGAAATGGAATGCCATGTGGGGAACAATGGAAAATGGAATGGCTATGTCTCTTTAGGACCAGCTGAACTTAGAGATTGAGCTAATTGGTTAAACTGATAAGGACGGGGCCTGAGTTCAGTTTTCCGTTGCTTCACTTCTTTTTGTTTGTTTGTTTGTTTGTTTGTGACGAGACTACTACTATTATTATTATTTTGTTCTCAACTATGGTTATATATTTATGCATTCTTATTGAGTTTCTCTTGTTATTATTTATGCTGTTATCAAGCTATCTAAACCTTTGAATTCATGCATGTAATAATAAGAGGGTCTGAACCTTTCTACAGGTCCAGAGACCGAGCTTTGAGTACTGAAATACCAGCTAAACTATAATGAACAAGCAGCCAAGCAGTAGTCTTAAAAAAAGAAAAAAAAAAAGAAAGAAACGAAAGAATATAGTTTCTCTGATTGTCTATATCTTTGGCTTTCAGAAGCTGAGGCCCCCCACGTGTTTAGAGTAGGGCTAGAGCACCAAGGTGGGAAAAGAAATCGGATGGCAGTTAATGATTGGATGAGGTTTGTTTATCAGAACAGGACATGGTTTCTCATGTAATAGGCAGGAACATGGGGTGTCTGAATTCCTCCTTGGAAATACTATCCACTGACTTCCCCATGAGAGATACTAAAACAAGATGTACACACTGCTTTACCCATCCTTTTTTGGATTTTGTGATTTCTCTAATATGAGAAATTGACCTCTAGCTATTAAAGAAGGAAGCTCATTGAATAAGCATGTGTTTCACATACAAATTCTTTTAAGATTGACAGAGTTTCACATACTAGTAGCTTCTTTCTATCAAATAAGGATAGCATTCATTTAAATAATTGACATTCAACCACGAGATAAATGTACTTTCTTCAGATTCTGGTAATGTCCATATTCTACAAAATTATTAGTAAAATCTTTATTCATTCTGGGTGGTCTAAGCTATCCTTTGTGATTGGCCTCTAGAATCTTGGTTTTAAATGATTCTTAAATGTTTTGTAGGCTAATTCAGAGATTACTTGGCTCAATTATGTTTCAATGTGTTCTTTTGGGATGCCCTCTTAAGGGTCCGTTTGGTTGGAAGTGGAATAAGGAAGATAGAAAAGAAATGAGAGAAAAGTGGAGAGAGAATATTTTTAGTAGGTGTTTGGTTGGAGGGAGGAGAGGAAAAAAAATTGGTGGGTGTTTTTCCTCAAAATGGGGAAAAAACTAGAGGGGAAACTCCGATGAAGAAAAAGATTAAAAATCCATGTGCAACGTGTACATGGGTTTGTCCCTGTTTTAGGCCAGAAAAGGAAGAGGGTTACATGTTATGATAACCACATATGTGAGAGAGCAGCACATCGAACTTTGAAGTGCCCTGCTTCTGCCATACCTGCTGTTGGAGTTTGACTGTATATTCCACCATACCTGCTGTTGGAGCTTAATTGTATCTTCTTACAATATAGAGTATTCCTCATATACTATCTTAACTAGGCACTGAATTGTTCATTATTACAATTTTAGATAGAGTATTCCTTGCATGATTAGTGTACAAGGCAGTAGGCATGCACGAAATTGTACTTATTCTTGAAACATTTTTCAAGTATATAATATAACCCAATTTTGCTATAACAAGGTTGTGCTTTTTCCTTACAATTTATTTTCTTGTTTCTCTTTCATTTTGTGTTGTTTCTTAACGCCTAACAGTTGTGATATTTGACATACTTTTCTAGTTAAACCTCTTTTTCAGAAAGCAACAATTCCAACCACTGCAGTCTATTCACTACTGAAGGATCTTCTGTTAGAGCTAAGAAAAGAAGGTACAGTGCTTGTCTTTACGTTCCATATGCTTTGACAAAACATAAGTAGTATCAATCTTAGATTAGGTGAAAAATCTATTTTATAACTTCATCTATGTTAATAACTGGCATCCTAAACTTTTTACAAGGCTACTCAATCTTGGATTAACAAGGTGGGTAGCATAGTTTAAGTGTTAGCTTATTTCAACTATTGTTGATGAGCTTTGGTATCCATTGGATTCCTAGTTTCTACCTTTGACAAACCTTTTTAATTTTTTCCTAAATATACCTTTGACTAGTTAAATTATGTGTTTTGTGACATAAGATAATATCAAGAATCTAGTTAAAATTAGTAATTATGGTTTGTGTAATAGGCTTAATGTCCACAGTGGTAAGAAGATCATAATTCATTTTGAAAACTTCACCAAATTAGTAGGGTTAGTCATGGGTCTAATGAGCTCTAGCATTACCAGTTTTTATTTATTTATTTATTTATTTTTGTGATTCGTAGATCTCTAGCGTTACTTTTGTGGACCTTACTATGAAGTTTTAGCCAGAATGCCAGATAGTGGTGAGATACTTTCCGATGCTACTGACAATCTTTGGTAGTTTATCAATTTTTCTCTCTTGTTTTGTGATTGCATGTTCTGCAGATTGGTAGCACACTCACTCATACTGCTTTATGATGCTAATTGAATAAAAAATAGCAATACTCTACTTGTGGCATGTCTAGTTGTTGGGAAGACTATATATCTAGGGAAGCACATTTAACTTGCTCTTATTGAGTTTTCCCGCAGGCCTCTTCCAATGAAGTTGGGATGAAAGATCTTGGCTTTCTTCAGGTTTGATTGAACAATCATTCACGAACCCTTTAATGCTTACTGATTTTCAGCGGTTATATATTGCTCATTTAATATCTTAGGTTTGCTCAACTAATTTCACAATACTCTTACTCTTATACAACTTTATTTGATGCTTCACCTGGAAGCTTGGGAGTCAAATGCTACTTTGTAGAAAACCCTTGGCCTAGTGTTGTTCCTGCAACTTCAATGTTGTTTTGCAAAGCTTTTTTTTTTAAAATTTTATCCTCATGGTCATTCTCTCCTAAATTGGCTAGTGAGGCATTTTGAAACTGATTTTTGTGGTTTTTTATACACATTTTCTTTTAGATTAAGGCGCATTAAGCATTATATCACATCTCAATTTCATATCATTGCAATTTAATTTTCAGCGGTAAAATTTTGCTCATGTAATATTAGGTTTGCTCAGCCAATTACACTATATTGTTGTTTTGTATGACTTACCAATCACATCCTTAGACATTATTAACACATTGTCTTGAAAAAAAATTGTCAAAGGTAAACAGTTTTGGAGTGACTGTAAAAAATTGCTTGTAGCAGCTAAGATCCAAGAGGAATTCTTCAGGCATTTTCAAGCTAATTTTTCTCCACCTGACAGAAGGGTAGTGCAAAACCTTGTTTCTAAGTGGCAAGGGCTCCCTTTTCCTATGCTTACTAGTGAACAGGAGTTCTTGGATAGGCCATTGTTGATGCTCGTTTTTGCAAATCCGTACTTAAAAGCCCATGAGGAAGAAAGCCCAATAAAAAACAAGGCCCAAAGGCCTGCCAAGAAGATCGAAGAGCAAGAAAGGCCCAAAGAAAACAGAAAAGAAATAAAAGCCTAGACTTATGCCTGGGCTAAGAAAGAAATGCAAGAGAAAGTGATCTATAGCAGAATACAAATGATGAGGACAAGGAAGAGCTCAAGGAAAAAGAAGATTAAATATACAAAGATTCAAGAATTGTGATCTAGTTTTGATGTCGGACCTTCTTTGCACCTTTGATAGGTCATTTTAGTTATTAGTATTGAGTCTTTTAGGTTGAGAAGCTGTTGGATCAGTTTTAATTAAGTTTTATTAGAATAAGGGCAATTTGGTGATTTTCAGAAATCTGGAAAGGGCTGTCCTTGGCTGTACCAAAGGCCCATGAGTCTTATTTTATGTTTACGTATTATTAAGTTTTTTATTTAATTATTATTAGTATTTCTATTCATTCTAGGAATAGGTTATTTAGAGTCCAAGTCCTAGTAGGAAAAGGATAACTATAACCTCTATATAAAGGCTCTTATGTAGTCATGTTATTTCAGAATATTTTGATTAATAAAATTCAGCAGCTTATTTTAAGCTTTGTTTGTGTGATGCAAACTTCTCCGAGGTGTGATGCCAAGGAACCCTAGGTGTGATGCTTAGGAAGACCTAGGTGTGATTGCCTAGTGTTTTATTTATGTTATTTTCTGTTTATCCCCTGTTTCAGCCCCAAATAGCCGTCAACATTCATACTTTCTAACCTAAACTCTTAAAAAATAATCCTTATTCAAGAATTCATCAAGACACCTAGTATAGTGCTGAACTTCTTAACGATCCTGCATCAACAAATCTGTAGTAGAATACAAATCTGCTGTAGAATATAATTCTTCAGCAGAATGACTTCGGCAAATCAAGGCAAATTGGGTCTGTTTGTTCGTTTAGACCCCTTAAAAACAGATTAGTTTAACCAAATGGATTAGCCAAGTATTTACTTAGGTTAATTATAAGATTTAGGTTAAACACATGCAAACATATTACTTGGTGTGGAAAAGTAAAGAAGACAGTAATATGATGACCTAGGAAAACAAATGAAACCAACCGTTTCAAGGTAAAAACCTGGGGAGGATTTAACCTATCTATCCTCAAGGTAAACAAATCTACTATGAAACCAACCGTTTTAAGGTAAAAACCTGGGGAGGATTTAACCTGGCTATCCTTAAAGTAAACAAATCTACTATGATAGAATGGAAGATTACGATAGATTTAAACCCTAAATCTAGAGCTATCTCATGTAGAACTTACTCACACGACCACGTGCAGCTTCGACTTCACTGACTCTTCTATCTTGGATTTGCTGAACTCAAACTTCCCGTTTGTGACTTTGAGATCCCACTCAAAGGTTTAACAACACAAACTCTCTAGTTTGTGACTCCAAGACCACCCTTGAAGGTTTAAATCATCAACTATGTATGATCTTGTTTCAGTAACTTTAGATCTACCGGTTCTAATAATATATAGATGGAATTCTGGTAGTGACTTTGAAAGAAGAAGGCATAGTACCTTTTTGGATATCATAAGAGCACCTCCAAAGTCATCACAAAACGTGCATTAGGGTTTCCTTTAAATACTTAGTGAAATAGATATGAAACCCTAATCACTTAATAGGCTTAACAGGCTGATGGACTTTAATTGAATTCTGCAGCACCTGTCTTTCGATCAGTCGAACCTGTTCTCTTAATCGGTCGAACCTGACAGGTATTGAATTCTTCTTTCTGCAACTTGTATATTTTTGTGTTCTGAATTGTAACACCTTAAGCAATGTCTAATAAAAGGATATGAGTGAAAACTAATATGAAGAAACACGATGAAAAGAAACAAGGAACAACAGAAAGTATCAGCAACAGGTATTACGTGAAGGAAAGAAAAGACAAACACAACAGGAAACACATGAATAAATAAGACAAAGCCAGCAGTAGATAACGCATGAAGGAGAAAGAAAACAAAATCAGGAGAAAAGACAAAAGAAAACATGGCAAGCCCAAGAGCCCATTTCCTTTTCCATGGAGGATAAACACGGGCAGGAAAAACATGCAGTAGGAGAAACATACAGCAGAACAAAGCAAAATCAATTTGCTACAGCAGAAACAACGTGGGAATGAAAGAAGACAAAAATAAAGGATAGTGGAGCAAGCACACAAGGGCCGGAGCACCGCCAACCGGTACCCAACCAATGCAAGGGAGGTGGACTCACGATTAAGGGATTTAGATGGTGTGGTTTGGTGGTGGGGGGAAAATGGTCTATCTTTGGTTTCTAGCCAAGGCTTCTTTTGGGAATATGCTCTACTGGGATGACATTTTACCCAAAAGAAGTAATAGATGGTTGGGACCACCTAACGCATGCCATAAATTCTTATCCATTTGGAACTAAGAGGTAGAGACTTACAGCAAAACCAAACAAAGAGGAATTTTGTCATGAAACAAGTAGTGGTGCAACAAACGCTTACTGAGCAATGGTAGTAGTCGGGCAACCAATGGGTTGGTGGGCAATCCTGAAGGAATGCCCACAATAAACCAAAAACAGTTGGCGAAACCCTAGGGGTAAAAAGGAGAAATTCTATGGAATTAGCCCACTATAAAGAGGAGCAGTAGCCATAGATGAAAAAGAGGAACAACCCACGAAAAGATAGCAATAAGGACCCAAGGGAAGAAAGTAGTGAAAACTGAGAGATAAGTAACAGATAAAAAAAGGGAAAGAAAGAAAGTGGTAAAAAGAAGGGAGAAAACATAGTAGAAATAGAAGCATGCATCAATAGACCATCTTTTCCCTCCCTCTTTAGCAAACGTACTCTTTGGAATCCCAAAAGTAGTAACAAGTAGCTATTTAGGCTCATTCCCCAAAATGCACAACTTTAATGGCAGAAGCCTATAACAAGGTTGTTCAAGTTGGGGTTTGGGTTCCCTTTTGGTTCACTTCTAGATGCAATATTTTATCTTTGTCATGAGTATTTACATCTGTTTTGATGTAGCACATTTTTTATCATATTTGCTGCATCAGTTGTCCTGCCGTGATATCTTTATTTGATGTATTAGTTATTCTACTATAACACCTTCTTATCATAATTGCCGTTATGCTAGCTAAACATTTTCTACTGAAACTTTTATTATTTCTTTGTTATTACGTGCATTTCTTTTAACACAAACTAATCATTATTCTGCCATAATTATATATATATGTATGAGTATATATACAAATATATGTATGTAAATATTTGAGAATACGCTAACCCATGTAAACTAACATTTGCTTGATGGGTATTTTCTTTGGGTTTTAGAGTTTATGTGCAGAAAATGGAGAAATATTTTTGCAGCAGAAAATGGAGAATGGTCACAAACGTTGCAGAAAAACTTTACTGCACAACAGAAAGTTAAGAAAAGTCAGTTCCATAGCAGAAACTGGAAAAATGTTCCTTTTGCGGTAGAAACAGAGAATAAGCCCATTGCAGCGTCTTCCCTTGGAATTTGGACTCAATGTTTGCGCACAAACTGGTAGAGGGAAAATGGTACCTTGGAACCCATTCTGCGGAGCATCAAGCCCAACTTCTTTCTTAGAAAAAGCCTAGGCTAAATGTTGTCTAATAACATCAAAATGCGTATCTGAAGTACAAGAAGTGTAAAAAGAACCCTTAACTGCCATTGATAGAGGGGGAAGATTGTGAGGCAGTGAGTCAAAAAAGTGAATGGATAGGCCTTAGATCTGATAGCATACCAGCCTTATTTTATCAAAGCGTTTGGAGCTTAACGAGCAACTCTGTCACTAAAGCTGTTTTATCTTTATTTACTTATACCGGCCTTATTTTATCATTGTAAATTCCCAAAGTGAGTACCCTTGAAACAGTTAATGATTATAGGCCTATGAGTCTTTGGTAATGTGGCACATAAAATATCATGTCAAAGATTTTAGTTAGCAGACTTAGGCCAGTTTTTAAACTTTATGCGTATCATATTGCTAAGGAAATCCTTAATCCTCATCCAAAATTGGATCTTGAGCATAGTGTGGTTTGGCCTTATTCTAAATTGGGACCTTACGTGGTAAAGAACCCATATCATTTAAGTAGAGGATATTCCTTATACAAGACAAACATAAACAGTTTTTTTTTATAATCAAGAACACAAAGAATAATACATCTGTATATAAATACAACAAATAGAAATCTGTAAAAATAATTAGAAAAACTTCTAGATTGGATGTGTATAAAAATGAATAATGATTCTGATTAAGGTTTGTGTTTGACACAATTTCCTTAAGACATATTTCACCTTTCACAAATGGTGTTTTGAGACTCTTGAATGTTTGTCACTAAAGATACAATGATCACAACAATTAGAAGCCCAACAATCTAAATAATATAGTGAATAAAATTGTGTCTCTTTCTCTTTGTTTGACTCTATGCATAGAAATATATTTTATGCAAAAGAACTTACATTTATTAATGAGGGACGACATAAAAATTAACACAATGGAAATGAATAAAATTCTGTGCAAAGACTAATTGACACCAAAAAATAAAAATAAAAATAAGGGATAATTACAGTAAATTCACCTGTGGTATGGCCCGTTTTCACTTTGCCTACCCGTGGTTTAAAACTTTGCACTTTGCCCACTTGAGGTTAGTTTCGTTAGCCTTCCGTAACCCACCTCTCCGTTTGCCGTTAGAAAAACACATTTTTAGGCAAAAACAAACATAACAAGAATAAAAAAGCTAGGGTTTTTCATTGCTCATGAACTTCAATGAGAACAAAGTGGAGGAACAACACACCAATCAAATGGCTCAATGAAATTATTTTTTATCTATAACAATATCAACAATTTCACAACAACTCAAAATTTTGAACCAAATTTTACAAGAAGACCAACATCTCAAAACAACCAGCAACGTTATTAATAAAGAGAGAGTGAGATAGAGATAAGCCAACAACTGAAGTGTGAGGTATAGAAAAATCCAATCGTGGGTTTGGATCATGGAAGATCAACCATGGGTTTGGTGTCGTGGTGGTGGCTTCTAGGTGCTAGATCGGAATGTAAGACAGGGAGAGAAATCCAGCAACACGTTTTGAGAGTGGGTTTGGTTTCTTACTATTGTGGATTGACCTTGATCTCAACTTGTCCCTCTCCTAATTTTAGGTCTTTTCTGCACAACCAAAGGAACAGAATAGAACAAAATAGACTACAACAATAAAAGGACGAGAAGAAAAGCAAAAAGTCATCAGAAAAGTGGGGGATTCTCGGTACTCTAAAGTCCAAACTCTTTCCGAGAAGAGAGAGAGAGAGAGAGGTCTTCTAAAAAGAACGTCGACGAGCTTTTTCAGGACTTTTTTTTTTTTAAAAATCTTTGGAGCAATGGAGAAGGAAAGAAACAACCTTAACATGACACTCCTACCTGAAAGTAGGAACTCTTTTTTTCTTACTCGTACCACGTGAACACCACTACCTCTTACTAATAAAGGCAAACAAACCTCAGGCTCAAGCCAACATTGGTCCCCCTTTCCTGAAGATTATTTAGTTCATGAGCAATGAAAAACCCTAGCTTTTTTATTCTTGTTATATTTGTTTTTGCCTAAAAATGTGTTTTTCTAATGGCAAATGGAGAGGTGGGTTACAGAAGGCTAACGGGACTAACCTTAGGTGGGCAAAGTGTAAAGTTTTAAACCACGGGTAGGCAAAGTGAAAACGGACCATACCACAAGTGGGTTTACTGTAATTATCCCTAAAAATAAATTATTATTTGGATTGGAGGACTCAGCCCTCACAAACTTAAGCCTAGCCCAATGTCCAACCCATGAGCATATAAAGTATAAAATTATAAAATATTTCTTCCTTTCCTATGTGGGACTCAATTATTTTCTCCACTTTAAACTATGTTCAAGTGGCCACATTATGAATCAATTCTCAGTCACTCCTTAATGGTTTTTAACAAGTGACCTCATGATGTTAATCACCTCACTAAGGAGAACACGTTCCAATTTGGACCCGTCTCAAAGGGCATGTGGGTATCACATTTATTTTGGCTCAAAGTTTACCACTCAATTTGCAAACAACAATTTTTCTAACACCAAATCATGGAAGGTCTAAGTGACCATTGGCATTCAGAGGCCTAGTTCAAGTTTTGAGCAACACTTCGACCCAAACTACTTATAATTTCATTTTTTGTAAAAAAGTTTCGATTCTAGCTTGCAATTGATGAGTTTATCTGTGCATGAAAATTAAGCTATGAAGAATTTAAAACTCATCATAACTCATACACAAGGTCATCTTAATAAATAGAGGAGATACCCTCATTTTCAGAAAAAGACTAAAATCCTTTGAAAGTTGTTAGGAAAGAACCACTAAGGTTATTGCTGATTCTTTTTGTCAATTACAGCATTCTACACCTTCAATAGCATAAAATTGACTCAAAGGTAGCCATCAATTTAGTGTTACTACAAATTCAAAAACTCACCCAGTTTAATATCCTAGTCAACACAACCATTTAACGAGAAGGATAAGAGGAAGAAGTGACAGAAGAGAAAAGAGGAAGATAATGAGCATTAAGAAGTAAAAAGACTTTAATACTCTTGTTTTTAGTGGTGATTTTTTTTTTTTTTTTGTATCACTTATTATTTTTTATTTAAAAAATCTACTATATCTTTAAAAGATTATAAAATAGAACTCCAATTCAAATATTATCTCCATCCAATTGGAGTCAAAGTGCTCAATCAATGACCACCCAATTATCCTATCAAAAAAAGAAAAAGAAAAAAAAAGACCACCCAATTACCAGGTATTCAATAATTGATTATTTTTCTATCTTTTCTCCCCCCAAAAAAAATATTAATTATTTTGCGACAAAACATGTATTCTTTACTCTTTAGTGGGTGTACCGTGTACCACTTACTTCCTTCAGACCAATGAGTGCAGTAGGGATACACAAAAAGCAGTCCCTCTAAATGAAAAGGATAACACAGTACACTATAATGAAAATGACATCAGAATCAAACATATCTGATGGGAGGCATCCAAATTCATTAATCACTATGTAACATAACTCTACATCAATATTGTCACGTTCAATTGATATCAACAAATTTACAACTTCTTGTGAACTTATTTTTTGCAACTTCATAATACAAATCAACTCCTTCAGTTAGAGAAAAAGGTCTCAATCTCTTCCGGTTTCTCGAGCATCACCAAATTGACAATGCGAAACAAACTACTATATCAACAATTCAATGTTTCATTCATGACAGACCATGAGAAATTGAGAACAAAACTGTACTTTGAACTTTAAAGCCGAATCTATTTTTTCCCAACTTTACAGATATTATATGGCAACAACATCCAACTTCGTTTTCTGTGGTGACAGAAGTCTATCAATCAGCTTTCAAATGCTTCCCCAGAAAAATACTGTTTGTGGACCATTTTTTGGTAATCTACCAAAATCATTCCACAATTCACAGATAAGAAATTGCTCAAATGGATAATAAAAAATTCCAATATTTTAAATACAACAAACAGTGGTATTTCAGTGACATTGTGTGATAATATACAGGAAATACTATGCCTACATTCAAAGCCAGATATGGTAGTTTTTTTTTTTTTTTTTGATGAGCCAGATATGGTAGTTTGAGAGCAGTAACAATCGCATGGTGTTTAATACTGATAAACTATAAGTTCGTCAACTGGAGGTTGGGGGATTTGGGACATTCATAACCACCAACAACAACCTAATCTCAAAGCTCAAAAATGTAGAAGAAGAAAATAAATGAATAACATAAATTGGCGGAAATGGAAATATGTGTATCTATTATCTAACCTTCCTTATTGCTCCATAATGCTGCAGCATAGCTGTTGAGAGGACTCTCTGGGTTAGGCTCTGCATATGAGATCTGCAAAGTTAGGCACTAAAAAAAAAAGCAACAAAGAAAACTTAAATATGTAGGTTATAGCAACCAGACCTCCCAATAGACTCTGAATGGACAAAAGAATTGTTCTACAATCATAAGCTGAAGACCATTTGTCCTGAAGCAACATAAGAAGAGAATTACATCAGTTCTACTTTTTTTTTTGGATAGACTTGAATGGACAAAAGAATTGTTCTGCAATCATAATGAAATAATTTCACGTCAGAGCCAGTAGAACTCAATATAATCATAAAATATTGCTCAGGTTTCAACTACTTGAACTTTAACTTATCACCCACATTGAGTCTTTTTCTTTTCACCTAAGTTTCCAGCGCCTGATAAAACTTGTAACCATCTAAAACCTTGACTATTCTAACTTAATTTTCTGACCCAAAATCCATAACAAAAAAACTGTCCTGTAAAATCATTCAAGTGATCTATTCCTAGATCTTTTTTTTTGTATAAGACTATAAGTACAAGTGATCTATGCTATGCCTGAGTGTTCACCCTCACCAACAAAAAATTCAAACATAATTAGTTATTCTTTTTTATTCGTAAGTTAAATATGCCCCCAGTGGAGGTCTTGAACCCACAACCTTACTCTCCATTCCATTATTTGGGAGAGGAAAGTGTTAGTTGAGCCATAGCTCATTGGCAAACATAATTGAATATTCTTAATCAACTTATTCGAATTTCATCATTTTAGAACATCAACATTAACCATTGAATATTCTCCCAATCTCCCATTTCATCTCTCTTTGAGTCCAGTATTACAAAGTTTGCTAAAAGCAAGTTAATCTACCAACTTTAATTGATACCTGAAGTATGTCAAGACAAATGTTGCCAAACTGATCAACATTCGGATGGAAGCACATAGTCTCGAACTTGATTTGGGGTGGTTTGAAAGGGTAGTCCATGGGAAAACGTAAGGAGAGTTTGTAAGATAAACCCTCATACATAGTTCCTTTTCCACCCTCAATCGTACCAATCCATGTAAAAATGCTCTCACCCTCAGGAAAAGCCGATACTCCTAAATCCCCTCCACTCATCTGCAGAAACAAATTTCTCTCTCTATTAGAATTAGTGAATACACAACACCAGTAAAAAAAAAAAAAAAGAGAAAAAAGAGAAAAATGACTTTAAGACTTTTACAGAGAATCAAGGAAAAGTGATTCTTATCTAATAACCACAACCAACAAGAAACAAAGAAACACACACAAAGCTCCATGGGTGTAGTTGTTCTTTCAAAATTAAAGCTTTAAGATTGAAAATTAATTATTCACAACCCTTGTCAGAACCAGCTTAAAATTTAGTCACTCTATTATGAACGACATAATAACCAATTTGTTATCTAAAGACTTTTACATTAATTTCTAGAAACTTTGAATCCATTTCCTATTCAATCTTCATAAGATTCTAATCAGCATAAACAAATATTCATTTAAAAAAAAATCTTTATTCATTTCCTATTCAACCTTCCATAAGATTCTAATCAGCATAAACAAATTTTCATAAAATAAAATCAAAAACAAATCTTTATCCATTTCCTATTCAACCTTCCATAAGATTCTAATCAGCATAAACATATTTTCATTAAAAAAAAAAAAATCTTTATCCATTTCCTATTCAACCTTCTATAAGATTCTAATCAGCATAAACAAATTTTCATTAAAAAAAAAAAACCTTTATCCATTTCCTATTCAATCTTCCATAAGATTCTAATCAGTATAAACAAATTTTCATTAAATTTTTTTTTTTGAAAAAAATCATCATCCAAGAGAATTCAAAAACTGAAAGCAATTCCCTAATCAATTTCACAACTTCATCAGCCTATGAAATACAAAGATTGATCCAACAAAAACTGCAATTTTAAGAAAATCAGCATGAATCGATAAGTAAGATACGGAAGCGAAAACATACCATGAGAGACATCAATTCCTTTTGAAGCCTGCAAAAAAATAAAACTAATTAAACCACCATGAAATCCGTGTAAAGCCTAAAGATTCTGAAGTCTATATTTCATTTTTCTTTCCTTCTTCAAATTTTCTCGGCAACCAAACACAAGGAAAAAGAAGAAAAAAAAAAAAAATCTTTCTTTCTTTCTTGTTATTGTTTTCTCGGGAAACAAACAGAAATTGAGGAAAAAGAGAATAGACCTTTGAGAAACAGAAGATGTGTCGACGGGTATAGGCGAATTGGTGGCCTGTTTCGGTGGAGCCGCCGCTGCATGGCGATGATGCGGCTGTGGGATCGACGCGTTGTCCGCCGTCGGATTGGGCCGGACCTCCATGACTCTACGATCAAGATCGAGATAGTGAGACTGTGAGAGAGAGAGAGAGAGAGAGAGCCTATCAGAAATGAAGAAAAAAAAAACCGATTCAACGGTTGTGATTTAATCGATCAATCAATCAATCAATGAAGTTGGTAGTCTGATGAGTAGCGATGAATTATGAATAGTGGGAAATTAAATCAATTTTGAAATGTTTGTTTGGGAAATTGGCAGTTTGGCACTGCCACTTTGGCCTCGCTTTGGTTATTTTAGTGTTTGTGAATGGTAGTTTAATCTGTTACGAATATTCTTCCTTTTATTTTTTAAATTAAATATATATATATTTATATTATTTTGGATAGGGGTCGTCGAATAATAAAAAAAAATTTTGAATTTGATTTTTGCTTTCATTAAAAACCGTGTCTTGATTAGATGATAAAATGTAATTATTATGAATAAACACTATAAAGTGAAACTCTCTAAAATTATTGTATTTAAACATGATTATAATGCAGCCAGGACATTTGTTGTGGACGTAAATTGCTAATCCTACCTGTCTATGAAATAATAATATGCTTAAAGATTAATACTTTTTTCAATATAAAGATTAATATAATCAGGAACAGTATTGACATATAAACAATCTGAGAATTTAGTAATGGAATGATTGATGACTTAACAGATTATTAAAAAATTGTACAAAATTTAGAGTTAGCTTCTTTAAAGCTAACTTTCCTGAGGTGGGTTTTGAAGATCATTAAATTAATGATAATGATAAGATAAATGATATTGATCTAAACTATAATATGTTTGGAGGGGAAACTTGTAAAGACGTTTATGCTTTATTTTTAAAAATTTAATCTGAGAATTATGTTTGTGCTAATTTCTGTCTTGATGTCATTGTTTGATTGTTTTGTCTTTTAAGGAAAGGGCACCCAGCTAACTGCCATCAGAGTCAGACTACATATCCATAGCTCACACTCACACAACACAAGCCTAAATCAAAAAGGAAAAAAAAAAATAACACATAAATATATATGGTAATAAAGTAATGGATTATGAGTTCATTTGTTTGTATAATTTGAAAAATTAACCATAATTTTGAGGTAGTTACATTGCATCATGTATGAATATTTTTTATTGGCCAGCAAAATCAATATAAGCTTTTTAGGGAGCTAGTTTATATTGCCAAAAATGTCGGCTTTGATTTCAATCAAACTTTTTTTTTTGGTAATATAATCAAAACTTGACATTTTAGTAGTTAGAATTGTCCCCCTACAATAGTATAAGAGTTCAATAATTGATGGGGTCTGTGGAATCTACTTTACAGAAATGGAATTAATTAATAATGATTGATATCCTGTTTGTAATTATAAGATACAAGGAACTCTAGTTTTTTATAGCATAGCCAGAGATTTTATGTCTAATTGTCTATACATATACAAAAGTTCGTTTATTTTGCAGTTTATTAAATGATATGGCCAAGATGTCTAATTTTCAATTTATTCTATGCTGTAAAATCATTTTTTCTGGGATTTATTTTATTATGTTTCCATTTCCAGAGATTGTAACCATGTAGCTCATAACATTTCTTTTATTGTTGTTTCAGAGCTTTTTTGAGCCCAAAAAAAAAAAAAATTCTATATGTTCTAGGTTAACAACCATTAAAATTGTGCCCAAAAAAAAAGTAAACAACGATTAATATTATAAATATATGTGAATCTAATCCAAATTCATATGATCATATTTTGTTGGATGCCAAGTTGCCAACAAGATATGATGCTATTTGCTGGTTACCTTTCAAAGATTGCTGGACTAGTCAGAATAAACTATTGAAATGGGGTTACTAAGATGACTATTTTTGTGCTTTTTTTGTAGGGATTGTATGAAATACATGGATAACTTGTTCTTTGAATGCCCATTGAACAAGAGAATTATGGCTCCAGGTTGAAAGCTTACGCCTAACTCGGTTAATTAAGAAGGCAGACCAGGCCTGAACTCCTTCAATGGGGTGTTAAGGACTTGAAAGGAAAGGGAATCTAAAATCTGTAATCTGCAAAAGTTGCTTAGGCTGCTGCAATATATGATATTTGGCTCTAAAGAAATACAAGAATTTTCAATGGGGTCATCAAGACTGGGGAAAGCATTATTCATGCTATCAAATGGGATGTGAAGGCTAGGATTGGTTAATTCAGGAACTTTAAATACTCCTTTACAGATCAAAATTCTTTGTAACTTGTGGGGCATTCCTTGTTCAGTGTTCAAAGTGTAGGTGGAACAGGTTTAGTTTGATGCTGGTCTTGGTTTTAGATTTTTCCATTGCAATTTTGAAAAACTTTAATGAAGATTTGTTCATAGGAGATTTTTCCTTGGAAAATAGTTTTGGAGATTTTTCCTTTGATGATTTGAAAATTTTTAATGAAGATTTATTCATTGGAGAGTTCATATTAATAAGATATTCATAAATAAAAAATAAAAGGATTACAAAGAGTTCATATTAAAACTTTGAAATTGATTTGGTTGGAATATAATTTTGAGTTTCTTTAAACTTAGGTGATAAATTTTTAACAAAATTAAATTATTCTAACAATTAATAAGATAAACTAATTTACTAATTTATGAGAATCTAGTACCATTTAGCCTAACGACAATTTATCGGACCCAACTTTTATTATTATTATTTTTTGTTAGTTTAAGTGTATGATAAAGATAAATCCTAGCAAAAAATTATTAGGTTATTTTGTGTTATATTTGTTTATCAAAAAGAATTCTGCGTTATCTTATTTTCACTAAAATTGTCCCCAAAAAGAAAGGAATCCCTGGAAGGACTATATTTGAGAGATTATTTACTCTCTTAATATCCTTATATTAATATGCATCTAACTTTTCATATCAAATTTAAAAAAAAAAAAAAAAAAAAAAAAAATTTCAAGTGAAATCACTCTTTCTTTTTCTTTAAGCTCTTGATTCTAACTAAGCAGCCATATAGTATACTACTTTCACAAAACATAAGAGATAGGTTGGGTTTGTCATCTAGTAACGTTCTTTTTCTCCTCTCTCGATTTCTCGCTTCTATGATCTCATGTGACAGCCCTAATTATATTTGTAGTGCTCTCATAGTTATATACTCTCTTTTCTTCTTGCTCATGTCCTTTAGAATTCTTTGTGTCTAATGATTTTGTAGTGCCCCCTCCTCCTATTTGATTTTTGTCAAAACTTAAAGTTTATGAAACCA
The DNA here is from genome assembly GCA_030021035.2 of Notholithocarpus densiflorus. Classification (NCBI taxonomy): domain Eukaryota; kingdom Viridiplantae; phylum Streptophyta; class Magnoliopsida; order Fagales; family Fagaceae; genus Notholithocarpus; species Notholithocarpus densiflorus. The sequence goes on along the minus strand of JARYZH020000283.1, from coordinate 5,799 downwards.
AAATAAATCAGTTTTTTATTTTATTATAATTTCATTACTCTTTTTTTTTTTACCACAAAGAGCTTATGCGGCACACTCTCAAAAGGTCAGTAAAAAGTCAGATGCTTTGAGATATATTTATATATATATATATATATATATATATATATAAAACCATAGACAGTCTCCATCTTCCTTCTTCTTCTCTAAAGGAGCTATAGTTTTTTGAATAATGCACACTCTCATATTAGTCAGCTGTTATGTGGGTGAAAAAGTGAATGAGATAGAGCAGTAGATGGCTCGAAAAATCCTTCTACTAAAGGAGGAGTTGGTGAAGGTGATTATGAGTGTATCGCCCTAAACCCATCCAAGAGGGTTAAGCACTCAACAATAGCCGCACACTTACAAGGTTTTCACCTTACAAGCATGCAAAGCCTTCAAAGAGCATTAATAAACCTCAAAAATTGACATATTAGATCAAATCTATTTAAGTACAAAAATCCAACTATAATAATAATAATCTTCCAACATCACAAAAAAATAGACTATATCTTTTAAGACTAAAAGTCTAAACAAAAGATCATTTTTAAACATAAAAGTCCAAATCTTATTCCAATGATTCCTAAATTTCACTCATAAGCACAGCCTAGCGGAAGCCCAAACAAATGCTACTCTTCCTGATCAGCATCTGAAAAGATAAAGAGGGGGGGGGGGGGGGTGAGTTGACAACTCAATAAGTAACCAATTACCAAATTAGTTGAAACAAGTATACAGATTGAAAAAATAATATAAATTTATGAGATCAAAATAGTTCACATATGTCAAAAGTTATAGCATACTATGGGTTTCATAAATAAACTAAAGAAGTTTCTTAAAATAATTCATAAATTCAAACATATTCACATTCTTAACAATCTTTTATATATACCACTGCACACCCTTGGTGCGATGGTCACTCTACAAGTATAAGTGCTTGTGGGGTGTGAGGGGCAAGGGCCAAAGTTCAAGTCTCCCAGAGGGAGCTTCACACATATATATACTTAGATTAGATTAGGCTAGAGTAGAATTTCTATCTTGTATAAAAAAAAAAAAAAAAATCTTATATATATATATATATATATGGACACGTTATATCCCCATGATTAGGCATCAGATTTAGATGAAACTAGTTTTATACTAATGTATATCCCCCATTAGCTGGGTCTAAAAACACGATAGACTTGTGATGCTATAAATAGAACTAGTTTCAATACCAATGAATAACCCTTATTGGTTGGGTATTAGCGTCTAAGCATAGTCAGATTGTTCTAACTCATAGTTCAAATAAATATATATCTCATTCAAAATACATATATAAAATCATATATATAGTAATAAAAAACATTTATGATGGCTCTTTATTTTTTACTTTAAATCAATGTAGCTAAAACAATTGAAATAAAATTGTAACAATTGTAAAACAATATTCAATAACTAAAATACAGTAATATAAGCAAAATAAAACCAATTAGGAGAAATGTTACTTACCTCAACTAGCACACCACAAAAGAATTTCTTCCTAAAACTTCCTCTAAAATCCTTAGTTATCACCTAAAACAATTTTTCAGGTATCATTTACTCAATAATCAAATAATCTAAGAAAAACTTATAATGGTATCTGGCCAGAAGAGAAACTACTAAAAATATCTAGTAATTTTCCACTATTATCTCACACCCAAAAATCCTCATATTCTTAATATATTTTCTTTATTTTTCTGCCACCATTAATGCCATAGAGATAAGACTAAAACTCTTAATACTATATCATACTAGGAAAGACAAGGCACCCTGGACCCATCTTCAATTTTTTTTTTTTTAACTTGTAAGACCTCAAAGCCTAGTTTACTAGACTTTTTGTATTCCCAACTCCATCACTTCGGGTACAATTTCTTAAATGAAGGCCTCTGTAGAAACCAGACCCACCGAGCCTAAAAATCTGCAACTTCTATCTACAGTTAACACAACATAAGGCATAGAAAAAGATTAGATTTTTGAGACAGCAAACAGGGACTTAACGTCCAATACCGAAAATATAGGTTTTTTTTTTTTCAAAATAACATTAAAACTCAAATAATTTCGTTAGTTAGCACGTTTTCAAAACTTTTTAGGAAACTAACATCTCGAGTTTGAGAGAATTGATTTTGTTGTGCTAAATCGAGTGTAATAAACACGTTTTCCATGGAACTCGAGTCTTTAAGACTCGACTTCCAACAAACCCAAAGAGAAAAACATCATCAAACCAAAGACACAGACAAGAAAAACAACGAAACATCATCAAACCCAAAGACCCAGATAAGAAAATGAAGGAATTCGGCAAACCTTCGCCTCCATTGCCTCTGGAACCTTTGTCGTAGCTGCCTGGGTTTAGTCTGAGCCGAACAGTTTGGGTTTTGGAGATCTGGGTTCGCTTCTTCATGGTTTCTATTTGGGTTTGATCTCTCCGGTTTGTTCCTTCTTCATGGTTTATTGTTTCTTCGTGTTTCTGTTTGGGTTTCTTCTTTGTCTTCTGGTTTGTTCTTCTTCTTTGTTTTTTCGAGTGGGTTTCTTAGAAGTCGATTCTTTGAAGCTCGAGTTCCATGGAACTCGAGTTCATTATACTCGATTTAGCACGACAAAATCGAGTCCCTTGCACTCGAGATGTTATTTTGCTAAATAGTTTTGAAAACGTGCTAACTAACGAAATTGTTTGAGTTTTAGTGTTATTTTGAAAAAAAAATCCGAAAATATAACTCTAAACTCTTTTTCGTTTACATCATAAAACTTAGGATATTTAAATAGTTTCATTACTGGCCAAAAGTACCCACATAAAAATATTCTAATTTCATATAAAGTTTATATTTGACGAAGGATGAGATTTCTTAGGCTCTTACCTCAAGTGTGTCATCAGTTTTTCTCTAGTTGAATATTTTGAATAGTCTCCTCTCTCAAAATATCTGTAATTATACTTTGACTTAATTAGATTATAAATAGCTATGGTTTCAGCCTTATTTTCTAAGAACTCCCTTAGTAATATTAATTATAAATTGACCCCACAAAAATTTACTTAAATACCCCCACCTTTTTAAGTCTCCTTTTTCTCCCCAGGTATTAAAATGAATATATCATAGTAGATATTTCAAAAAATTTAATTGTTGAAGGACAAGCTGATGAAGGTGAGGCAAGGAGCAATAAGTTGGAGATGCAGTTGAACTTTCAGTGACATCAAAGTTTTGGTGCAAAGGGTAGTGTTGCTTGACCTAGTGGTGCTGATGTATTGTGATATTTTTTCAATAAGTTGTTTGGATAATTTTATTTCTTTTTATTTTCTAGGTGGAAATTTATAAAATAAACCACTTGTGAGCTCAGTGCATAGTTGTAAATTGTGGTATGGTGAAAGGAAATCTCTTTACTTAGGATTTTCTTCTTTCTGTATTTGAAATTACAGCAACTAATTGAAGAATAACATTTTGGTTTACAAATTTTTAGTTACTATGTCTCATAATATAGATAACAAATACTAAGCGTTGGGGTTGAAAAAAATTAATTTGAAATTGATCATATGTTTCTATCTAAACATAAACATAACAATACAATACAAAACATCACTATAAGCACCACAATGCACGACTATATAATAGTCGGCGGGAAGGGATGACCTTCATTTAGTGCAACCATGATCCTTCAATAATGGCATTGTATGGAGGAGAAAGCATCAATTATTAAATTTGAAAATTACCAAATTTTATATCAAAATGAAAATTTGGTTGACTTAGTTGGCTGTGGGAAGATCATTGTTTGTTCTCTATCAACCATGATTATTGTTTTGATAATTTTATTTTTGAAGATTTATTTGTGGCCTATGCTTTGTCATTTTTCCTTATCTATACATGTTTTCATATGCATTAGGTTAATTTACTATTCCCAAATTCTTTATCCCTAAATACTAAAATCAACAACAACATATTTGCTCCTTTCATGAATGCAATTTTTTATTTACATAACTATACAAATAATTCGAAAATTTTTGAAAATTTTCAATGGTTATTGGTCTTCTTTTTGGTTTGTGTACTTCATTTTCCTGCCACTTGTGAACTTTATTATAATTTTTTCATTAAATATTCTGCTTTTGTGCTCATTGCCTAGGGCTTAAGCAATAATTGAATGATGGGATGGATGAAAAATCATAATAAATATCAAAATAAGCATTGCATATCCTGCGGAGATTAGGGCATTGATAACTGGAATGTCAACTGTAGCCAACTCTCTCAACAACAATTACTATAGCAGTTTGTAATATTACATTAAATTAATTATTTTTTCCTTTGTTTCATGCAATATGATTAAGTTAATTTTTGTGGGATTTCATTGTAGTATAGCTTATTTATATTGTTTATAAATGACCTCTCTTTTAAGAAGAAAATGAAATCTATTTGTTTATATATATATATATATATATATTGGTTTAACTTAATTTTTGTATATTATTCTTTATCCTTATGTATAATATCATTCTCCAAACATCTACTTAGCATATTCACATAATGAAAGTGTTTTCCATGTAGATGGAGGAAATATATGGTAAAACTTAGGCTGTCTCAATAAGTTTGGATTTTTGAACATCATATGTTTTTATATATGTTAGTATATTCGCCCAGCTTGAGAAACCTTTCAATGATTTGGAGCATCGAGAATTTTTTTAAGGTAAGTACTATTCCCATAGCAAATTTTGATTAATAAATTTCCTTCTTTCTAATATAATAGGTAAAAAATTATAAGGAGCAGAGTTAAGAAAAAATAATTTAGAGTTGATTATAAATTTAGACATATGTTTAAACACAAATATAACAATTAAATGTCAAACATAACTATAAACACTACAATAGAATGAATTAATAGCTTAAGTCAATTCTACTATCGTTATTTCAAGAAACAATTACGAACATATATTAATTATAAAGTATCAAATTGAGTAACAAAGTATTGAATAGAATAAAAAAGTTTTTAGATTAAGGATTTCTGTTCAGACATTGACCTCGCTTAGAGGAAAAAAATGAAGTCCATATAGACTAGCGTCACATGGCCTAATTTAGCCAAACTTATACCTAAATTTAAAAAAATAAAGAATTATACCAGCAGCTAAAAATCTATATAAAAAAAACAACAAAACCTTAGTCGCAAATTTTTGGGATTGGCTATAGATCATAAACATATTAGTTAGAGTAAACCATATACATTATTTTTCTCCATTTTATTTGAAGTAATACTCTTTGTTACTTTCTTAACCAATAAGAAAGATATAGTTTTAGTTGTATAGTTTAATTTAGGTAAAACTCAATTATTTTAGTTTTAAGAAATTCAAATTTTCACTGAAACTAAAATTATATAAATTCTATTAAAAAAAGAATATAATTTCATATTTATTTTAATTATTTAATCATATACCATAATTATATAATTTAATATAATAATACTTGCAAACTAGGAACTATCTCTACTTATCTTCATTATATTATGATAGCTTATTTAGTTTCAAGTGAATCACTAATTATTATGATAATTTTGATCATATTTGTATAATATATAATTTTTGTACATATTAAATTAATAATAATAATAATAATAATAATAATAATAATAATAATAATAATAATAATAAAAAAGAAAAGAAGTTATAATTCTAAAATTAGTAGCTTTTAGCAAACTCAAATCCGCCATAGATTTTTAGTCATGATAGTCAATCCAAAGGTATGTTCCTTAATAACTGTTTTTCCAAATTTATCTAAAACTGAGGGGAAAAAAAAA